>CM077263.1:17335875-17695875 GCA_039654775.1 Spinibarbus caldwelli
AATTTCTGAAATGGACACCCCGCTGGACCATGCCCAGGAAGAGGCAATGCCTCTGGTGGAATGGGCTCTGACTCCAATGGGGCACTGCAAGCCCAAGGAGGACTATGCTAGGGTGATAGCATCCACTAACCACCTGGAAATTCTTTGCTTCGTAACAGGGCAACCTTTAGCGCGGTTACTGAAGCTGACAAAAAGCTGTTCTGATCTCCTGTATGAGGCAGAACGCTCAATGTACACCCTCAGGGCCCTGACGGGGCAGAGCAGGGATAATTCCTGGTCATCTGTCGAAGGAGAAAGCGCGGAAAGCGCTATGACCTGGGCTCTGAACAGAGTGGAAAGCACCTTAGGTACATAACCCAGCCTTGGTTTCAGGACGACCTTGGAGTCATTAGGCCCGAATTCCAGGCAAGCAGGGTTGATGGAAAGGGCCTGTAGGTCTCCTACTCGCTTAACCAATGCCAGCGCTAACAGCGGGGCAGTTTTAAACGAGAGTGATCTGAGGCTCGTGGTTTGCAATGGTTCAAAAGGGGGGCCTTTCAAGGCCCTTAGTACGGTTGGTAAGTCCTAAGGTGGAACTGTACGAGGACGCGGGGGGTTAATTCTCCTGGCGCCTCGTATAAACTGGACCACCACACTATTCCTGCCCACCGATCGACCAGCAATAGGGGCATGGAAAGCCACTATGGCTGCCACGTAAACTTTGATGGTGGATGAGGAACGCTGTTTATCCAGCATCTCCTGCAGAAATGAAAGAACCACTGATACATCAGAGGTAACCGGATCTAAGTCACGGTCTTGACACCAAGCCGAGAAAATAGACCATTTCAGAGCATAGAGACGTCTGGTAGACGGGGCTCTAGCTTCTGCCATAGTGTTTAAGACACGCTCTGGGAGGTCGAAAGGCTCCCATTGAGCGGCCACACATGTAGGGCCCATAACTCGGGCCGTGGATGCCACAGCGTGCCGTTCGCTTGAGAGAGGAGGTCCCGTCTCAAGTGAATGGGCCACGGGGCTGCTTTGAGCAGCTGGAATAACTCCGACACCCACGGCTGGTTCCTCCAGAGGGGGGCTATTAGAAGAAGCTTGTGCCGTTGTTCCCTGACTCGTCTGAGTACCTGCAGTAGCAGAGCGATTGGAGGGAACGCATAGAGCGGGAGGCTGGGCCACTCGTGGGCCAGGGCATCCGTGCTTTTCGTGAAAAAGGTTGGGCAATGAGAGTTGTCTTCGGAGGCGAAGAGGTCTACGCGAGCTCTGCCAAAGACTTCCCAGATTTATTGAGCCACGAGTGGGTGGAGCGTCCATTCTTCTGAGGAGACGTTGTTCCTCGAAAACATGTCCGCTCCTTGGTTCATTTTTCCCGGCACATGCATCGCCTTCAGTGAGCGCAGATTGGTCTGAGCCCAAACAAGAAGGTCGTTCACCAGCGTGCAGAGGCGCTTCAAGACGAGGCCGCCCTGGTGATTTATGTATGACACCACGGACCTGCTGTCTGAGCGTATTAGCACATGGTGTCCCCTTATGTCCGGCAGGAAGAATTGACAGGCACGGTACACTGCTAGCATCTCTAGGCAGTTGATGTGCAGACCCGACTCTTCTTCGGACCAAAGACCGAAGGTCGGTTTGCCTTCGCACAGCGCTCCCCAACCCTTGTTGGAAGCGTCTGTCGTGACAACCTTCCTTCTGTGCGCCCTGTCTAAGATCACACCCTGCTTCAGCCAGAGGGGATCCCTCCAACGGGCCAGGGCTGATACACAGGCCCGAGTCACCGTTATGCGATGGCGACCGTGACGCCAAGCCGCGGAAGGAACCCTCTGCTTCAACCAGAACTGGATGGGTCGCATGTGAACCAGGCCCAACTGAAGTACTGGCGTAGCTGCTGCCATAAGGCCCAGCATTTTCTGGAAGGCCTTGAGCAGGTGAGCGGTCTCTTCCTTGAAGGAGGCCGCGCGGCACTGAATCGTCATGGCTCGTTCCTCTGAGACAGTTGCTGTCATCTGCACTGAGTCGATAACTGTCCCCAGGAACGACACTCGTTGGCTGGGTGACAGTATGCTCTTGGCAAAGTTGATCCTGAGCCAGTCGTCGAGGTAGTTGAGGATGCGGATTCCCATCTGTCACAGATTTCCAGCAGATTCATCACCTCTGCGCGCAGGACTTGAGCGTCCTCGCTGCGCACTGTGGTGGCGAACACACCACTGAAGCATGATGGTCTTCGAGCGAACTAGAGTGAATAACCTCGTCTTATCGTAGCTATTACCCATTCTGACACACCAGGGATGGCCTGCCAGGCCTCGGCCCATGTGGCAAGAGGCTGAATAGGCTCTAAAAACTGGCTGCATAAGGGCAGGACGCTTATGGTAGGCAGAAGAGGATATTTGCTCTCTTTTTGAAAATGTATGTGTTTTATTTTGTCCGCTATCACAGCGGTTGGACGCCCGGGCGCTAGAGAGGGCCCGTGGGGAACCAATAACACACTTCCCTCTGCACCCAGCACTGAACGGGGTGACAAGAGGCACATTAGAGGCTGCTTGCGGGGTGGTCTGGCGGTAGCGAGACTCGGGCCCCTCCTCTTCCTGCCTGGCTGATCAGAAGGACTTCTGAGGCGCCGGTTCCAAGGCAATCTTGGGCTGGGGTCTTTGGCGCTTCGGGAAGGGCGTCTTGCCGAGCGGGAATGCCCTCTATCCTGCCGATCCTTAGGAGGTCGGGGCTCGGGAGTGGCCGGCGTTGGCTTGGCGGGCTGCTGAGTCGGCACAGGCTTGGGGCGACTAGAAGCAGTAGAAGAGCTGGCGCGTTTCGGGAGGAAGTGTCGCATCGCTTGAGACGACTTCTGAGCCACTGTAAAACGCTCCGCAAAGCCCTCCACAGCTGGCCCGAACAGGCTGTTCGACGAGACCGGAGCGTCGAGGAAGGGAACTTCATCCGCCTCTTTCATCTCCGTCAACGTGAGCCAAAGGTAGAGATGGGCAGAGATGCGCGGCCACGGACTCATCCAGAGGGGGCAGGTGCTCGTATCCCTTCTCTTCAGCGCCGTCAACGGAGGTGAGGGCAGAGGAAGCGGATGCGAGACGAGTAGGGGGTGCGCCACGATCGAGCCCGAGCTCACTGACAGCCTTAGTCATCACACGGACGAGCTCCTCGTCTGTTCTGGGTCTGGCACCGCGTGAAGAGGACGGCGGCAAGAGGGCGGGGTCAGACACCGAGCCCGATAACTCCTCCACGTCTGAAGCCACCAGAGAAAGGCTGTCATCCATCTCATCGTCACTCCCACCGAACGAGATCGCAGCCGCAGAGGGACGCTGATCAGGTTGAGTGAAGAGGACCGGCGAATCCTCTCTCTGCGGTGACGGCGAGGCACGCGGGCACTGAGCCGACATGAGCTCGCTCATCTCCGGCCACTCGAATCCTCTGCCCTGCTGTCTTTTCCTTGCAGGTCCCTGGGAGGAAGAAGACGGGAGGGCGCGAGGGGCGGAGTCGCTTTCTGAAAAGAAAGCTATCCACGAGCGCAGAGAGGCAAGACTGAAACTCTCGCAATGAGAGCAGTCAGTCCCGCTGAGCACAGCGTCAGCACGGGATTTCCCCAAGCATGACACACACTCACCGTGACCGTCATCAGCATGCAGGGGAGTCCTGCACGTCTTACAATGACGGCGCGGCATTTGAAACAACGCCGTCAAAATTTGCTCTTTTGTGAGGCTCTTTTAGATAGTCGCCGGATGGCGGCAGGGGATAGACCGGGATCTGCGAGCTGAGCGCTACAAAAGGTCCAATCCGGCAGCTGAGGCGTTTCAACGGCGAATCTCAGCGTCAGAGAAGAGTCAGCGAGGAAGAAGCTTCATCGCTGAAGAGAAGAAATCTGAGATGCAGCGGCGAAGCGGCCGCTCATATAGCCACAGTCCCCGCCCGTTTTGGCGGGCTATGGCAGGCTGCTCAGCCATAGGCTCGCTCGTCGCCGCCGCCGCCACCGAGCCATTGGTTCGTATTTATAACACTGCACGAACCAATGGACGTGCAGTTTCACTGCGTGATTGAAAAGGCTTCAGTTGAAGAGGAAAAATGGAGTTTTTCCCATACAAGCGTCTTACGACGCAGTACGAGTGAAAATATCGACAGGAAACAGTTGGTTTTAAGACATTAAGTAGGATAATACATTATTTTTTCTTTTTATAATCTGAGCTCAAAGATGGTAGGTAAGTTTACCCTATATTTTCTTCTTTTTTTGTGATTTTTTTCTTTTACATCACTGCTGCAGCAGCGATTTCTCAGTCCACTCCTACAGGAACCCTCTTGTTTGTTAGCACCTCACCCACCTTATATTTCTCCAACGCCACAACAGTGAAATGTATTCTGCGCATTCTTTGGGGAGGAGGAATTGAATCCATTAAAGTTTTCTCTACTTGTATTACCAAACTTCTCACAGTTGATTGCCCAGCCTGCTGTTCTTTATAAACACTTTTTGTGGGGTTGAACTCAAGCCGAGCCTCAGGTTCAAGCTTCCGTCGAGAAGGCAAACTCTTGAAATGAAGTTCTATCATGACAACTCTTGGAGGGGTTACCATGGTAATGTACATGACAATGTTAATGTGTTTGGTCTTGGCGGAACAGATCTGCTATGCTGCTGCTGCCGCAGAGCAAGTACAGAGACTTGCTACTGCCAATACATCCACAACTTGGTGCTGTGAGCATGCAAGAAATACTGCTGCTGCACATGTGAAATAACCCCCATATATAGCATACATGAATCACCCCATAGCAGATCTATACAGGTGGAGCTGGGGAAGGTGGAGGGTTTCTGAAGCATGCTGTAACTGCTACAGCAAGCACTAGCCAAGTATTTGAATGTTGAGCAGCAAGCTCATTGGCTGCTGATACAAAAGGAACCAATCAGCTGCACCATGTGATAATGATGTCATTATGTCAGTGTGAGGGCTAAGGCCACACTTAATAAATAGGCTATTTTATTTAAATTATTCTATTTTTTTTCATTTATATTATTTTGTTTTGTTTGAGGGATTGTTTTGTCTGCTTGTTTATAAATTTCTGTGTATTTATTTTTGGTATTTTTTATATTATTTACCCAAACTATTTTGTGTTAGAGATGCATGTTGACTCTTTATGCCCGCATTAAAGATCGAAGAGCGACACAGTTCATTACTAGAGTGCACGCTAGTGATTGAATAAAACCACAACTAGACAAAGATGGGTTTAATAATTTTTTTTTTAATTGTTTGAATTATTGTGTTTCTTAACCGTGGTTCTGCCGGGATCCATGACTGCAGAATGGAACAAAGGCCTATTATTAAAAGAGCGCTGCATTTCCTGATGTTCTTTATATCCTTTGCTAGGAATTATGGGAAATGTAGTTTTGGGGACCGTCTGGGTTTGGTTTGTTCGTTCTTTGGTATGTGTTATGTACAAAGTCTATTTTTGTGTTTTAGTTTATTTTCGTTATTGCTTTGTTGAATGTAATTTCATATGTTTATAAAGTTTATTTGTACATATTATATACTTATTTTTCCTTTGAGGTATGGTGTACTAAATTTTGAATTGAGATCCTGTGAGACCCCCTGTAATTATAAAATGGTTTGGTCTGATTTGTTAAAAGGGTTCAATTTTCTATGGCTGAGTTAGTTCTGGTGAGGGATCCCTGGAGAAACATCTGAGGCCCAGAACTCAGTAGTGTGCTGATATTTCATTTATTAGTTAGTTTTTTGTTTTTTTTTTCCTTTTCATTTATTCTCCCATTTCCTTCTGCACCTTTGTGATCAGTACATGAGTGTGGCAGTTAATAAAATGGAAATTTTTAAGACTCTATGAATGCCTCCTGGAAATTTATGGAAGAACTTTGACAAGATGGTGGCAGCGGTGGGATTCTGTCCAGAAGGAGGCCGCTTATAGAGAGTCCAGTGATGAAGGAATGGCCAAGCCCAAGAGGCAGCTCGACAAGAGACGAGATGGAAATCTCTTCAGCATCAGTTCCGTTTACTTCAAGGTGAGGTCAGCCAGCGAACTTCGTTGGAGGATTTGCGAGACAGGGGAGCCGCTGAGCCAGAGCAATCGACGAGAGCTTCTATTGGCTCCCGTAATATAAGCCATGGATATGCACTGCAGGAACCAAAGATGTAACAACTGTGTGAGTTAGACAACATCGAACATTATTTAACCACGTTTGAACAGGTTGCTGAGGTGTGCTGATGGCCGAGGGAAGATTATATTCATTCCGGGCCATTAGACTCATTCCGTTGCTGACCGGCAAGGCGCGCAGCGCATATGTGGCCATGGATGTCACAGACGCAATTGATTATGCACAAGTAAAAGAGGTTATCTTGAAGAAATATTCCATCAACCATGAGATGTACCGACAGAGATTTCGTGCTATGGAGGTGCTGGAAGAAGAGACCCCTAAAGATCTGTATGTTCGATTGAAAGACATATCAGAAGTGGGTGAGACCGGCAAAGAGAACGAGCTGGGAGATTGGAGAGATAATTATTCTTGAATAATTCCTGCGAATGCTTAGTCCAGAATTGCAAACGTGGATCAAAGAACACGGCCCGTCTACATCTGAGGAGGCGGCACGTCTAGCTGATGTGTTCGTGGCAGCACGACGTAGAGCTGAGTCCCAGAACTCAGTAGTGTGCTGATATTTCATTTATTAGTTTTTTTTTTTTTTTTTTCCCTTTTCGTTTGTTTTCCCATTTCTTTCTGCACCTTTGTGATCAGTACATGAGTGTGGCAGTTAATAAAATGGAAATTTTGAAGACTCTATGAATGCCTCCTGGAAATTTATGGAAGAACCCCGACAGTCAGGTTGAGTTAGGCCTATTAGACTGTGCCATCTAGAGTTTCATGACAGAACTTTGGATTTCCAAATGTAGGTTCGGCAGGAGCCTAATCATTCAGTCCTCTCAATCATTATTACGAGCCTATACAGTATAAGAATCACTCATTGCGCCGTTTCAGCGACAATTCTTGTGGCATCCCTCCACATCCCCATCTCCTCCTCTGTTTCTGTTATTCTCCCTCTACGTAGTACTGCAATGGGGGGTTGAACTCAGAGCTCAAGCCGAGCCTTGGGTTTAAGCCTCTGTCGAGGACAGTAAGCCAAGTTTGTTTACCATTAACCATCAGGACTGGATGGGCGGGGGAACTTGTGAAATTATAATACTATACTTCAGTGTCTTTGTTTAAGGTTTAAGTGAAGGTTAATTTATATTAATTTCAGCACATTATATAATAAACTGGATTACAATCTAGATTACAACTGTCACAAACTGGAGAACAGACGATGGAATGAGTGAGAGTATTCCTGTAGTATTGCAGAGGATGAACGAGGTAGAGGAGTTGCAGGATTTGCCACTGATGGTATGGCTGAGTTTGTGACAACAATTGACAACACTAGTTAAAAAGCAAATTTTAAATTATTGAAACAATCTCGAGTAGTATTTCAAAGAATGTCAGACTGAAAACAATGAAGAATCTGTGTTGTTTTTGGTCCGTGTGTCTAATCACTCAGACCAAACCTAGAGCTATAATTACGATGACAGTGACGATAACAACAATGACCACAAACTCTAGTCACAAACAAAGATTGTACACAACAGCCTCTTCTTATTCAGACTGTGAAAGAGTCCACAAAAGTGTACTCTGATGTAATGATTATTCATTACTAACGCCTCATGCTGATGACATCACCCCTCAGGGCAGTATAGTTTTAGGTCATTAAATCATCTTTGGATCATTTTGACTCTAGCAGCCACAGCTGAGTTTTGCTGTGTCTTTCAAAACTCATGTTTATAATTATCACACATTTGAAAAAAAAAAAATTTACACACAACAAATCAGAGGATTTTGGATTGCTGACAGATATAACCTATGTGAAATAATTCCTCCACTTTATGCATATCACTGTCACAAATTAAGGAAATATTCCCTTTAAAACGTAAAACGTAGATCTTTAAAAAGTGCAAAAATAAAATAAAAATTAAATAAATCAAAAAAGCACTAGCCTTTAAATGTTACTGTGGACAGAAAATACAAAGACTTGTAGAAGTGCTTTTGATAACAGTTCATCAGCATGAGCCAGACAAATGCAAAAGAACATTCACGCTGCAGCAAATAATCTATATTTAGGAAAACTTACTGTTTGTAAACAATTTTCAAACTTTGTCCCTCCTCATGAACAAGCTCAACACCATCAGAGGTGTTCACCCCCTGCCCCTGACATGATATCAGTTGCCATAACACACACACAGCCCAACCTGCAGCAAGTCAAAAGCCGACTATTTGTGGGAAGATGAGCAATGAGGTGTTTTGCAAATATTGTTTCAAACATTGCGTTCATTATACATAAATGGTATGTTTTGTTTATATGAATGAATAGTTACACTAATAATTAGATGACTAGCTGTAATGTGCATGTGAGCTGTCTTCATAAAATCATGAGCTGTCATCATAAAAACGTAATTACAATGCCTAGCAATCTGCTAAAGTTAGTAAGGCAATAGCAACATTAGAGAATTGTTTTAGTGTCAAGACACTACAACTTAGTGGAGCTTCCCGAGCTTTAGACACAGACAACACACCCACTGGACAAAGGTTGCAGCCCAGAAATGAGCACAGCAATAGAAGATTCAAATAAGAAAACACAGGCATAGGACAATGTCTATGTAGACACAAACACCACAGCACACTTCTAGTGGATCATAAAGTAATGGATGAGAGGGATTATTTTTATATGAGCCTATACTTTATTTTTTGTGAAAATCCTGTAGTGTGTGCTCTTTAAGGAAGATACAGCTCAAAACAAGATACAAGCTAAATGTGACTTAATCCAACTATGCTGTTTGTCCTAGTAGTTATCCATGCACTTCTGGTGATCTTCCTGTCAGGATTCGCTGTGGAAGTGTCTGTTTCCTGTGGGCTAATGATTTAAGCCTATGTGAGTTAAAAAATTGAGTCTTTTGTGATTAAAAAGACACTTTCAAGTTGTCTACCTTCAAAAAAAGTTAACATTCTGCTCGTGGGGAAAGAGCACATATCTGAACCATTTTAATTTTACCACCATTTACTTTGAACAGTTTCCATAAGGATATCAAAAGAGGAGACAGTGTTAACAGACACCACACAGATGGGGGAAACCACTTTGATATCTGGTCTTTCACTGAGTTTATTGATTTTCTTCCCTAATCAGCATTTACATTTTCCAAACTGGCACTTAGACGCAATATAACACATTCATATTAACATTATTCAGCATATAGTAATGTTGCAAACAAGCATGATGTGGCTAAACATGCAGTTTACTCAAGCAGATGTACTGAACTCAAGAACTGATAAGAACAAAAACTGTTTCACAAGAAACCTGTCTGATGTTGAAAAAGACAGAAACAAGAGCAAAAATATCTAGTCATGCCTGTTTATTTTATTTAACAGTAAAGCATTAACACGTTATCTACATATACACACTGGGACTGTTGCAGTGAGTTATCCAGCGATGGATCTACATGTTTGTGTTTATGTGTGTACAGGCTAAAATACATGGTTTATGAGGACACAAATGTTTTTTTGTTTTGTTTTTGTTCTTGTTTATGTTTTGTTTTTTAATAATGGTATGTTTATGTCAGGGTAAGGGGATAGAAAATACAATTTGTACCATATAAAAACATTACACTTATGCAAAGTCCCTGTAATCCACATACAAGTGTGTGTGTGTGTGTACATGTGTACCTGGTATTCCCTACATTATGAGGACCAAATGCCTCCACAAGTATAGTAATACCAGTAAATTTTGACCTTGTGGGGACTTTTCTTTTGGTCCTCATGAGGAAACAAGCTTATAAATCATATAGAATGAACTTTTAAACAGCATAGGATTGGACAATGAAGAGAAGGTACAATAAACAGACTTTTGTTCAACACTGATACAAACATAAAAACCTGAGTAGCACTGTCAGACTCAAACTCAAAAATCCAATAACGTTTGGACCACAAAGACTAAGCTACAAAAAAAAAAAAAAAAAAGACAATGAAAGAGGGTGAAAAAAAGAGGTCAGTATTCTGGAAGTGAGAAATTTCCTTCTTGTCTTGTTTCCGGGGTGCTGGTGATACTTTTTTCAAAGGTTGTGAATGCTTATTTCCATAGAGGGATAAAGGTCAGGCAATGCAGCCACTATAGAAAAGTCCTTTGGCACATGAAACTGAAACTGACTCTGCCTTGATGTCAGACAAAGAAAAAAAGCACCAATGCAAAACAATTTTGTGGAGATGACACATGCTAGGCATGACGCCAACCTTGAATGGCATGACAGCCCCAAATCCTCAGAGTAGGGTGCCATGTATCTAGATGCCATGTTACACAATAGCGCTAGTCTGAAGGTCAGTTTAAAAGAGCTGTGCTGTTGACCTCAAGTCATCCATCCATATATTAAGTAGCTTAACACTGTAAATGGTATCTTTAAAAAAAAATAACTAAAACATAAACCATAACTTTTCTACTGTTTCAATTACACAAACCTACTAGTCATCTTGCACAGTGAAGATATTTGTCAAAACTGATCACAAAGAGAACAGTAGACTAAAGAAATGAATCATAGTTGATCAAATTATAGCTGCAGGACTCATTTATATGTGCCTCATAATGGGATACTAAAAGTTTGGGCCAATTTGACTTTTTAGCACTGCAGTTATGCTACAATCCAAAAGGAGGAGACATTTAGTAAATTATAATAATAATAAATTTTAGGATAAGTGTCTTGGGTAAATAAATAAAAATCCACAAAAAAGTACTTTTATAGCTAAAATCAATTTTAAAATGTTATTATGGAAAACACTTCTGCCTGTGGTAAATCCTTCTAATTTGCCTTAATTGTTTGTTGTCACTTATACTGATGGGAGGGGGGGTTGTAAATTAAGTGTAATATAAAAATGTAATCTCAATATGTTGTATGACCTGTCCTGGCATGTGAAACCTAAAAAAAAAAAAAAAAAAGGCTGCTCTATATTCAGAAAGCTCTAGTCACTGACTCATCTGTTTCAAAAGCCAAGGAGGCACATGATAGGTCTGGTTTGTGTGTCACTGTATCTAGTCCAGTGTGAATTATTAAGCAGAATACTTGAACCTTGTTCCCAAACCCAAAAAACACATTTGCTTCCTGTGTGTACTTTCGGTGGAAAATATCTGGACTTTGAAATTAGAATACAGTACAGAATTCCTTGTTAGATAATTTGAAATAAATGAACTGGTTTTGTTCAAGATTAAACATTATTATTTGGTTACATCAACAAAGGTCATTTTCATCTGGCTAAAATAGCTTCTTGAGATAATAACCACAGATTTTCAAGTGTAGTAGAGTAGTCCAGTTTAATCGAGTAGAGACTTTTATTGCGCTTTCCTATCGCAGATGAGGCCAATAGCTCTGCAGAAATGTTGTGACATGCAAAAGCATTTTTTCTCTTTAAAATGTAGGAAGTAATAGTAAACAAAAATATTAACTCGAGTAAACGAAAAACTGTACTTATGTACAGTAACGATTTGTAGAATAGAATAGAATAGTATAGAATAGAATAGAATACATGATTCGAGTAGAATTGAATAACTATTCTGGCACCTACCTTCTATCAGAGGGGACTTTAATAAATCTCGCTTGTCCTCGGGGAAACACTCCAGGAGTCTTTTTAAAAGTCTTCCCAAATCTGAGGAGCTTCTGTGCAGGTAGAGAATATTTCTGTCCGACCATTCAGTCCTTATTTCAAAGAACTCCTCTTCCTCTCCTCTAATGATGAGCCTGCGGATCCCGTTAACCCAACAATCCTTCACGAACATGTTCACCAGGGATGTGCCCTCAAATATCGCCGATGCCATCTTCAGTACCCTCAATCCAGCATTCTGTAATGGGTGGATTTATCCTTCTGCTCAACTTCAACAGCATTTAAGTCGGTCAAACTGACTCATGGTCGAGTTTGAAGGAAAATCCACACATGTAAAGGACAATAAATATGAGCTGGCCTTGTTTAAAGGAAACTGACGGATTCGATTCGTTTGCGTCTTCAAACGTGGCAGACGGATATGCAAGAATAGCACATCTCTAAAAACAACTCCATAAATATCTAGTAGCTAGTTAAAATATGATCCCATGTACTTCTATACTCCTTTCGGTTTTCTTCAGCTGGGTGCGCAGATGTCAAAACGTCGAAGGTTTTTTTTTTTATTTTTTTTTCAAAATTACGCACATTCATCCGTCAAAAAGTTTAGGCGTTCTCTTAAATGTCTGATGCAATTTAATATAACGGACTGCGACAGTTCGCTTGTACGCATCGGTAACTTGAGCCAATTAATCCACTTAGATGTTGTTAATCACAAATAAAGTCCAGAGTCGATCAGCTAACCAAAGTGAATAATAGACGCCGAAAACAGGCCGAGAATTTTGTTACTGACATAAAAAGACAGCGTTTCCTTCTGTTTACAGAAGTTGAGTCTTCACCCCTCCTTCCCTCTCATTCTCTTTCCCCAACAGCGCTATGCGAGGAATTTACATGTGCGAGAGAGAGAGAGAGAGAGAGAGAGAGAGAGAGAGACACTGATCACTCACTCAAACCCAGTAATTCTATGAGCATGTGCTCTATATTTGAGAAATTTAGTCTTTTTACACGTGTGGTCGATTGACGTTTCAAATTCTATAAAATCTATGAAATTAAAAAATAAAATAAAATGAAATCTGCTATAGGCCTATATAGTTTTATTATATTATATTATATTAGTGATATTGTATATATAATGTATATTGTATAGCCTGTATTACTGTATGTATAAGGGTGGCTGGGGCTAGTTGTCACAAAGGGAAGTTGTCACAAGAATATATGTATAGGTTTTGTATGTTGGTGTTAAATGCCTAGGTTAAAATGGCTAGTTTTATTTTTGTTTTGCTGGTTTATGTTTTACAAAATTAATAATTTATCATTTTTGTTGGCATATGTAGTGTTTAATATTTTTGTATGTTACCTTTTTCAGTTTTGTTGTTTTCTTTCCTCATATATGCTGCTATGGGGCATGTTGTCACAAAATGTCAATGCACATTATGTCAAATGATTGTATTTTTAAATAAAGCTGGAAATGTTAGTTAGTCAAGACTTTGATGTACAGTAACAATAAAAAATAAAAATAAAAAAAACAGTCACAGGTAGGCAGGAATATCTGGCAAGTAAAACCCAGGAGGGGCAGACTGCTACTGAAGTCAAGGCAGGCAGGGGTCAGAGACAGTTGAGCAGGCAAAACCAGTGGATAGGTGGGTCGGAGGGCAGGCTACTCAAAGACCACAGAGAGGCCAAATTACACAGATGGAGAATCCAGGGAACAGGCAGGAGTGCTGGACTAGAGGCTCAGGGCCAGCAGAAGGGCAATCCAGCAAGTAGGTCAACAGAACCAGGCCAGGAGAAGAAACCTCATGGTCCCAGGCAGGTCAAAAGAAGACAATGCCAGGCTTAGGGCAGACAGAAGAGGAGAGCAGGATAATATAGAATCCTGGAGCCAACAGAAAAACCAAAACTGGACAATCAACAGGAAAAACAACTGGATGCGGAGAGCAAACAACAATCTCGCACAGAACAGCATACACAAGGGGGATAAACAGAACAGCAAATAAGGAGAATGGCCCCAATCCAGAAATCTTTAGAGAGCTCCACAGCGCCACAGACCTCATGCTGAGAGGGACCAAGATAATGGCCTAATCCACTGATCATATGAAGGGGACTTTGGTTGTGCTGGACAGGCACTTATGGCTAAACCTCACTGACATGAAGGATTTGGAGAAGGTAGTCATTCTGAATGCCCTCATCAATCCCTCTGGATTGTTTGGCAGCTCGGTGATGTCTGCTAGCCACTGCTTTGACCTCAAGTACGAAGCCAGAGCCTTCGTTTAGACCCAAGGACTCATGGACCAAGCATCAACAGTACATGAAATGCCATCGGGCACAACAAACTCTCTCTTCACAAAACAATGTCTGTGGAGTAGTGCCTTCCGCAGAGAGCAAAGCTGGGTTTTACAGTTATTATTTTCTAGTCCCCAAGAAAGATGCTGGACACTGCCACATTCTAGACATAAGGTGACTGAAATGCACTTCATCAAAGAATGTTTACACTGAACTAGATCCTCTAGCACAGGGGTCATGAAGGGTTGATGTGCAGAGTTTAGCTCCAACTTTCCTCAACACACCTGCCTTGAAGTTTCTAGAATGGCTAGTAAGACCTTGATTAACGGGTTCAGGTGTGTTTAATTAGAGTTGAAGCTAAACTCTGCAGGACAGGGCCGAGTTTGGAGACCTCTGCTCTAGCACATTCAGCCTTGGGGCTGGTTCATATCAGTGGATCTAAAAGACATATTTCTATATCCAGATAAACCCCTCGGCACAGGCATATTAAGAGATTTGATTTAAGAGGTGTTGCTTACCAATTTATGGTTCTTCCCTTTGGATTGTCCATGGCTCTGCACATATCCACAAAATGCATGGACACTGTTATCTCCCCCCATCGGTTCAGTGGAGTATGTGTTCTAAACTGTGTACTAGGACTAGGATTCTAACTCATTCAGAGAGCGTGTTGAACAGCCACAAACATATGATCATCAACCACCTTCAGTGCTTGAGTCTTACGATCGATATTCTAAAAAGTCAACTTCAGCCCACTTAGTGCATTCCTTTCCTGGGCGTTAGCCCACAGTTCATTCTCCATGTGAGCTAACATTTTACCACAGTGCTCACAGGCCACAACAACTTACTTGCAATGTTAAAATTAGGGAAAACCCTCAAAGTGTTTTCAGATAGTGCTTGGTCTGTTGACAACTTCAGCAGTATGCCATCTGGGCCTGCTTTATATCCGGCCACTTCAGCTGAAAGCCTGTGTCCCATTTCCAGCTTAGCATAGGGGTCTTCTCCGCATCTCGGTGACACGCAAATGCCTAGATGCAGTGGCCCCCTATATGGTAGCCAAGGAGAATGGAAAAAACAGCCTCTGACAGTGAATATGATTTGGAACATATTCGGGCCAATGGAAGTGGATCTCTTTGCATCAATGGAGAATACTAACTAAATGGAAGGTCTTTAAGAACTGGTGTAGCTTGCGAGAGGAGGATCCTGTGAATTACCCAGTCCCAGTTATTGCCATCAATGCTCAAAGTACACTACTGTTCAAAAGTTTTGGTAAGATGTAAAAATTGTAAATAAGTAATATATATAAGGAAAACAAGTCAATTTAGCTCAAAGGGAATCATTTATGATTTTATAGGGAATTTGAACAGACTCACTGTTTCACGGCTGATCACTGAGTTGGCAGCGTTTCAGTGAACGAGCCGTATAACATCAACTCTGCACTGGATATTAAAATCCAAAATATAGTGAAAACACTATTTAATAGCACAGTAACAAGATCGGCAGATTAAGACATTAACTTGTAAGCACAAAACACAAGATACTTCTCTTTTCAATATAAATAAGACTTTATTTATATAAACCTAAGACATGTAAACTAATCTAATCTAACACATGAACACACGCACTCACACATTCACACGTTGCAGAAAGAGAAAGTGAGGAAAGGATGAGTTTACAGAATGAAAATGTGAAATCCCAAGTTTACAGCAATATGTGCAATTGCCTATAAACCTGAACCATCAATCATTTGACCCTCGCATTGAGTTTCTCAATGAGGCTAAAATTTATATTAAACTGCAACTCAGCAAAAGTCTGGAGGTTGTACTTGCTTGTGTTGCCTTAAGGAATTCCCTTGCGTCCTTGTCATCTGTGGAGAAAGGGGTTTCCCGAGGTTGCTGATTGTAGCAAAGTCTTGGGCATTGGCTCTTGATGCGGAGTTGGTCTGGTTGAAGTTTGGGCGGGTGCAGTCAGAGCTGGATTTTGCGGCAAACTTAACTTAACAAAACTCTCACGGAAAGACAAGAAATTAAAGTAAAAGAATAAAAGAATGTAACGAGACTAGGTTGTTTTTCTTCTCATTGTGGTAGCAGCTGGCACGTAGGCCAGAGCACGCTCAAAGAGCAGCGTCAAAACGCGGTGGCAAAAGAGAAGAGATCTGAGAAGCAGAGAAAGAGAGCCAAGAGAGCTAAGAGCTAAGAGGAGGAACCAAGAGGTGTCCTGAGTATTTAAACTCGGCTTCTAAACCATCCTATCTGGACGTCTTGACCAATTAGAAAACATCTTGGCTCGTGGTGTTGTATGTTTCTCCTCCCCATTCATAAATCTAACATGTTATCTTATCAGTCATATGGTCCAAATTTTCCTGCTCTTACAGAGTACAATTTTGGACATGATTTCTCTAACAAGACTATGGTACATTTGACAAAAAATTGATTGGAAGAAACATTTAAAGCATGATTTTTCAAACTCATACATACCAAACAAGGATATGAACTCTTAAACTATTCCCTAGTTATTAAAATACATACATAATATGTGATTAAAACATGATCATCAATTGTGTGGGTTACATACATAATATGGAGTTCATTAGTTGCTCATAAGTCCTTTTAAGATGATTTTAGGTGCATATGGAAGCGACTCTGTGGACAAAGGAATTTCAGTCTCAGTCTTTGTCTTCTATGTGGAGAGCTGGGGTGACCCACCCAATGAAGTCTCTAGCTTGTGATTTCGATCACAGATTTACAAGTGACGCCATCTCTTTGACCATCAGTCCTGATTACTTGCCCCAAATTTGGCAGTCTCCTTCCTGAATTGGAATTATCAATGTGTTCTTTTGTTTGAATGTTGCAAGCTGTTCTGTGAAAGGGGCTTGTTGGTTTGCTCCAGACTTAAGGCACCAGGGTACCGTGGACAGATTTATGACATTGTCCTGTTTTCTTGGGCCTCTCTGGAATTTGGCTCTTTTGGTGGTTCTAACACCAATCTGATCGAATCTTAAATGGTCTGATTCGCTCTGATATCCTACAAAGACTACAAGTAAGACTTTCAATGTTTTTTTTAAAGAAGTCTCTTATGCTCATCAAGGCTGCATTTATTTGATCAAAAATACAGAAAAAAACTGTAATCTTGCAAAATGTTATTACAGTATAAAATAATGGTTTCTATTTTAATATACTTTAAAGTATAATTTATTTCTGTGATGCAAAGCTGAATTTCCATCAGCCATTACTCAAGTCTAAAGTGTCACATGATCCTTCAGAAATCATTCTAATATGCTGATTTATTATTAGAATTATCAATGTTGGCAACAGTTGTGCTGCCAAATATTTTTTTTTTAGAAACTGCGATACTTTTTCAGAATTCTTTGATGAAAAAATGTTAAAAAGAACAGCATTTATTCAAAATATAAATCTTTTCTAACAATATAAATCTTTGCTATCACTTCTTATCAATTTAACACATCCTTGCTGAATAAAAGGTTTAATTTCTTTCAAAAAAAGAAAGAATAAAAATTTACTGACCCCAAACTTTTGAACGGTAGTGTATATTGTTAGAAAAGATTTCTATTATAAATAAATGCTCTTCTTTTTAACTTTTTATTCATCAAAAAATCCTGAAAAAAATTATCACACGTTCCAAAAAAATATTAAGCAGCACAACAGATTCCAGCACTGATAATAAAACAGCATATTAGAATGATTTCTGAAGGATCATGTGACACTTTAGACTGGAGTAATGGCTGATGGAAATTCAGCTTTGCATCACAGAAATAAACAGTAATAACCACTCCACTGAGTAGTGCTTATATTTATTAACATTGCTTTCTCTGCTATAGGAGAGGAAGACTTGTATGAACTTCAAAACCAAATCATCAAAACCAACAACATGTTAGACCCTATTCCATCTAAGCTACTAAAAGAGGTGCTTCCAGAAGTCATAGATCCTCTTCTGAATATTATAAATTTTTCAATGTCATTATGATATGTCCCCAAATACTTCAAACTGGCTGTTATTAAGCCTCTTGTTTAAAAAAGCACAACTTGATACTAGAGAATTAGTTAATTACAAAACAATCTCAAATCTCCCTTTTCTGACAAAAATACTAGAAAAGGCTGTATCCTGTCAGCTATGTTCCTTCTTAGAGGGAAATGCTATCTGTGAGGAATTCCAGTCAGGATTTAGACGATATCATAGTACTGAGACTGCTCTCATCAGAGTTACAAATGACCTGCTTTTATCATCCAATCGTGGTTGTATCTCTCGATTAGTGTTACTGGATCTTACCCCTTGCTTTTCCTAAGCTCAGGAGACTTAAATGAGATTCTCATATATCTCTCATTTTAGTATCAACAGCATTTCAGATGTTTCTCCTAAAATTCCTTAGGAGAAATAGAAGTAGACACAAATGAGGCATGAGAAATATTTGAGGAAAAAAAAAAAAGAAAAAAAAAAGGAGTCAGAACAACGAAGGAAGACTGGTCCAAGTGTTTGTTGTTATTTAATTGTTTTTATTGTTGTACTCTTTAAACAGCATCTATACCTCAGTCTCTTGTGAGACAAACCATTGAAATTTAGAAACGTTTCGAAACAGTTATGATGTCATGAAGCCACGTTTCCTGAAATCACGTTACTTTGGCAGTTTGATACGCACTCCGAACCACTGTTTCGAAACAAATGATTCACAAAAGTTTCGAAGCTTCACGAAGCAGTGCTTCGAAAGCACCCATCACTAGAGCTAACCCTTAAAATCCATATTACCTTACCAGTATACTGCTGTTTGTCTTTTAAGCAGACTGTAAGCATTGATCCTCAAGAATCTCAGCGCTGCTCAGGTCCCTGTTAAGAGAACAGATAAATAATAGTTAATTCCATAATAATGTGTTTACAGTAATTAATTTACAAAAGACAATTATGTAGTACATGATATTTTGGTTAAAATTTTATTGATTCTTCTATACAAAAGTATGTTATTTAAATTGTCCTTTATGCTGTTCTAGGATGAACTTCTGATAATAATGTAACATATATCTACGTTTGTAATTCCTGAAATGGATTTTTTGGTTAGACTTTATTTTACAGTGTCCTTGTTACAAGTGTAACTGTACATTTAAGTAATAACTTATTACTTGTGAACTTATAATAGGATTAGGGTTTTGATTGAATTAGTATTAATTAAATTAAATTAGTTGCTGAGAATGTGGTGGAAGAAACATAGAATATCTCTTTATTGGGTGCTTCTCATTGGCTGCATCCTGCCGAGGTTGCGTCCTTCTTAGTTCAGTCCTGCGGAGTCTTGTAGGCTAGAGTCCTCCTCGGCATATAAACGCTAGAATGAGACGGTCTAGTAAGTGCGCGTGGCTACGTCACATATGTTCCCGCCTTCACCGTCACGGCACGAAAATACTAATAAAACTTAGTTTTGGAAAAATACTTTAATACAAATCTTTGTATAATTTGGCTTTCTAGTTTAGCGCTTGAGTAATTTACACCAAAACAAAAAATAACATCTATGCTTTCATTTCCGAAAACATTATTTTTGTCTTAAATTTCATAATAAATTCAGACAAGATCATTAATGACTCGTTTTTCGTCAGTTTATTTTCATGAAATAGAATGGGTACAAAGGATTGTGGGTGATTGAAGGTCGCAAAGGATACATCCCATGCATCCTTCAAATTCAACATAATGAAGGACGTGAAACGAAGGCTGCCTTCCAAGGATCCTTCCGATTGAGATGGCCATCAGCGACATTTGATGATGTGGCAGCCGCGATATACAGCCTTCTGTTTAAGAAGCACCCAGTGTCTTGTTGCAATCCTTATCAAGACTCCATTATAAGACTATTTTATTGCTCATTGGTTACTCTTTCTAACCTCAAGAGACTTAGCTGTGATTCTCACGTATTTCTCATTTTAGTCTCAACAGTGTCTCAGATGTTTCTCCTAAAATTCCTTTGGAGAAATTAAAGTAGACACAAATGAGACGAGAGAGTTCTGAAAGAAAGGAATCCAAAATGACAATGGAAGAGAAACGTGAGAAACATGGGAGCTCTCTTTATTGTCTTGCTGTAATCTCTTGCAAGACTCCATTATAAAAATGTTTTACTGCTCAGAGGTTGATTTTTATTTATTTATTATTGCAATGGGTTTTTCACCTTTAATGTTCAGGACAGTAGGAGTAGAGACAGGAAACAATTGGACAGGTGAGAATTGAATAGGAGCAGGAAAGTACCTTTAGCTGAGATTTGAACTCATGCTGTTTGAGGTGCAGTTGTGGCTTCACATTGACGTGCTTGCCCACAAGGCTATGGTTCTGACAGAGGTTACTCTACGCTCAGGATACAAAGGGGTGATTCTCTTATATGTCTCATTGAGATATCACTTTTGTCTTAAGATGTCTTCAGTTTTATTTTAGGAGAAACATTAAACTTTTACTAATATTGTAAATACTAAAACTACTATTTAAATAGCATTAAACATTTCAGAATATCAAGGGTTACTAGTTTAAATGTTTAAATTTATCTTCAATGTCCACCGTTGTATATACACCACATTTTCCAAAGACACTAGAAAGTACTTACAAGTGCAAGATGTTTAGTATAAGAGCAATACCTTTTTTTTTTTTTTTTTTTTTACAAATGCAACACTAGTGTTCCAGTGCTTTTGTTTTTGTTTCTTTTGTTTTGTTTTGTTTTGCTAGTACACCAGAATAAAGCCCTGAAACATATAATTCACAATCCTAATATCCATAAACAGTTCACAATCAACCGCTGTATAGATACCTCGTGTCTGGATGGATGTGTTTAGGAAGTTTCAGGTCCTTTTCTCCAGTGTCCGTCCTAGCTCAGTCAAGTTCAGACCACTTGAAGCTCGATGTGGTAGAAGTCAGGTTCAGATAACTGGTTATTATTAATGAAGTACTCAGAGACTTGTTTTAAAAGTTTAACGAATCACCAATACATTGGTTTCGTTTTATTAAAAACAATAACTCATAAGTACAAAACATAAAATAACAACGAGTAAAGTCTTCACCACGAATTGTCGGCCATGGACAATGGTCTCACAGGCATTTTATAATCTTTGCATAATAAACCCTCCTCCTGCCTGCGACTGCCCCCTCCTTGCAGACAGGATGCATGACCTTTGTCACAGAGTCTAAGTTACACAAGTATCAAAAGTTCAAATAGAAAAAAAAAAACAAATAGAAAACATCACTTCTGAATAGCAAGCATGTCTGGTTCTATTTTCAGATATAGGGAAAATAGTGACACCTTCTATGAGCTCTGCTTAAGCACCTATATCATAAACCACAATGTAACACCTCTAGCAGGTGCTATCTAATTCTAAGTAACGGTTCGGCTAGAAGTTCCATCTCGCACCCATGTTGCGAAATGCATCCCCTTGCACTTCACCGTCTTTTTACAAAATAAGCGAAGCAACTACATAGCAGATATAAACCACAAAGCACTCAACATCTGTGCTTCTAAAATAAAACATAACCTTCAAACATTTTCTGACATTTACCCTTTTGAACTTTGAAAATCCATTTTCTCTAGATCGCTCATTAACATTTGTATGTCCTTTGAAAAACCTTGTAATTCCATTACTTCTTTTATTAATTTTGCAACCCTTTTATTTATTGTTTCTTGCTTCCGTATCAGCTTCAGAACTGCTTTCATCTTGAAGATGATCTTTGGATCTCCCAGCTCTCTCCTGGGCACACCTGCGCCGTTCCTTCTTCTTCTGTTTCTTGATCTCTTTACTCCAGTCTCGTTGCACTCCCTGGACTAAAAAATCACTAAAATCAATTTCTATGCTCTCTGACTGGTCCCTATAGTTTCTGGTAGAGGATCGATCAGGGAATAACACATTAGGCGGGTAGGGGTCTGATTCGACAGTTTTTTTTTTTTTGCTTTGCTTAGCATTAAAATTTTTGTCTTGTACAGCCCATTTTTCATGTATGAAAATATAGGTTATGGTTTCCTTCTGTTAAATCATTGTGCAATAAAACACTGTCTACATAAAACAACTTCTAAAAATATATATATATATGACAGTGCATGTATTGTCTTTGATTGAAATGGTGTGGATAAATGACATAGAAGCTAACCAGAGTGAAGAAAATAAAATAAAAAAGAGATCTCTTTAACATTTCAAATATTTATCCTAGACAGAAATGAGGTTACTTTAAGATCGAATGGAAACTTTTGCTTGAGTCTCCTGCTTCTCAAACCTGTCTCCTGAGACAGAACACTCTCACAATGGTCTCCTTTAAAGCTTTAGAAGAGATATCAACAAAAAAGTCACACCTCTGGTGTGACTTTAAATGCAGACCTTGAGCCAAAAACTCATCACCAAACACCATTGACTTGTACATATGGGAACAGTCATTTTAGACATTTCCAAAACTGTTGCAACAGAGATGGAAATACAATTTTTAAATACGTGCATTATGTTTCCATCTTTGTTGCCACAGTTTTGGAAGTGCCTTTTTCTGTTCTAAAGAAGGGGGTGTCCCAATACGTTTGTCCATATAGTGTATGTACAAGTCATTGGTGTTTGGTAAAGCATTTTTGGCTCAAGGTCTGCATTTAAAGTCACACCAGAGGTTTTCAGCTTGGATTAGGACTTGGCTTTCTGCAGACCAGTCAAGTTCTTCCACACTGACTAAATCAATCGTTTCTTTTTTAACCTTGTCTTATACACAGGGGCATTGTCATGTTAGAATAGAAAAGGGTCCTGTCCAAACTGTTGCATTAAAATTAGAAACACACAATTCCCTAGAATATCATTATATGCTTAAACATTAAGATTTGTACTCATGGAAATTACTAAAGTAGTCAAACCTGTTCATTAGAAGGGGGTGACCCAATACTTTTGGCAATATAGTGTATATCTTCAACATTGTCTTTGACCAAAATTGTAAGGTATGTTTTCAGTGGACTTTCAAAATTTGCTTTGCTTGAGACAGCATGAAAATATACAGTTACTTACTTTTTTTCCCCATTTGATTTAGTCAAGTTATTTTTGCATCAAACACAATGTAATTTTCAGCAATCGAGATCTGGCAGAAACAGTACATTTTTCCACTTGGGCAAGCGCTTCGCGGACAGTTTACCTCACGCATGAAATCAGCCATATACCAGCAAAACACTGAGAATCTGGTACAGTCCTGACAAGTCATAGCAACAGAGCGGAGGCGCCAAAGCTGCGGAGAATCCGCTTGCCTGGAAGCTTCCGTAACTGACGTAGATTTAAAGAAAATTACAGTTGTTTTTCAAATAAATAATTTTACATATTTCCAACACTTCATTAAGCTTTAAGTTACATCTCAAATGACAAGGGATCAACTTATAATCATGTTTATATTAATTAGCCTGTAAACTCATTCTCTCAGACGGCCTGGGTATGTGGAGCATTCGCAGCTTACAGTATATGGAGGGAATGCCACTGCATTATACTGTGTTGTAAATAAAATACAAATAGTCAAAACCCCCATTATTTTACTCTCCTCACATTCTTTGTTACCTGCCTCACAGACACATTACATTACATTGATGGCTCATTATGGGAGGCCCTTTGTCTCTCAGGTGTGAATCACTAAATAATCATGGCCATTGTCACTCCCTTGCATAGAGCCTTTCTAACACAAATCATGTCTTACAAAAGTTAAAGCAATACATTGTTTTCTGTGAATGAGTGTGCAGGATGATTTTCATATCATTTTGTAGAAAAAACTCTAGTCTACCACATCCAATTCTCAAAAGTCTTGTGAACAATTGTTCTGTATGTTTTATGGTCTTATTTCAGTGACTTAAAATTTAGTTTTTTACTAAGCATGCATAAACGTTGTTTTCTCAAAAACACAAACATGCACATTCATGCTGCTCGTCAGCTGTTCTGATCACGGCAGAGCTATATATAGCCCCAGATGCTAAAGCTAATTCGGCCCTCAGCCTTCTATATAGTGCCATAAACACCAAACTGAATAAATATCCAGAGGCACATAATAGTACACATAATAGCTGAGGATTTTATTCATGTTGACTTAAAAGTAGTGATTCCCAAGTTTCACCAGCATGTAACTTGTGCTACACGTGGAGAAAGCCTACTTGATAAAGTCTACTCCAACATTAAACAGGGTCATAGAGGTATACCAATACCTCATTTGGGTCAGTCAGACCATATATCCCTGTTTATGTTACCAGCTTATACTCCCCTCAGAAAAAGAGAACCCCCCCAACTCAAAAACTGTTAAATTATGGCCTGTTGGTGCCACATCACAGCTACAAGATTGTTTCAACAACACAGACTGGAGTATCTTTGAATCCCAGGACCTGAAGGTGTACACTATGTCTGTACTCAGCTACATCAAGCACTGTACGGACACTGTCACCACCGACAAATGCATTCAGATGTATGCCAACCAAAAATCCTGAATGACAAGTGAGGTCAAGACCTTGCTGAGGGAGAGAAACATCACCTTCAGATCTGGAGACAGGGAACTCTGCAGTGCAGCAAGGGCAAACCTGAAAAGGGGCATCAGACGAGCCAAGCTGGATTACAAAATAAAATTGAGGACCACTTCTATAGCAACAATTCAAGGCAGGTGTGGCAGGGGGTCTGAAACATCACCAACCACAAAACCAGACCCAACACTGTGAATGGTGATGCTGCGCTGGCGGAAGAGTTGAATTGCTTCTTCATCCACTTCGAACAAAAAGCGCCAGAAGCAATTACATCACACTCACCAGTTAACACCAGCTACATCTTTTCGGTGACAGAGCATGATGTGAGGCGAGTGCTAAGGTCAGTAACCCCAGAAAAGCAGCATGATTTGACGGCGCCACCGGGAGGGTGCTGAAAGACTGTGCTGATCAGCTTACGGGGGCTTTTACTAGAATATTCAACCAGTCCTTAGCACAGGCCTCGGTTCCATCCTGCCTGAAATCCTCAACCATCATCCCTGTCCCAAAAAATACCACCATTAACATTTTAAATACCGGCCAGTAGCTTTAACTCCAGTCATCATGAAGTGTCTGGAGAAACTGGTCAGAAGTCACATCATCAAGGACTTTCACCTATATTCGACCCTCACCAGTTTGCATACAGGGATAATAGGTCTACTGAGGATGCTATAGCCTTTGCCCTCCACACAACTTTAACCCATCTGGAACAGTAGGACAGTTACACCAGGCTTCTTTTCATTTAGCTCGGCGTTTAATACGATCATTCCAGACAGACTGGCAACTAAATTAAACAGTCTTGGTCTTCCATACTCCATCTGCCTCTGGATTAAGGATTTCCTCAGTGACCATCTACAGAGAGTTAAAGTAGGGCCTCACCTTTCCCCAGCACTCAGCCTTAACACCGGCTCCCCGCAGGGATGTGTGTTGAGTCCTCTATTGTTTACTCTATACACATACAGTACGACTGCACCCCCACCCACCCACCCAAGTAACTCCACTCCAAGTTCGCGGACGACACAACAGTGGTCGGGCTCATCAAAGGGGGAGATGAGTCTGCGTACAGGGATGAGGTGGAAAAACTGTCATCATGGTGAAGCGATAACAACTTCGTCCTAAATACCATAAAAACAAAAGAAATAATAGTGGACTTTAGGAGGAATAGATCTGATCCTCAGCCCATATATAATAATGGGGACTGTGTGGAGAGGGTCTCTAACTGTCACGGAACGGGAGAGACGAAGACTCCAATGCTGGCAAAGGGTGTTTCCTTTATTTACAAATCACAAAATAAACCCAAAACACAAATGAAACCACCCCGAAGGGGAAAAAGCCAGAGCAAACTCTACCACTGAAACCAAGACATACACGGGCACAGGGCAGACAGAAGTCACAGGCATTACCTGGCACATAAGTGAGACGAACAAGCCCCGAACAGAAAACCCAGGAAGCCTAAAAAGGGAAAGCAATCAGGAAAACAGCTGGGGCAAATGACTCAGTAATGAGGTGAGTGGAGTTTGTGGAATTGAATCCGGCAGATAGTGACCTCTGGTGGTGAGAGGGAGAAACCCAGGACCCGGACTCCTGACAGGACCCCTCCTCTAAGGAATGGCTTCCAGACGTTCCCAAGTCCCCAACCAGGGGGATGGCAAAGCGGGAACGGAGCAGGGTAAGGGGAGGGATGGGGGGGCCAGGTCCGTGTGCTGTAGGGGGACCTGGGGACTGAGGCAGCGCCGGCGGGATGGGAACCCAGGGCAGAACCAGCGGCCACCACAGCGGTGTGTGTGGAGCTGCCACCCTGGAACGGGCAATGGCTGGCTCCGCCACTTCGGGAGCCTTGTGAGTGGGTACCGCGGCCTCGGGGGAACCGTGAGCGGACACCGCCGCCTCGGGGAATTCGTGAGCGGACCCCGCCGCCTCGGGGAATTCGTGAGCGGGCCCCACCGCCTCGGGGAATTCGTGCGCGGACACCGCCGCCTCGGGGAATTCGTGAGCGGGCCCCACCGCCTCGGGGAATTCGTGCGCGGACACCGCCGCCTCGGGGAATTCGTGCGCGGACACCGCCGCCTCGGGAATTCGTGAGCGGGCCCCGCCGCCTCGGGAGGAACGTGAGCGGACACCGCCGCCTCGGGGAATTCGTGAGCGGACCCTGCCGCCTCGGGGAATTCGTGAGTGGGCCCCGCCGCCTCGGGAGGAACGTGAGCGGACACCGCCGCCTCGGGGAATTCGTGCGCGGACACCGCCGCCTCGGGGAATTCGTGAGCGGGCCCCGCCGCCTCGGGAGGAGCGTGAGCGGACACCGCTGCCTCCGGGAATTCGTGCGAGGACACCGCCGCCTCGGGGAATTCGTGAGCGGGCCCCGCCGCCTCGGGAGGAACGTGAGTGGGCCCCGCCGCCTCGGGGAATTCGTGAGCGGGCCCCGCCGCCTCGGGGAATTCGTGAGTGGGCCCCACCGCCTCGGGAGGAACGTGAGCGGACACCGCCGCCTCGGGGAATTCGTGAGTGGACACCGCCGCCTCGGAAAGGCCCGAGATGAGCCCCGCCCCCTCGGAGAAAAACTCAGCGGACACCGCCGCTTCGGGAGCTTTGTGAGCGGGAGCCACCGCTTTGGGAGTCTTGTGAGCGGGAACCGCCGCTCCCCTCACCGACATCAGCAGAGGATCCTCCACGCTGCGTCTCAGCCCGGGGCGCCCAAAAAAAGACCCCGAGATTCTGGAAGCGGCCGGCACGATCCGAGGAGGTTCTGGAGCAACAGCCCAGACAGGGAGGGGGGCACCCTCCCGCAGCTCCACCTCCTTCAAATAGATGACGTGGTCGACCATCTCCCAATAGGACCACGTATCTAGCTCCCCCAGCTCCTCCCGGTTGACAGGCTCATCCAGACCCACTAGAAACAGGTGGATGAGAATGCTCCCTCCAATCCCTAGCACCTGGCCTGCATCGAAAAGATCCTTGGTGTACCGGCCGAAGGGGCGACTGTCCTGTGGGCAGGGATGCAGCCCAATGGCTGGGGCTTGGTTCCTCTGTCGACCAGAAGCTGGGTACAAGAAAATTCCCATTGCCGCTGAGTCTTCAAGTGGCTTGTTCGTACTGTCACGGAACGGGAGAGACGAAAACTCCAATGCTGGCAAAGGGTGTTTCCTTTATTTACAAATCACAAAATAAACCCAAAACACAAATGAAACCACCCCGAAGGGGAAAAAGCCAGAGCAAACTCTACCACTGAAACCAAGACATACACGGGCACAGGGCAGACAGAAGTCACAGGCATTACCTGGCACATAAGTGAGACGAACAAGCCCCGAACAGAAAACCCAGGAAGCCTAAAAAGGGAAAGCAATCACGAAAACAGCTGGGGCAAATGACTCAGTAATGAGGTGAGTGGAGTTTGTGGAATTGAATGCGGGAGATAGTGACCTCTAGTGGTGAGAGGGAGAAACCCAGGACCCGGACTCCTGACACTAACTTCAAATTTCTGGGCCTGCACTTGGACCTAAACTGGAAAACAAACTCCACTATGCTGATCAAAAAGGCACAGCAGTGACTTCATTTCCTAAGGGTCCTGAAAAACAACGCTCTAGATAAAGAACTGCTGGTGTCCTTCTATAGAAGTTCTGTTGAATGTGTGCTGACGTACTGCATTCCAGTGTGGTTTGCTAGCTACACTGCCCAGGAAAAGACAGCACTTCAGAGTGTTATTAATACAGCACAGAAAATCATAAGATGAGCAATATCGCACTCGTAGACGTGAGATATGGCTATATATCGGCACTCTGTGATTACCTACGGCCGAATCACTGCCGTGCTGATATACAGCCATATCTCATATCTACGAGTGTGATATTGCATTTATACAACAGTTCGACGGCATGAGTGTGTAAATAAATTAGAAACAACGGAGTGTCTTTAAAAGCCCTCTTTTGTGCAGAGCTACTTCCTTCCACCACAGATTTAAATCTAAAGTTTACAGTTTAACAGCTGAGCCCCAGTCTCCATTACTAATTCGAAAACTCAGAACTAACTAGTAACGAAGAAACGTTGAGTTGCTTCATTGAAAGCTTATTGTATTATTGTAGTAAAAGCTTGCTGTATTATGTATAATAAAGTATTATGAGAGAGAGATAGACTGAGCGAGTGTGCATCTGATACAGCACCTCAGGCTCCTACTCACAATAAAACATAAGTTTGAATGTCCACTGAGGAAAGCGTTATCTTTGTCGTAACGTCAATATCCTTTCATCTGTTAAGGGTGATTTCTGATGACAGTGCTGCTCAGTACATTTGTTAGCTGCATCAAGCTATTGTTGAAAGTAAAAAAAAACTTCCATTTACAAAAGTGTTTAATTTTCAATGTAAAAGTCTTTACTGCAGTGCTGACTCATAAAAACAGTCTCTTGTCGCCATCTAATGGCGGAATAATGTAACTAAAATCACCATCACGGACACACACACCATGTTTTGGTACTAAACACTATTATTAAATACTATTATTATTTATATAAAATATTATTTCTTGAATAAACATATTTAATAAACAACAATAGCCATCATAAAGGTTGCTAGGCAATTCAGTCAACCGTACAAAGGCAGCGCGATATACAGCATTGCATTTACATAAACGTGATAAGATTTTCCCAAATATTATTTGCTCTGGAACAAATAATAGATTAACGAGACCAAGGACTGCCCGTTAGATTTACCCAAAACGAAATATATCTCATGTTTAACCACTATAGAGATTCCAGAAGATCTGGCTGCGGTGAGGTGCTCTAGGTGGATGTAATGAGCGCTGAACAGCCACTGAACCACTGGAGCTCACGTCTCTGAAAACATCGAAGCAAATCTTAAAATAGACGTTATCTTCATTAACAAACCGCATATTTGAAGTCCAAGCAAGCACATTCTCGCCTAAAAAAAACTCTTAAAACTGCATTCCGTGACACAAAACAGTATTACTTTTAAAATTATAGTGGATTTGGGCGTCCGCCATGACACCAATCAGATTCGAGAACCAGAAAGAACTGTTGTGTGTATATATATATATATATATATATATATATATATATATATATATATATATATTGGTCTTTTATTTATTAAAGTATTTTATAACTGTAAACCTTATTTTTTTTTGCACTGAAACAGGATTTCACATAATTTCGTTGTACTTTTTGTATAATGACAATAAAGATTCTGATTCTGATCAGGGCATTAGTGAGCTCCTGGACAGTCTGTGGTGCTACCTGGTAGCTTCGGATTCTCTGATACATAACATCCTAGTAGTTCTCAATTGGATTCAGGTCTGGCAAACATGGGGGTAAATGTCATCAAGTCAAGTCAAGTCACCTTTATTTATATAGCGCTTTTAACAATACAGATTGTGTCAAAGCACTTAACAGTAATCAAATTGGAGGATAGAGTGTCAGTAATGTATAATAATAAGATTAAACACTCAATTTTCAGTTAAAGGCATTTCATTATTGAATTCAGAGATGTCATTGTCTAGCTCAGTATAGTTTAAATAGTATCTATGAAATCAAATTGACGATAATCGTTAGAAATTAAGTGTCCCCAACTGAGCAAGCCAGAGGCGACAGCGGCAAGGAACCAAAACCATCAGTGACTTTGTCATCCAGAAACTGCCTACACACTCTGGCTACATGAGGCCAGGCACTGTCATGCACCAGGAGAAACCCAGGGTCCACTGCACCAGTGTAAGGTCTGACAACGCTCTGAGGATTTCATCCCAGTACCAAACAGCAGTGAGGGAACAAATGACTAGCACAAGGAGGTCTGTGTAAACCTCCAAGGATATTTCTCCCCAGACCATCACTGACCCACTGCCAAAATGGTGATGCTGGATGATGTTGCAGGCAGCATAACATTCTCCATGGCATTTCCAGACTCTTTCACATCTGGCACGTGTTCAGTGTGAACCTGTTCTCATCTATGAAGAGAATGAAGCATGGTGCTGGGCTGTGAGGATGTTGGGTCCTCATGCCACTCTCATGGAGTCTGTTTCTGACATGCATACCAGGAGCCTGGTGGAGGTCATTTTGTAGGGCTCTGTCAGTGTTCTTCCTGTTCCTCTTTGGTTGTATTGCTGTTGCCTCTCCAGTGTACCTGTTGTCACTTTCATTTAGGGCTGTGCAAATAATTCAATGTGATTATCATGCGCATCTCGTCAGTGAAGCCGGTTCTGTGATTAGTAGTAAATCTCCATCACCTGCTTTCAAATGGAGCGGCATTTACTACACAGAGTAGTTCACTGACAAGCTACGCAATATCGCGTTCATAATCGAATACGATTCATCTGTGATTATGAATGCGATATTGCGTAGCTTATTTATTATTTGCACAGCCCTACTTTTATTTGCACCAAAGCACGTGAAACTAATTCATCACTTAAGCTTTCTAACTGGACAGATTGATATCCCTAAAATTTAATTGATTTGATGTTATACTGTGATTATTAAGTGTTCTCTTATTTTTTTGAGTAGTGTATAATGAACAGGGTTGGGAGGGTTACTTTTAAAATGTATTCCGTTACAGTTACAAATTACTTTGTTAAAAAAGTATTCAGTAACGTAATCTAAGTACCACAATATGAAAGTAATGTAATCGGATTACTTTTGGATTCCTTTTAGTCACATATGTGAATAAAGTCAAAAAAGCAATATCTAAGTACTTTATTTAACTATGACTTTAAAATTAAAGCTAGTAAAAAATATTTGAAACTATAAAAAAATCGTGTCTTGTTTTACCATCTAGATATTACAGCCCATATATATATTTATATAAAAGGCTATGCAGACATCTAGTGGCTATAGTATCACAGTTTTATTTTTATTATTTTTTATTCTTTAACATGTATAAGTAAAATACACAATATTAATAAATTTACACCATATACATATTAGTCTATTTTAAAATAAGCCTACATGTCGAAATGTATGTGAAATGCTATGATCTTTTTTTATTGACTGATCCAGGGTGTGGGGACTCTCGTGTTAATTTCTACATTTTCCAGTTAATTTTTCGCTAGAAAACTTACACACAACTGCAGTCATGCACACCATGGCATTTTAAATCACTAACAAACACTACATTTTAGCTAACATGATGATGTCCATGCTAGTTGTACCTGCAAAAGCAAGAGTCTTCATGCATATCTTACGCTGTACAACTATGTTATTTCCTTTATCCTCTTTGAAAACAAAGTAACTGTGAAATTTCCAGACACGAAAACGTTTTATCCAGCATCGTAATTAATTAACTAGCGTCTCATCCCGCGTTTGAGGAGAGTAATGTAGACGGGTGTTATTTGCGCTCGCACCAGCAGGTGGCTCACATGAGTCAACACTGGTCAACAGAACCAAGAGCTATGATGAAGCAACGCTAAATATATCGTTATGTCAAAATACTAATTTATTTAATTTTAAATGAAACAAATGTAATCCTGATAGTATTCCCACTTTTTACAAAATGTAACTGTAATCTGAATACTTTGTTTTACAAATTACAGTTACTAGATTTTTGTATCCTGATGACGTAACGCCACATGTATTCCCTTACTACCCAACCCTGATAATGAATATGTAATTTAGTGCATATAATTCAGTCATGTTTATTTCGTTCTGTAAATGAAGAGGAAGTGATCAGTTTACATGCCACTTGAACTGATGCAGATACAGTGATTTATCGCTGAGCCCTAGTGTATCATATGTTACAAGGTTTAAAAGATATCAAATAATTTAAATTAATGATTCATTGTTTTAGTTGATATGTCATGCTCCCTAAAGAATAGACCCAAGAGCAGAAGACCTGCTAGACATCCCCTGGGCACCTTAACTCTGGTTAGATCTCACTGTACTTGATCTGCGCGATGCCCCAGAAGACAGCCCCCACCGCACTACCCAATGGCAAAATGGTGTCAGGAGGGGGAACATCAAAACACTGAGACAATGCATCAGGCTTGCTGTTTTTAGAACCCGGTCTGTAAGACAGCACGAAGTTGAAGCACAAAGAACAATGAAAGAAAGACAGCCAGGTACTTGCTGAAGACTGCCCGCAGATTATGATATATATCTACTGGTGAAGCTTTGACTTTTACTGGGCATGATACAGCAAGATGTCCTTGACCACCACAATACAGACAGGCCTTTAGACAATGGCCATTGTCCTTCTTCTGAAGAAAGACTAAGGCTGTGTCCGAAACCACGAAGAAGTATGTCCGAAACCTCAGTATTCATAAAACAGTAGGCGAGAATTACCTGGGGGACGTACTAATTCTCGCGAGATTCGGACGTGCGTCTACTTAAAGTGCGTCCGAATATGCCTACTTCTTTACTATATAGTAAGGGAAAAACAGTAGGCAAGCGAAGAAGTATGTCTGAAACCTCAGTATTCATAAAAGAGTAGTCGAGAAGTTCCCGGATGTCCTACTGCTTCAGCCCAGATTCTTAAGTGCTCATCGATGGATACTTTTCTGTCCCAGGAGTCCACGGGAGATTAATACGTCATCATCGAACGTGACGGAGAACAGCGATGAGGGTGTCTACAAATGTGAGTATTATAAATCAAAAACACGGTTACCTGTGTTAAAATCGTATTTGTTGAGCTACTGTAGTAAACTGTTGATTTGCTTAAGGTGTAAAGACGCTAGACAGCAACGTTACAGTATATTTATGATTTTGCTGTAAAAACATGTTTTATTATGTATAGCGAACAGGGGATCTCCCGTAGCACATGCACGTCTCAGAGTGCATTTACATAAACAATATACATCTTAAAGATGATTACTAAATGTCTATTTAACATGACAGGAAAATATTCTAAAAGAATTGCAGATGAGCACAAGTGTTTATCCGGTGAAGAGTGACTGATGGGGGATGCTGCCATCAACGGCTCTCAGTGAGTATACTACTGAAATGAATAAAACATCTTTTAAATCTTAAGTTGTAGTTTATTTTAATTATTATAATTTCAAACAGACTTATTACAGCGCTTTTCTGATTCTTGATTGCTGTTCATTTGATGCAGAGCTTTTGTAGTGGAGCAGATGACAGCGGCATTTGTGAAAAAAAAAAAAAAGGAAAACCTGAAACAAAAATATAAAGTAAGAAAAAGTAAGAAATAATTTTCTAACTTCTAATACAGAAATCAAATGACATTGTGCTGTTAAAATGACTGCTTGTGTATTATATTTGTGCATCTTTGTATGATCTGAAATGTCTGCAGACTGATGTGAGCAGTGAGGATGGAGAAGTTCACAGCATCATACTGGAAATGGTCCAGTGCCATGAATGAGACGCTCCATCACTGCATCTGCCTTTACTGCCTCATCTGGACCGGATGTTGCTGTGGTCTCTTCATCATCCGTGAGCCCAGAGACAGCGAGAACATCTAGAGAAAGAACAAAAGACATTGAGGATGTGATTTTGTTCTGCTGGTTTCTGTTCATACAACATCAGTCAATGAAACCCAAGTTTTAGAAGCTTCAAAAGTATCATCAAATAATTTCATGAAGAATCTGAAAGTCAGGCTCTACCGACTGATATTGTATGAACATAAACCAGCAGGACAAATTTGACCAAAATCACCTTTTGTGTTTGGAAAAAAAAACCAACACACAAAAAAACAAAACAAAAAAAACACAAGGATTGAACAGCCTTGAGGCAAGTAAATAATGACTGAATTTATATGTTTGAGTGAAATAACCCTTTAAAGCCTCAAACAGAAATTGTATGAAATATATGTAAGCATTTATATTATAGTAGTACCTTGAAGAAATAAACTTTAAGAAATAAGCAGCTTTATTGAGCGTTTGTGCCCAAGGCACAAAAAAGCATTTACATTTACATTTTAATTATTTTTTTTTTACATTTAATTTTTTTTTTTAATTTACAATTATGCATTTTTTTGCAGACACTTTTATCTGAAGAGACTTACAGTGCTCTTATTACAGGGACCCCAATCCCCCTGCAGTAACCTGGAGTAAAGACACCGGTGGTGACGACTGCGGAAATCGAACCAGTTCACTACACCACAAAAGTAATGAAGCTATATTATAAATTAGCTTGTAATTGTAAACATATGAAATTAAATTTGGCAAGAAATGGAATGCTGACAACATGAGATGTAAAATGTTTTGCTCTGTGTAAATGTTTTACAGGTAGTTGTTTCATGAAGAACAGCACACAGATGTTTGGAGCAGACGGAGCGGCAGCTAGATTTTCCCACACGCGTTCTCCTGCTCTTGTTCAAGATTGTGTGGTTTGGGGGGGGGGGGTCTCGTCCTCTCTGTGCACTCAGGCAATGACAGCCTCAATATCCCTTTCTCATCCATGATCAGATTCAGTCTGACTGCAGCAATGAGGGAGGTGATGGACAGCAGAGACAGGTGAAGGTGGACACGGTGGTCAGCTGCTTCATCAGAATAAAACTGCAGAACTGGCACAGCTGTGTTGAGGTAGCAGTAGGATGTGGGTTCACCGGTTGTAAATACATGATTGTTAGAACAATATGTTTGAATAAAGCTTTGTTTCATGTGTTGTTGACTTATTTATTGTCATGGTTACTTTTATTTACATTTTACTCATTTATTCATGTTTCCTGTTGTTGTCAGTAAATAAAATATAATTGTTTCATTAACATATGCATTAATTCATTACTTGACTGAAAATTGAGATGTATTCACCTTGGCTGCATTTGTATAGTAGTGTGTATTCATGCATAGCTGTGGCATATGAAAAAGCAAATTACATTTTGCTTGTTTTACTAAAAAAATATAATTAATTATTGGTCAGCATTTATCATTATTATTGTTCATAAGTGTTGGGCTACCGATGGATTCTGAGGTAATCTTAATTTCTAAGTAGTAATACTTACATTTTTCGAGTGTAAAATCAACAGTCTTCTCCAAAGGCAAGATCTTCGAGCAGCTGATCGACGTCTCATTTGTGCAGATATTACAAACATTGCAAATATGGAGAAAAACGTACTAGGTAAACGTACTATGCTATGAGGTGTTTGTGCGCCTGTCGCTCTTATTTTCTTTTTATTAATTATTATTATTATTACTGCAGAACATACAAACTCAGGGAAAGATGGTAGTATCTTTAACAATGAACAATCATACTGACCAAAAAAAAAAAAATAAAAAAAACAAACAAACAAAAAAAAAACAGAAAACAACTATAATGGGTTTGCGTACATCATAGTACATGAAAAAAGATTAAATATCTTTGAATAACCATAAAATTCATATAATCATAATGCATTAAAATTACATTTGTTTTTGTTATTTATAAGCCTCAGGGATGAAACGAGAGAGACATTCAACAAGAAAAAGAGGAAAACAAGGAGATTTAAGCAAGTTTTGTGTGGATGAACAATTTTGCACATAAAATTAAGAAATTAATAACATATTCAAGAGATAACGATTTTGGTTTTTCGTAATAAAAAATAATATCTTTAAGGATTAAACTGTGGGTTATATTAGTAGAGTTAAAAATATAAAAACTTAAAATCAACCCAAAATGTATTGGTTATACTACAATCATAAGGGCAGCTGTTTCTTCAACAAAGACCAAAAATCTACAGAGAGATGAATTAATCCTGTCGCTCATAAGTTTTTTTTTTTGTTTTTTTTTTAATTGCAAAACTTGTAGAAACATACAAGAACATGGAAACGAGACATGAATATATTCCTACAAAAAACAATCATAAAAATAAGGACAGAAAAGTATATTCTAGATTTGCGTACATCAAATTATGGTATTATCTATACAGAAAAGTGCAAAAATAAAATTACATCATTCTAGAAAAGTTGTCATCGTGCATCAAAAATTCGGTACTCTTTTTGTTATTTGTAAGTCTAAGAGATGAAACAAGAAAATCAAATTCAGAGAGAAAAAGGGGGAAAGACAAAGATTTAAGCCATTTTTGCTTATGAATGAAGAATTTTGCATTCAATATAAGAAAATTAACAACACATTCAGCAGATAATAGTTTTGGATTTTCATAATAAAAAATAACATCTTTGAGGACGAAGGTATGGGTCACATTTGTAAGGTTAGAAACATAGGTGCTTAAGTCACCCCATAATTTGTTGGTAATACTACAATCAAAAAACAGATGGGCAGCTGTTTCCTCAACAAACCACAAAACGAGCAAGACTCATCAACAACAGAATATTTAGAAATAGACAAATTAACGGGATAAATTTTATGAAGGATTTTATAATGAATCTCTTTAACTTTATTAGATATACAAAATTTACTTGGCAAAAGCCAGGCCTTTCTCCAATTTATATTTGTTGTAAAAGAACCCCAGTAGAACTTCCCTCTTGGAGTAATCTTTCTCATTGTCTGAAATATTTTGCAAATATGTCTGTTATTGCCTTTCCGATCTAAAATATCAATACCACCCAAACATGAAGCCGGATAAACACTGTTGCCTTTACTGAATTTAAGGTGATATTTAATTAACTGGGTTAATCCTACTGGGATGGCTCTCATCAAAGTATTATATTCCTTTGGTGGGACTGGAAAATTATGGAGATTCATAAATTGTTCGTAAGTTAAAATATTACCAAAATCATCAAACACAGATAAAATATAATTCAAGTTATCATCAAACCATCTAGGGGAAAAAAAGAGACATATCTAACAGTTATATCAGCATTGTTCCAAAGGAGAGCTTTGTGGGGGGAGAAACCATGGACAAAATACAATTTCCACGAAAGAAGACATTGCTGATGGAAGTTAGATGAGGAAATAGGTAGCTTTGTTTCACAGAACTAATCGTTGCCTGGGTTGCGTACATATGTGTGGGGTGGAGCTATCAAAATAGGGGTGAGACCCTTTCGGTGTAGGGACGTGTTTATTTTGGCGATTTCATATATCAACATTGGCTGCCAGAAATTGCTTATTGCACCTTTAATAGACTGAATCATGTAGTGAAAGAACGCAATCTAAATGCGCACGGGCACTAAGTTAGTCTAACCAGACTTCATCACGTTGCGTATGTGTGTACTCTGTAGGTGGGTTTTGTTTGGTTTTTGCAATATACTCGATAATGTCATGGTGTCTCAAGAGTTCAGTATTTGCACTAAACCTGTGCAGATTTGGCTTGCATAAACTTCCCCAAGAAATTAATGAGTGAACATGACTTACGAAAAAGTAACCTGCCAAATTGGCTAGTGATTTGACAGTGTTACCCGCCACAGCTGATTTTTACCCGCATTTGGCGGGTTGACGGGCGTTAATTTCAAACCCTGTATAGATAGATAGATAGATAGATAGATAGATAGATAGATAGATAGATATTTGTACAGTCAAATACAGCAGATTATTCCTGAGTTCCAGTCACTCCATGAAAATGACAAATTAGGAATATTACTTGGTGAAGGACCTACTTCCTCTTTGGTAGCACATAATATTTATAAATGCCACAAACTAAGAAGTAAAGAGTGAACACATCTGCATTAGTAGTACCAGTAATGTTTATATATATATATATATATATATATATATATATATATATAAATATATTGTTTTGTTTATTTATGGATGTATAATATATGTATTTTTGTTTTGTTTTTATTCTGCTATGTACAATGCTTTGGCAATATGTACCCAAGTATGTCATGCCAATAAAGCAATATGAATTGAAATGAGAGAGAGAGAGAGAGAGAGAGAGAGAGAGAGAGAGAGAGCGAGAGAGAGAGAGGTTTAGAAAATTTGTTTACACATTTTTACATTCTTAATTCAACATTCAATCAGAACATTCAATCATCAGGTCAATCAGAACCCTTCCGCAGGGATTTTCCCACTAGCCCTGGCCTTCCGACTCCTACTGAGAAGCGAAGGTTGAGAAGGAGGTGGGCCGCTAACTCCGCTCTGGTCAATCCAGAGCCTGCTCCAGAGGAAGCTATTCTAGAGCCCCTTCACAAGATGGTCGCCATGCTAGAGCCTCTAGCCGTTATGTCCTACACATTAGAGCCTCCAGCCGTCATGGATGTCACGCCACAGTCTTCAGCCATCACAGATGCCACTCCTGTGTTCCCGGTTATCATGAACATTGCACTTGAAGACACTCAGGCATTTAAAATGCATTTGAGTCTGATCTTTAGTTTGGCTCATTTCCACTAACCACTCATTTCGGACAGAGCAGCTGGTATCTCAAGGGACTCAGCACTGGTTGTCACAAAGACTGTTCCATTCCATGAATCCACTCAAGATCATGCTCCAGTTTGGGAGCCTTCAGAGTCCACTCCAGAGCCCGCTCTAGTCTGAGAGCCCTCAGAGTCTACTTATGAACCTGCTCCAGTCCGAGAGCCCTCAGAGTCCACTCATGAACCCGCTCCAGTACGGGAGCCTTCAGAGTCCACTCCAGAGCCTGCTCCAGTTCAGGAGCCTTCAGAGTCCACTCCAGAGCCTGCTCCAGTCCTGAAGCCCTTAGAGCAGGGGTCACCAGACTCAGTCCTGGAGGGCCAGTGTCCTGCAGAGTTTAGCACCAAACCTAATTAAACACACCTGAACCAGCTAATCAAGGTCTTACTAGATATACTTGAAACTTCCAGGCAGGTGTGTTGAGGCAAGTTGGAGCTAAACTCTGCAGGACACTGGCCCTCCAGGACCAAGTTTGGTGACCCCTGCCTTAGAGTCTACTCCAGAGCCTTCTCTAGTCCAGGAGCCCTCAGAGTCTACTCCAGAGTCCACTCCAGAGCCCGTTCCAGTCTGGGAGACCTCATAGCCCACTCCAAAGTCTGCTCCAGAGCCCGATCCAGCCCCGGAGCCCTCAGAGATCACTCCAGAGTCTGTTCCAGTCTATGAGTTTACTCCAGAGCCCATTCAAGTCTACGAGTTTACTCCAGAGCCCACTCAAGCCTACGAGTTCACTCCAGAGTCTGTTCCAGTTTATGAGTTAATTCCAGAGCCTGCTCAAGTCTATGAGTTCACTCCAGAGCCGGCTCAAGTCTACGAGTTTGCTCCAATCAACAAGTCCACTTCAGAGTCAGTTTGCCCCTGAGTTCAATCCAGTCCAGGAGCCCACTGCAAAGTCCACTCAAGTCTACAAGTGCATTCCAGAGTTTGCTCCTGTCCGCAAGTTTGCTCCAGAGCCTGTTCTAGTCCATGAATCCACTTCTGAGTCCACTTAAGTGTATGAGTTCACTCCTGAGCTCGTTCCGGTTCCTCCCAAGGTGGTGGCTTCTGCTGCGGAACCTCCCGAGGTGGCAGTATCCACTTCAGCTTCTCTCTGGGTGGTGGCGACCACTCCTGAACTCTCAGTCTGCCTTGTCATGGCCAAGGAAACTGTTGCTGAACTGTCTGCCTGTCCTGTTACGGCCATAAAGGCTGTTACAAACCTCTCTGTGCTCTTCATTGCAGTTCTGCCTGGTCTATCAGCGGGGTCATCTGCCTTGTCAGCTCTGCTGAAGTGGTCCTCAGCTCTGTCAGCTCTGCCGTGGGAATCTTCGGGTCCGTCAGCTCTTCTGTGGTGGTCGTCTGCTCCGCTGTGGGGATTTTTGGTTCCGCCTGCTCTGCCGGCCCTGCCTTGGCACCCTGGTCTACCTGTGTCTCCGGGCCCTCTTCCAATGCACAGGCCTCACCCACCATCCTTCCCCCTAGTCTGCCTCCGTTCCGCCTCCCTCCTGGATTTCTTTGACTTTTGTTGGAGCGTCTTGAATCCGAATTGGGGTCTTCTGGATTATTGTTTGTTTTGTTCTGGACTTCATTTCCCATCACCTTTTGCTCTGACAATCAGATCTCATTGTTTCCAGCTGTATGTGATTAGTCTTGTTAGTTCCTCTATATACCGTCTTCTGTGTGTCCTTTTGTTTCTGCAGTTTTGAGTTCTGTTACCTTTCGCTTCTGTTATTTTGTGTTTGCAGGTTCTATGTTTATGGATTACCTTGTGCAGTGTTTTCTGCTTTTGCCTTGATGTGGATTACTGTTTTGGGACTACAATAAAGCTGCTATTGGATATTCAATATTGCCTCAAGAGCATTCTGTGACAAGATTAAGGAGGCCTTGCACAATTTGTTAATAGAGGGGGACACAAAGCATACTTAATAAAAGAGTAGCCTATACTTATTACAGAAATAATATATTTTAATAGAATATGCAATGCAAACCGAATGTAATGTTTCCGTATACTTAATTTCACGGTATGTGTAATTAAATAAATGTATTATATTTTAAATTTCTACTAAATGCAATTAAACTTAAGTGCGCTTTTTTTGACATGCGTAAGTACTTAAGTGCATCTTTATATGTAATTTCATAATTACTTCTATATTTATATACTTGTATATTATCTTTGAAATATAGTTACAATATGTGTACTGCCAAATACTGGTAAGCATTTATGGTTACTAAAATGTAACATAATTTCCACTGAAACTTGTATGTCATATATTTAAGTATATTTGTAATTATATGGGTAGGTTTAAGGGTGAGTTAAGGTGTAAAGGATGGGTCAGCAGTTTAAATATAAATGTAATTACAGAAATCAATTACATATGTAATTACTTTCAGGTATCTTTTTAAATTTAAGTACAATGTAAAAACATGTATTTACACAATAAGTGCATTTTACCAAATGATTAATTTAAATGTACGAACATAGTAGTTAAGGCCACTTAATATAAAGTGGGACCCAAATTTTAATCAAGTACTTTACACGTGCTTTAGTAATTCAACAACACATCAGAATAACTGCACTACTTCAATCATGACAAAAGATTATTCAAACATAGTGATTTACTTTAAAGTAAAACTTTTTAATTTGACATTATTACAAAGTGCACATTTTTTAAAGTGTGTTAAGAAACAGTCATGAACAAGTGCACATTCAATATAATTAAGTGCACTAATTTTTCAAAAGGGTAGTTCAAGCTAAATAAGTGAAAATTTAAAAATTAAGTTAAAAATTAGCACACGGAGTAATAACTAGTTTCAAATATACACATAATCATATGGTAAAAATTTGTACACCCTCTAGTCACTAGGCTTTAAACAGAAATGGTCAATTGTCTTTCTTTAAGAAACACTAGAACAGACCTCTTAAAACCAGAATAATTGGAAAACACACACGCGCACACACACACACACACACACACACACACAAAGTGATGCTTCTTACTGCAGGGTTAACCAAGAAACTCATTGTCATGGAATTTCTCTCATCACTCTTTTATGGGATCACAGTGTTTGGAGAAGGATCACACAGGTCTGAGATATTCCTCAAGCTCAGCGGAGAGCTGTTTTTTTTTTTTTTTTTTTAACTTATATTGTCATCATTCCTTTGAAAGTAAAGTGAGACTGATGTCTACAGATCTTTTAGTCTAAATATTTCCAACTGAGAAGATTTGCATTCAGCTGTGGCAATTACTAAAAAAATAGACAATAGAAAAAGGCCTTGGCAACTGTGGGAATAAAGTATAATAAGAAAATCTTGAATAAGTTTCTCTGATCCTTTGCCGGGGCCCCCGCAAAAACCTTTGAGCAGTCTAGCAAACCACACTAATCTGGTAGTTGCATACCTCTTTACCTCTTTACCACTTTTTTCCAAACAGACTGTATGTAGTAGACAAAATCGTACTCGGTTACTTTCGTAACCTCGGTTCCCTTAGATATGGGAACGAGGACTACGTCGTAAGACGCTTGTATGGGAAAAACTCCTTTTTTCCTCTTCAACTGAAGCTTTTTCAATCACGCAGTGAAACTGCACGTCCATTGGTTCATGCAGTGCTATAAAAACGAACCAATGGCTCGGCAGCGGCGACAAGCGAGCCTATGGCTGAGCAGCCCGCCATAGCCCGCCAAAAACGGGCGGGGACTGTGGCTATATAAGCGCCCGCTTCGCCACCGCATCTCAGATTTCTTCAAATGAAGCGACTAAGGCGTGCATCTCATAGCACGGCCAGGAACGCAGTACTCGTTCCCATATCTAAGGGAACCGAGGTTACGAAAGTAACCGAGTACGTTCCCTGCCGATATTTTCACTCGTACTGCGTCGTAAGACGCTTGTATGGGAAACAGTACAATCACGCCATGCTATGATGGGGAACGACTCAAAATCAAGACTCCTGTGGGAGAAGACCCAGGGGAGTCAATGGAATACACCAAGCACAGGCTGAGCCATCAGGGTCATCCGTGGCCTGGGTGTCGTCCCCTACAGTTTATACCTGGTATCCATATAATATGGACCGTCCAGGTGAAGGAGGGACTTGAACAATGATGGTCAAGTGAAACCATAAGACTGCTAAACTAGCCGGAGGCGGCAAACTAAGCAGAAAGGACTCTGGCCTGTAAGGCAGGGACGTCCAGGTTGTAAAACCTTATAAATGTGGATGGCGAGGACCAGCCGGCCACCTCACAAATTTCTGAAATGGACACCCCGCTGGACCATGCCCAGGAAGAGGCGATGCCTCTGGTGGAATGGGCTCTGAACCCAATGGGGCACTGCAAGCCCAAGGAGGAGTATGCTAGGGTGATATCATCCACTAACCACCTGGAAATTCTTTGCTTCGTAACAGGGCGACCTTTAGTGCGGTTACCGAAGCTGACAAAAAGCTGTTCTGATCTTCTGTATGAGGCAGAATGCTCAAGGGCCACACTCAAGCCGCGGAAGGAACCCTCTGCTTCAGCCAGAACTGGATGGGTCGCATGTGAAGCAGGCCCAACTGAAGTACTGGTGAAGCTGCTGCCATAAGGCCCAGCATTTTCTGGAAGGCCTTGAGCAGGTGAGCGGTCCCTTCCTTGAAGGAGGCCGCGTGGCACTGAATCGTCATGGCTCGTTCCGCTGAGACAGTTGCTGTCATCTGTACTGAGTCGATAACTGTCCCCAGGAATGACACTCGTTGGCTGGGTGACAGTACGCCCTTGGCAAAGTTGACCCTGAGCCCCAGGCAATCTAATTGGCTGAGGAGGAGAGTCTTGTGCGATGTTGAAACTGTCTCTGACTGAGCCAGAATGAGCCTTGTTAGTAATCCACCTTTTCCTTTGCTGCACATGTCAATGTGTCGGGGGCAAATTCGTATCGGACTGTTAGGTCCAAGACCAAGGCAAGAGAGTCATGGATGAGCACCAAGTCTAACCGTCTCTGAGCTCCTTGAGCCGTCGTGAATGCCCATTCTTGGTGTACTTCCCATCCAAGACCCTCCGCCTCGGTCGCAAGGAGACGACACAGCTTGTTGTGTCGGGCAATCCTGGCCCCCTGCATGGCCGGGCATTGCCCCAGGATGTGAGAACTGGATTCCAACCTTTGTGAACACCTTCTGCAGGCTGCAAGTGCCTTGCTCCTGCCACTATGCCGAAACTCAAGGGTTGGGTACACACCGGCACGCAACTGGAGGGCAGCGATGTAATGCCGTTCTTTAAAGCCCTTCGGTTTCCTCAGCCACGCATTACTCGCCCTAGAGCCACGGAAGCCGGCTATCCCCACCCCCTGGATCGGCAGCCCTGTCCACTTCAGGAATTCCTCCATTCTCCAGTCACACGGGACTGTGTAGGCAGGCGTCGACGAGCCGGTGGTGTCTCCTATTGCGATCGACGCCACCCCCCCGAGTGGTGGCAGATTGGTTTCTTTTCCACCGGCCCTCAGCCAAGCCCTCCTGAATTTCGTTTCGACACGGGGAGTGTCCATTACCACCCTGACCAACGAGTCTTCAGAGTGAGCAAGACGAAAGATCCGTCTTGCCACTACTGACGGGATGTGTTGAGAGAGCTTACAGATTCCCAGGCCACCGTCCCGGTTCCTGGCATAGAGTAGCCCGTCACAGGTGGACGGCGGAAGATGCAGCCATTTCTTCACCGCCCTCCTGATCGTCCCGTCCAGGTTTCGGAGTACACCGTCGCTGACTCCGCAGAGGTCAGCTTGATAGAAAAGCCGTGGGATGGCGTACTGATTTAGGAGGGTCACCCTTTGGGAGGGCTTCAGGGGCGTTTTCCCGATATGTAGACACCACCTGTCCAGAGACACCGCCAAGTCAGGCCTTTCAATCCCTCCCCAGGGATTGATTTTGACTCCCAAGTATTGTATTGCCTCGTTTATGTTCGTTAACTGCAGGGCCTTGCCCCCCAGAACCCATGGGGCGCAGTCATTGACCGAGAAAGAACCGCTGCAGGGCCTGACTAAGAAGCTGCGACACTTCTTTGGTTGGACTTGGAGGCCGGTGTTCTGACAAAACTCCTCTAGGAGTACCAGATTGTGGGTCATATCGTGCCACGACCCCCCTATCAGCACCAGGTCATCGGCAAAAGCCAAGGACGTCACTGAATGACCTGCCACGGTGTACCCCTTACCGAAGCGTTCGAGACCATGGATGAGGGGATCCAAGGCCAGGTTGAAAAGCAAGGGGGACATTGGGTCTCCCTGCTTAACACCAACCCTCACGTTTATATCAGGGGTGGACCCACCCCCGACCTCAACACTGGTGCAACTGTTCGCGTAAGTCTCCTGGACCAGACCTACCACATGGGGATCCACGTTAATCAACCCAAGAGCTGACAGGATGTGCTCATGGGAGACGGTGTCAAACGCCTGTGCAAAGTCGACGAATACTACTGCGAGTGGGCTGCGCTCTTCTTTACAGTGCTGGATGAGACCTTGCAGCACTTCGAGGTTCTCCGAGCACCCGGGGCTCGGACGAAACCCCCTTTGCCTAGGGTGTAAGGGACAGGCGTCCGCTAGCCTTTTCGTGACCACCCTGGTGAAGAGTCTTAAGATCATCGACCCGATGGTTATCGGCCTCCAGTTGCCTACTTCCATCACCGCCCCTGGGTCGGATGTCTTAGGGATTAGTACCGTACGACTTTTCTTCAGGCATTTTGGGACGACACCTGTGAACCACCACATGTTGAACAGTTCGGTGAGGGTCTCGCACCCTGGATCCCAATTGAGAATGTCCTGCTTCTCAATCCCGTCTGGGCCAGGTGCGGAAGCGTTCAAGGCACGTTGGAGGCTATGTTGGATCTCGCCAGTGGAGATAGACCCGAGAAGATGGGCGTTGTTAGCCCTGCCCTCTGACCTAAATCGACCCAGCCCGCTGAAGGGAGATGGTATCTCCCACTTGGCCTTGTAAAATTCGTACAGTGTTTCCTTGGGTATTGGACATCTGTCGCAGAGGGAAGAGAGCCACATCCATGCATCGCGTAAAAGTGCCAGGGACAGCCCAAACGGAAGGACCCTGTATTGATATGCCACCCCCTTGAATGCGAATCTCAATAATCGTCTGTGATGGGGGACTACCTGAATGTGAAAGTATGCGTCTTTCAGATCCAGTGACATGAACCAGTCCCCTGGGCATATTTGCAAGAGGATCTGCTTCAATGTGATCATCCTGAACGACCTTTTTACCAGGGCATGATTCAGGAGTCTGAGATCTAGAATAGGTCGCAGGCCGCCGTCTTTTTTGGGAATGAGGAAGTAGCGGCTGTAGAAGCCTGACTCGCTCTGGGCTGGAGGAACGACTTCTATGGCTCCCTTTACCAGCAGATTCATCACCTCTGCATGCAGGACTTGAGCGTCCTCGCTGCGCACTGTGGTGGCGACCACACCGCGGAAGCGTGGTGGTCTTCGAGCAAATTGGAGTGAATAACCTCATCTTATCGTAGCCATTACCCATTCTGACACACCGGGGATGGCCTGCCAGGCCTCGACCCGTGTGGCAAGAGGCTGAATAGGCTCTAAAGACTGGCTGCATAAGGGCAGGACGCTTATGGTAGGCAGAAGAGGATATTTGCTCTCTTTTTGAAAATGTATGCGTTTTATTTTGTCCGCTATCACAACGGTTGGATGCCCGGGCGCTAGAGTGGGCCCGTGGGGAACCAATAACACACTTCCCTCAGCACCCAGCGCTGAGCAGGGTGACAAGAAGCACATTAGAGGCTGCTTGCGGGGTGGTCCGGCGGTAGCGAGACTCGGGCCCCTCCTCTTCCTGCCTGGCTGATCAGGAGGACTTCTGAGGCGCCGAATCCAAGGCGATCTTGGGCTGGGGTCCTTGGCGCTTCGGGAAGGGGTAGCATCTTGCCGAGTGGGAACGCCCTCTATCCTGCCGATCCTTAGGAGGTTGGGCTCCGGAGTGGCTGGCGTTGGCTTGGCGGGCTGTTGAGTCGGCGCAGGCTTGGGGTGACTAGAAGCAGCAGAAGAGCTGGTGCATTTCGGGAGGAAGTGTCGCACCGCTTGGAGACGACTTCTGAGCCTCCGTAAAACGCTCCGCAAAGCCTTCCACAGCTGGCCCGAACAGGCTGTTCGACGAGACCGGAGCGTCGAGGAAGGGAACATTATCCGCCCCTTTCATCTCCGTCAACGTGAGCCAAAGGTGGCATTCCAACACTACCAGGCTGGACATCGACCGCCCAATAGCCTGGGCGGTGGCTTTGGTGGCGTGCAGGGCCAGGTCCATCGCGCTCCTCAGGTCCCTGAGTGAAGCTACATCGAGACCGGTCTCCTCACTGGCGAGTATCTTGGCCTGGAAGACCTGGAGCACAGCCATAGAGTGCAGCGCCGAAGCCACTTATCCAGCTGCCGAGTAGGCGCGTCCAGCAAGTGCAGATGTGGCTCTGTACGGCTTGGACGGATGGCTCGCCCTCGCTTTCCATCCGATAGCTGTGGGCGGGCAGAGATGCGCGGCCACGGACTCATCCAGAGGGGGTAGGTGCTCGTATCCCTTCTCTTCAGCGCCGTCAATGGAGGTGAGGGCAGAGAAAGCAGAAGGACGGATGCGAGACGAGTAGGGGGCGCACCACGATTTAGTGAGCTCGTCGTGGACTTCGGGGAAGAAAGGGGACGAGCGTTGGCGGGGGGCTTGCTGGTGCCCCTGGAGAAACCACTCGTCCAGCCTGTTGCGAGACACGCGGAGCAGGCTGAGACCACTCGAGCCCGAGCTCACTGACAGCCTTAGTCATCATACGGACAAGCTCCTCATCCATTCTGGGTCTGGCGCTGCGGGAAGAGGACGGCGGCAAGAGGGCGGGGTCAGACACCGAGCACGATAACTCCTCTGAAGCCACCAGAAGCCACCAGAGAAAGGCTGTTATCCATTTCATCGTCACTCCCACCGAACGAGATCATGTCGCTCGCAGCCGCGGAGGGATGCTGATCAGGTTGAGTGAAGAGGACTGGCGAATCCTCTCTCTGCGGTGACGGCGAGGCACGCGGGCACTGAGCCGACGTGAACTCGCTCGTCTACTGCCGCTCGAATCCTCTGCTCCGCTGTCTTTTCCTCGCAGGTACCTGGGAGGAAGAAGACGGAAGGGCGTGAGGGGCGGAGTCGCTTTCTGAAAAAAAAGCTATCCGCGAGCGGAGAGAGGCAAGACTGAAACTCTCGCAATGAGAGCAGTCAGTCCCGCTGAGCGCAGCGTCAGCGTGGGAATTCCCCAAGCATGACACACACTCAGTGACCGTCATCAGCGTGCAGGGGAGTCCTGCACGTCTTACAATGACGGCGCGGCATTTGAAACAACGCTGTCAAAATTTGCTCTTTTGTGAGGCTCTTTTAGATAGTCGCCGGATGGCGGCAGGGGATAGACCGGGATCTGCGAGCTGAGCGCTGCAAAAGGTCCAATCCAGCTGCCGAGGCGTTTCAACGGCGAATCTCGGGAGATGGTCCTCACTGCAGAACACAAGATCCAGGGGGTGTGGTTGGGTCTAGATCCAACTCCTCCCACCTTACATTTACCTAAACCTACCCGTCTCCACCCCCTGATCCCTAAACCCACCCATCCCCACCCCTAAACCTACCCATCCCCACCCCTAAACCTACCAATCTCCACCCCCTGGATGTGGATCCAACCCCGCCCCCTGGATCTTTGTTCTGCAGTGAGGGGCTACTGAATCTCGGCGTCAGCGAAGAGTCAACGAGGAAGAAGCTTCGTCGCTGAAGAGAAGATATCTGAGATGCGGCGGCAAAGCCGCCAAGCCATTGGTTCGTTTTTATAGCACTGCATGAACCAATGGACGTGCAGTTTCACTGTGTGATTGAAAAGGCTTCAGTTGAGGAGGAAAAAAAGTAATTTTTCCCATACAAGCGTCTTACGACGCAGTACGAGTGAAAATATCGACAGGGAACTGTTTTAATGCTTTTTTTGTACTTTTGTGTACATATAAAATCTTTGATAATGAATATCAGTTTAGGAAGACATCCTGTTGTCAAAAAGTGCCCCAAAACTTTCAGGCATGAGTTGTTTTTGCTTCTTTTTTGAGAGGGATTTTTATTTATTTATTTATTTATTTTTGAGAAAGACAAAAACCCAACAGGACTCTGTAAATCACCTACTAGACAAACTGTTGTGGATACTACACCTGCAGTAAGGTAATGGGATTAGAGCTGGGCTGTATAATGAAATATTCTGAACCTTCAGAGACTAGTATATTCAGTTGTGCTTTAAGAGGATTTTGCAATGTGAATGTCAATTCACAATTCCCTACCCCACTGAGAAATAATGATGTTGCACAATGACAGATAGGCAGCAAACTAGCATTTCTTTTATGAATTGGAAATAACTATTTATTGATTGATTGATTATAATTTATTCCTGTGATGCAAAGCTGAATTTCCAGCAGCCGTTACTCTAGCCTTCAGTGTCACATGATCTTTCAGATATCATTGTAATAGGCTGATTTGCTGCTCAGTTGTTATTGGTGTTCAGTTATTAATAATGGTTCTTATTATTATCAATGGTAAAAATGTATTTAAACATTCATAGACTTAAACTTTAGACTTAATATTGACTTTAGACTTCATATTGTCACATGGAATCAGTGTTGATGGCATTGAAATACTGCAGCAGAACAGTAAAGATTGCTTTGCAAAACATAAAACAAAAAACAGTTGGTAATTATTCACTGCGTTCACAAATGTATTATAATCTCAATGTACCTTGCTAGAACTAAATTAGGTACTAAGGCTTTTAAATGCACTGCCCCTTCGGACTGGAATTTTCTTCAAATGAATTTAAGGTTAAATTAGTTGGTGCCTTTTAGATATTTTAAAACACTTTTGTGTGGTTTGGAGAAAGACTTGGAGATTTGCAAATGTTTCTAACAGCTGTATCTTTAGTGAGATTTTTTAGCATAGTATTTTATTGTATATTATTGTTTGTTATATGTATTTGTAAACTTAGGCCACTTATCTTGGCCAGGACACTCTTGCAAAAGAGATTGTAATCTCAGTGAGTTTTTCTTTCCTGGTTAAATAAAGGTTTAATATTTAATATAATAATAATTTTATTTAATATAATAATAATAAAGTTTTACACCGTTGTCTGTCTCTGTGTATTTTGGCAGCAGCAAGACCAGATGCAATAATTACTGATGATTATCAGCCTAAGAAGGGGCCTTGAATATAAAAACTAAAAACTGAAACATGAGAAAATTAGTTTCATGAAAAAATAAATAAATAAATAAATAAATTAACGCAACATACAAGGACCAGGTTTGACATAAGGCAACTGTCACGACCCTGGACTGTTTTGTTGTAGTTTTTGCTCCCCATGTGTTCCTTGTGACCCAGTTTCTCCCCTGTCTGATTGTATTAATTTGCTCCAGGTGTGTCTCCTTAGTTCTTTGATTGTCCCGTCTTTAAAAGCCCCAGTCCTTTCAGTTAGTGTTTATCGGTCTTTGAATGTCTTCTTATGTTCTATGTTCCCTATATGGATTAAAGACTCCCAGTTTGTGAATTCTCCGTGTCTCCTCGTTCCTGGCTCCAGCGTTCGTGACAGAAAGACCGACCCAAACAGTTACCTCCGTGTCCTCCCTCCGTTTTGTTTTCCGTTTTCAATCAGTGTTTTTGTTTCCGTTGTGTTGCCCCATGGATCCCTACGTCCGGCCCGAATTCCTCCTCCTCCTGCTGGAGCAAGAGGACCGATCTCTCGAGGACCATACAAGACTGTTCCTGATGTTAGCTAACGCCACCAGCTACCCGGACGGCGCGCTCTGCACATTCTATAACGCTAGCTTGAACACCGTGTGCAGAGCGCTGTCGTCCGAGGATGGTCCTCGAGAGGATTTCGCCGCCTTCGTGGAGTGGACATTGGCGAGGCACGGATCCCCGTTCACCGTCTGTGCCGAGGGGGATCTCGCCAGTGCCACTCCTGACCCAGAGCCCAGCCCACCAACTCCCCGCAGTGCGGAGCACCAGCCCGAGCCCACCGATGACGGAGAGCCATTCCCCGCTACGATCCACGAGCCAGCGACAAGCCGAGCGACTGAGCGGAAGATCGTCCCGGAAGTTGAGCCCAACACGTCAGATCAGGTGCGAGAGCTGATCACGTGGGAGCCAGCCGTGGACGGTGTGAGCGCGGAGTGGAGCTCCGCCCCCTGCACCGCGGCTGAGGGTGAGCTGATGATACATCTGGGGCTGCTAAACTTTGAAGGGGATCTGTTAGACTGGGAACATGATCTGGAGGTCGACGCTTCCCCTATCCTCTCTCCGTCTCCGCTGGTTCCAGCCAGCTCCGCTCCTCCCGAGCGCCCCCCTGTGCCCGCTTCCCGAAAGCGTCCTCCAGAACCCGCGCCTCCAGAGCGCCCCACAGTGTCGGCTCCCATTCCTGAGTTAACCCCTGGAAGCCCGGAGGATCTCAAATGCCCACCCTCCCACCCGCTCCTGCCTCCTCCACCGCTGTCGTCTGGCAGCCCCTCTGCTCGCCCTCAGCCCTCCATCAATGCGGTGCGAGCTCCGCGGGTCTGCCATCCTCCATCGCCGTGGCTGGAGAATCCCTCACCTCCACCTCCAGCCTCCGAGGCCCAGACTCCACCTCGGCCCGTAGACCCAGCGGCTCCACCTCGGCTCCTAGCTCCCTCGCCTCCACCGTCATCCATCGATCCACCAGCTCCACCAGGCTCCCTCGTCCCTCCGGCTCCGCCTTGGTTGGGCGTCGACCCGCCATCGCCTCGGGACTCCTCTCCTCTGGCTGCGCCTCGTCACTCCATCCCACCGGCTCCGTTGGGCTCCTTCCTCCCTCCAGCTCCACCTTGGTCCTCAGTCGCTCTGGCTCCGCCGCGGATCTCCGGAGCTCCGCCTCTGCCTCGGTCGCCAGAGCTCTCGGCTCCACCCTGGCCCCCCGGATCCTCGGCGTCACCCTGGCTCGTCGGCTCTCCGTCTCCACCTCGGGCTCCTCCTCCACCTGCTCCGCCTCCGTTGGTCGGCCCCCTGGAGTCGGCGGCCATTCCTCCTCCATGGCTCCTCCCTCCGTCGGCTCCACCGTGGGCCATCATCATGGCTGTGGCCTGGGTCCTGCCAGGCTCCTCCTGCTCCGAGTCCCTCCTGTCTCCTCCCTGGCTCCTCCCTCCTTCGTCACCTCCCTGGTCTCTGTCTGCCGGCCCCCTCCCGGTTGTCCGTCCTCCTCCTGAGCCGCCGCCATTGTTCCCACCCGTTCCCCCCCCTCTGTTGTTCCACGGTGCGAGGACGCACCTTCCGGGAGGGGGGAGTAATGTCACGACCCTGGACTGTTTTGTTGTAGTTTTTGCTCCCCATGTGTTCCTTGTGACCCAGTTTCTCCCCTGTCTGATTGTATTAATTTGCTCCAGGTGTGTCTCCTTAGTTCTTTGATTGTCCCGTCTTTAAAAGCCCCAGTCCTTTCAGTTAGTGTTTATCGGTCTTTGAATGTCTTCTTATGTTCTATGTTCCCTATATGGATTAAAGACTCCCAGTTTGTGAATTCTCCGTGTCTCCTCGTTCCTGGCTCCAGCGTTCGTGACAGCAACTGCCTAAATTCTATTTTAAAAATAAATTTCCACAGCTTTTTGCATAAACAGCATTATATTTGTCACGGTGCACACAAGGGAATCGAGGAGATGTGAAGTAAACTCAAATGAACAGTCTTTAATCCAAAATAACAGGGCAAAACAAGGCAAGACGGAGACACACATGGAGTGTAACCATGGAGTAGATCAGCCGGAAATGAACTGAACAGGCAGGAACTAAATACACAGGTTAATACTAGATAATTAAACACAGCTGGGGACTAATAAACTAATAATGAAACAATAAAGACAGGAACATAACCAAATAAGGGCATACATGAGGATGGGGAGCACATGAGACAGAAAACAGAACACAACATGAACACAAGCCTGACAATATTATTTAATACAGCATTTTTATCAAAATATTTTTTATGTATTTTTTCAATTTTTTAAAATAATTTTTATTACTCTATTTCTTTTGTACTAATGTGACTCTAAATATATTTTAAACATTATTTTTCATATAGCTTTTTGCATAAACAGCATTATGTGTACAACTTAATTTTTAAAAAACATTGGGTTAATTTTTTAATTGAAACATTAACAGAAATTCCATATTTTTCTGTAAGTTGTTTGAATTAGGTTTTGAATTCCAAATATTAATGTGGTCTTTGGATTGTTCTATAAAACTAGAGCTAAAGTTGCAAGTCAGACAATGTGGATGATAAGTATGAGCGAAGTTTGTATACTGTGCCACAGTTCCCACCTTATATTTTTGTTTCTATATATTAAGAAAAACTGGATGTTGTGCTTATAGTTTAAAATTTTAGGTTAAGATTCTGAGAAACATATTATCCAAAAGCCTTTGCCAAGGGTGTCATTTGCAACACCCTCCATCTTATAATGACTCAAAAAGGGGTAACAAATCTCCAACTGGATCCTTATCTCAAACATAAATTCTCCTCTGCACAAGGCCATATGCCAAAGGTGTGCTCTTTTGCTCCCTCGATTCTTTACAATCTCCCTCTCATGCCCTCCACACTAAAAGCCATAAACTCTTCATTTTAGGTGGGAGAAAAAGGAAAACAGAGCAAGAAGACAAAAGGACCAAGACATCTGCTGGAGACAAAGAACATCTGCAGCATCTCCGCTCAATCAATGTGCAAGACCGTTACATCCACAGCAACTAGGAGCACGGGCGAAGTCAGCACACCCATAATTCTGACTGCTGCCATGCTTGTAGACACACGCACATAAAGCCTAGGGCAAAGATGAAGGAATCAATGCAAATAGAAGGACTGTGGTCAGTGTTTAGAGGCAGCAGCTGGACTTCATGTTTTATGGGACATGTGTCTGGAGGCAGACAGAGAGTAGTGCTGGCAGGGTTCAGGACTCCCACAATCTAAACATTTAACGTGTTCAAATGGCAATGGTCATTATTTTTCAGTGTTGAATTTCATAAAGGAATTTTTAATTTATGTTTTTGCTGGGCAATCTAGCATTTGTCTTGGACTTATACTGAGACCTAGTGGCATGGATGCAGAATCAAACAAACAAAAAAAAAAGTTATTTATTCTATGAGTAAATGTGTCAGATAATAGGTTAATGAAGTTAAGCAGTGGTATTTACCTGGCCATATGAACTCAACATTGCAGTCCCACTTTAGGTGATCTGCGCCATGTAAAATAAAACTGCTTTCATGTTAGTGTAAATATGTTAGTGTACATATTTTGCAACAGCATGAGTCCTTTCTACATGTGTAAAACTTAAATGAGAAAATGAATCGCAAAATGCACCTTTAAGCTTTTCTGTTAAATTAAATGTAAATTCTGGGAATTCAAGGTCAGAACCTACACTGAAAAAAGTGATCTGATGTGGTCATATAGGGCTGAAGTGAAAATAGCTAATTCATTACGCTTCGTCTGAACCATTGTTTCATAAAGAGGAGAGATTGTTGCTTTCGTTAACTCAAATCAGGAAGCTATTTGAGTGATATATATATGTGTATATATACATATATATATATGTATATATATATATATATATATATATATATATATATGACAGCTGGAGTTTCACATCCTGGAGCTTTACAACAAAATTTTACATCACTGCCAATTAATTTTTGTGAATTTCATGTGACATTTCTCATGTGCTTGTGAATAAATTTCCACTTGCGGAAGAGATTGTCTGTTCTTCATTTTGTTTTCAGTAAGTCACACAAAACACAGAAATACTCTTCTCAATTTCACTTCACTTTTACAACTGCCAGTTTAATAATATGTTTAGATTTAAGTAATTGTAACAGTAATGTGAAGGTCAAAATGGGCATTGCATGTAACAAATTGGCAGTCTTTCAGATTCAAAATCCTTCATAAATTTCACAATTTATGTTGTGTATGCCAGGTGATTGTTATATTTTATTCTTATTTTGATGCTTCACAGTAAATCTAATTTAATTGGCATATTCAGCAAAAGTTTACCTTCCAGGCCATTTTAAACCAATAGAACACTGAAATATCAGACATGTTATTGTTCTTACAAATAATACTAATAATAATTTAGAACTTACTGTTTCTTAACATAAAATATTTAATGATCAGCTGGCCATCATTGCGGTCACATTAATGCTTATATTGATGAAGTACCAGCAGACATGAGTCAGCATTGTGGCAGGAGACAGGAAGTCACGAGGAATAGATGCTGCACTAGTTCATAATTTATTGAGCATCATGCGAGACTGGACACTACACTAAGTGAAACATAATGATAACACACAAACTACTAACCAGTCCACTGCAAATAAGAACAGAGCACCAACAACACAAGCCAAGGGCAAAGAATAAGCAACACAGAGCCAGTCACCAGACTGTAGCATACGTACTACCCATATACTTGAGGAACAAATTCTGTATTTAACACTAAAGTAAGTGCTAGACAGTCATCTAAAGCTGTTGTTCTTGTGATGGTTTCTACAGATGATATTGATAGACCAGTAGGTGATGACAAGTGACTGTCTTTATGAGTAAGTATTGGTTGCATACAGAACCGCATACTAACATGCTACTCTTACTATTTTTACCAATCTAGCAGAAAGACGGCAGAGTAATAAGAGTAGTATGCTATGAGTTCCATATTACTGTGAGTCAAATTGAGTTATTCAAAACAGATTTATCCAAAAACATTGATTCATTCAAAAACTAAATGACAGTATTTGAGTGAGTCATTGAATCATTCATTTAACCAGTTCATTCAAAAACACTGATTCATTTAGAAACTAAATAACTGATTGATTGTGTCCAAATCACATACTCTCTTAGTAGGTAATTCTTTTGAATACGTATTTATTTTGTAACCAGGGGCGTAGAATTAGGGGGGACGGTAGGGACATGTCCCTACCAATATCCAGCGACTACCAAATTGTCCCCAGCAATAATTTGATCTAACAATTAAATATGTATATGTTTTTGTAATTTCGGACGCATCTGAAATATGTCATACTATTGATATTAACTAAGAAGTTAAAGTAAATACGTTAGAAATCTGCACGCTTTCAAGGACAAACATTTAATACATGGGCAGAGTAAGAAGTCGCACGCCAGATGAGAAGCACAGTGCCGAGTCTAGAACAACTAACAGGTATCGCACCAAGTTCAAGACAGCAGTCCAAAACAGTTACACTATAAGTTCACTTCAGGAATTAACAAAGTTGCATTGATGATTTTGAAGTATGCTGTTTGACAAAACAAAGCAAACAGTAAGAGAAAGCATGATCTATAGCTATTATTAGCTCTCTATATAAAGCATACGGACAGAAAGACAAACATTGTGCTGAAAGATGCACAATCTTCCAGCCTAGGATGATGTCATTATGTACATTAAAAATAATTTGGGACAAATATGTGATTTCATGGTAAACTATGTGAGTGGCGCTCTGTAGTGCGGCAGGATTTGGAAAAGCATCATGAGTCGAAACCTTAATGTCGATAAACGTCTCCAGTTACTCACGTAACCTGGGTTCCCTGAGAGGAGGGAACGAGACATTACATATGGGGAAACTCCTTTTCCTCGAAATGCTGAAGCCTGATTGAATCACTCTATTGCTTTGCAATAGCCAATGGCGTCCGAGCATTCGCCTGATTGGCTGTCTTAGCGATGTCGGGCGCCAGAATATCTCAGAATCTTTCAACTGAGAGAGAGCTATTGACTGTAATGAGGTTTTTTGTTTTTTTTTTTCTACATGGCCGTCTACGTAATGTCTCGTTCCCTCCTCTCAGGGAACCCAGGTGAGTAACCAGAGACATTCCCTTATCGAGTCGGTCTCTCGACATTACGTATGGGGAACGTATAAAACCCCGCCTTGTGAAAAACTGTGCTGGCCAGCTCGCACATAGCCGATGCAGAGGACAAGGCGCTGAGGCAGTAGTAAGATAATTCAGAGCACTCGCCACTCGCACCTCCCCCTCTAGGTCGGGTATCGGACCTAGTTGAAACATTCAGCCAACACTGCGCCGGCGCTGTCAGAGCCTCCCTGCACACCGTCAAGCAGCACTGAACTGGTGTGATATAAGGGGTAGAAATAAAGCAGCAAACATGTTGGTGCTTGAAAAAACACTGCCGGCCTGAATAAGCGGGCATATATAATGGGGACACTTCTAGATATGTGCTTGTTTTACTTGGTAAATGACCTACGGACACAAAGAATAAGTATGATTCTGAACCGTCTCGCCTAGACGACCTAGTTGAAACCATGGACTGAAGCACGCGCCAGGCTGGGGCGTGTCCTAGGCGACTCAGTCGTCCAATGGCTGCTCAGCCTTCTCCTCCTGCACTGACAGAAAGTGTGGTGCAAACGAGGGAATATCCAAGTTATAAAATTTCGCAAAAGTGTTGTGAGATGACCAGCCCGCCGCCAAGCAAATGTCTTGAATACACATTCCCTTGGCCCAGGCCCATGAGGATGCCAGACTCCTAGTGGAGTGGGCACGCACTCCTAACGGGCAGTCGAGTCCTTGGGAATCATAAGCTAGGTGTACGGCTTCCACAATCCAGTGAGACAGCCTCTGCTTTGACAGCGGGCTACTCTTTTTAGTGCCCGCGAAACAGATGAAAAGCTGTTCCGAAGTTCGAAACTGGCTAGTTCTGTCCACATAAGCACGCAGCGCACGCATGGGGCACAGAGTGTGCTTCTGTGACACTGAATCGGCGTTCGGCTCGGGGGAGCGGAACGCTTGTATAGTGATAACCTGGGCCCTGAATGGGGTTGAGAGCACTTTAGGTGTGTAGCCGAGTTTAGGCGTGAGTCTGACCATGCAATCGTTTGGGCCAAACTGCATACAAACACTATTGATTGATAGAGCATATAAATCACCCACTCGCTTCCCAGACGCTAGCGCGAGCAGCAGCGCCGTCTTAAAAGAGAGCACTTTCATGTCGCTAGACTCAGCTGGTTCGAACGGTGGGTCAGACAATGATAAATCACATACTGGCATTTGACGCGGGCGGGAAGGATTGAGCCGCCTCGCCCTACGAAGAAAGCACGATATTAGGGGGTTCTTACCGACCGAGCGGCCCTCCAGCATATTATGAGAGGCAACGATAGCGGCCACATAAACTTTCAGTGTCGAGGGAGAACTGCCAGCATCCAGACGTTCCTGCAGGAAGGTCAAAACAGCCGGGATATCACAGCTTATCGGGTCTTCATGCCTGCTAATGCACCAGTTCGCAAACACTCTCCATTTCAAATTATACAGGTGCCTCGTAGAAGGCGCTCTCGCTTCTGTTATCGTGCGCAATACACGTTGTGAGACGGTTAACTGATTCACTCCATACTGACTCGCCACACATGCAGATCCCATAATTCCGGCCTGGGGTGCCATATGGCACCTCTCGCCTGGGACAATAAATCCCTTCTCAGCGGAACCTGCCACGGGGGGACCAACGACAGGTTTACCAACTCTGGAAACCATGGTTGGTTGGGCCATTTCGGCGCTACCAGAAGCACAGCATCCCTCTCCTCTCTAATCTTCTGCAGCACCAGTGGCAATATTTTGACTGGGGGGAATGCATATTTCCGACCGGTAGGCCAGTGGCTCGACAGCGTATCCCCTTTCAGGGTAGCATTCATCAGCGAGAAGTATAGCGGGCAGTGGGTGTTCTCTTACGACGCAAAAAGGTCGATCTCCGCTTCGCCAAAGAGACTCCAGATCAGCTTTACTGTTTGGGGGTGTAATCTCCACTCCCCGTGAACAATGCCCTCCCTGGACAGTATGTCCGCGCCGCGTTCCAGACTGCCCCGTACATGAACTGCTCGAATTGAGAGGAGTACCCGATCTGCCCACAAAAGCAGGCGTCTTGCCAAGCCCTGCAGTGCGCACGATTGATGAATGCCATCACCGCCGTGTTGTCCGTTCGGATTAGAACATGGTGGTCTTTCACAAACGGAAGAAAGTTCTGCAGCGCCAAGCGAACAGCTTCCATCTCCAAGTAATTTATGTGCCAGCGCTTCTGATCTCTCGCCCACACACCGAATGCTGGTCTGCCATCGCAGAGGGCTCCCCAGCCTGACAGTGACGCATTCGTGGTCACCACTATCCATCTGACCACCCTGCCCATCGCAGCACCCTGTTCGTACATAGCTGTGCCGAACCAGGGCATTAGAGCCTCAAGACATGAACGCATTATGACAAGGCGCTTCGTCCCTTCTCTCCATGCCCACGGCGGGACTCGGTCCCGTAACCATAGTTGCAACGGTCTCATATGCAGCAAGCCCAGCCGGCAGGCGGAGGCTGCAGCTGCCATTAGACCAAGCAGTCTTTGAAACGTTTTCAAAGGAACCGCCTTGCCTAGCGCAAACGAGGCCAGTGTATTGTGAATGGAGTGGATTCTCTGCTCTGATAATCGTGCGGTCATCATGCGCGAGTTCAGAACCATACCCAGAAAAGTAATCGACTGGCAGGGCTGAAGCGTGCTCTTTTGCATGTTCACGGACAAACCCAGATTATGCTAGATGGGCGAGGAGCTTGAGTTTGTGTTCCTTGAGCACACTCCTTGATTGGGCGATGATCAGCCAGTCGATGAGATAGTTCAGCATGCGCATTCCACTGAGTCTCAGGGAGAGAGCGCCGCATTCATGCACATCGTAAACGTACGGGGGGCCAAAGCTAGCCTGAACGGTAACACTTTGAATTGGTATGCGACACCCCCGAATGCAAATCGCAGAAAGCGCAGATCCACCGCTATGAAATGGTCCTCGGGCTGAATGTGCGCGAGGATCTGTTTCACTGTAATCATCTTGAACGCGCGCTTCGCGAGTGCTTTGTTCAGTGGTCTTAGATCTAGAATAGGACGCATGCCTCCATCTTTTTTCGGGACAAGAAAATAACGGCTGTATAGCCCGCACTTCATCTGTTCCTCGGGTACTATCTCTACTGCCTGCTTGGCTAGGAGGGAGGAGATTTCTGCCCGTAGTAGCGGGACGCTCTGTTCTGACACTTCTGACATAATCACGCTGCCGAAGCAGGGTGGTCTGCGAGCAAACTGAAGAGTATAGCCGCGCTTCATAGTGTTGATCACCCAATCTGACGCTGACGGGAGCGCTGCCCACGCGCTCAAGTGGCTCGATAACCGAGACGGTGGTGTTAGCCGCGGCAAGGGCTGCGTGCCAGTCGCCGGTGAAGCACTGCTGCTCAAAGGAACGACAAGTGACGTGCCCGCGGCGCGTCACACGGAGGCATTTGTCATTGATAACTCGGCTCCCCCGAACTTCCGCTCCGCCAAACGTCCCCCGAAGGAGAGGTTTCGCTTATATTGCAGGTAATAGTCAGTGGAGGAAAAGAGCTCTTTTGTTGAGGTATGTAATGTTTTATGTTTATTGCAACAGAACCCATCGGTTTCAACATAACATTTAAACATACATTCTTGGCTTCTAGCCGCCAAGCGAACTCTGGGCAGGAACATGCCCTCTTGGCCGCTGGCCCGTTGTCGTGCACGGACCGCGCCCTCTTCCTCCTGGCATGAACATCAGGAACGCTGCTCTTTTTTCTCCACAGGCCGAACCTGCTGACGGGGTGCCGGCTTCGCTCCGAAGCGAGATTTCTTAAACTGCCTCTGACGAAGTGGCGGCTCAGGCTCGCATTGCGAGCTCGCGTTCGGTGGTGGAGAGCGACCAGCATATCCGGCCGATCGCTGAGCTGATGATGATCTGGATCGCGACCTGGGAGGAGCGCTAGATCGCTTGGGAAGAAGGTGTGGCAGCATCTTCGACTGCTTTAGTGCTTCCGTGTACTTCTCGGAAAAAGCTTCCACCGCGATTCCAAAGAGACCTTGCGGGCTGACCGGGGCATCGAGGAGCTGCTTCTTTTCTGCATCTCGCATTTCCGTAAGCGTCAGCCATAGGTGGCGATGTAGAACCACCAGACTGCCCATGCTGCGGCCGATTCCCTGGGCGACCTTTTTAGATGCAGCCAGGGCTAGATCAGCTGCCATGCGACTCTGGGTCTGGGCCTTCTTCGTCCAGGGACCTCAGCAGTCGCGTCTGGAATACCTGCAGGACTGCCATCGTATGGAGGGCAGATGCTGCGTGTCCTGCAGGGATATATGCCTTTTCAGCGATGTGAGCTGTGGCTCGACATGGCTTAGAAGGCAACGAGGCGGTCTTCCAACCCCTCGACGGACAAAGGTGAGCCGCGACGGCATCCTCAACGGGAGGCGGTCGTGCGTACCCTTTTTTCTCCGCTCCCTCCACTGTCGTGAGAAGCTGAGTTCCCTGTGGATGGGCTCGGGCTGAGTGAGGGGAGCGCCATGAACGAGTGAGCTCCTCGTGGAGCTCAGGGAAGAAAGGGGCGGGTCTCTGTGGCACGTCCACTTGGCGGCTCGCGCCGAGAAAAGATCCGTCCATCCAACGTTTAGACGGCTGTTCAGGGGCTGCCCAGTCCAACTCCAGATCTGCTACAGCCTCCGTGAGGATGTTCATAAGTTCTGCATCCAACAAAGTCGGGGTGCAGCTAGCCTCCGAAGGGACCTCTGACCAGGCATCTGGGTCGGAGGCATTCGTGGACATGGTGTCGTCCTCTTCACAGCCGAAGGAGACCAGTTCCCGTGCTTGTCGGAGGGTGGGAACTCTCTTCAACATAGATGAGCGGAGGCTCCGGTGTGCGAGGGCGACGTGGGCGCTGAGCCGACGTCAGCCCCTCGTTAAAGCCTCCTGAAGGAGTAACCTGCAATCTGCTGGCCCAAGGCTCGAAGGCGGCGGGTGGGGGAGATGCAGGAGCCGGCGGGATCTTGATTGGCAATTCTTCACAGGCTTGGCGAATGCTCGGACGCCATTGGCTATTGCAAAGCAATAGAGTGATTCAATCAGGCTTCAGCATTTCGAGGAAAAGGAGTTTCCCCATACGTAATGTCGAGAGACCGACTCAATAAGGGAACTGAATGTACATAGCAAACTGTTAGCTGAAATAGTCCTATTCACAAAATTAAAAACAACATTGAAATAAGAGCATGCGGTTTATCTGTCAGATGAGCGAGAAAGTTGGTTGTTATTACAGCAACAATAGTGTTTTCTGTAAAAATCATCCTGGGTGTAATTCGGGGGGTGGGATTATGCTGTTATGTCCCCACCAATGTCAAAAACAAACTGTACAAAATATGTACAAAAATATGTAAAAAACAAAATATAGAACATACTTTTTATTGTAACTTTATAAAAAGTATGTTCTATATAGTATTAATTCAGTCAAATTCTGCTCTGCAAAACGTTCAATAAAAGCTACAGTTAAGAAATATTCATTGTCTTAGAGAAACATATAATGTAATAATAATATAATGTATTAATACATTTATATATTAATATATAAATATATTATTTTTTCACATATCAGTAAATGTTACGTATTCTCTCATATCTGTGATGCTGCTCTTTCACTGTGGTTTCTAACACCATCTCATCCCTGCTGAGTTTATGTTTCCAACTCCTGCTGCAGAGCCAATCATGGGTGCCCCTAAAAAGGCTAATTTATAAATGCTGACCAAATTGTCAGGCAAAGGGATAAATTCCCATAAACACTTAGATGTCTGGGTTTCCTCTTTGCATTTTTGCATTTTGGTAAGAATAATGCTAGATAATAATGTTACTTAAAGGCCACAAATATACAGTAGAGAGTTTATAGCATAACAGTGATTGAAATTACATAAAAATGCTGGATGCACAAAACATCAACAAATGTTATCATCAATTATTATTGTTAGAATGGGCCTTGACATGCTAAATGCTTAAATGTAGTGATAAAAGTCTCTCAATTATACACACAAATGGCAAGAACAGTCATAAGTATACTCACAAACCCATTTTTCCCATTTTTGTGAACATGGTCAATTGTTCCCAAATCTTTAGTTATTGCCAGCTAGAGGGTCGTGTTTGGTGTTATGATACACACAAGATAAAGAGCTGTTGCTAAATGTATGAGAGCAACCGATAATTATTAACAGACTGTCTGAAGTTTAAATAAACTACAGTGATTTAGTCTCCCAACAAAACAGAAGCACAGTTTTATTGTCTGTTTAACTGGTGTGCTGAAGTTTTAGCTGCAGTTGTACTTTTATTTTTTTGTATTTATGAATTAACTAATTATAAAAATTAGAAATAATTGGAAGTTGAATTATCATTTAAATAGTTGAATGCAAAAATCCATTGTGCTTGTGTGTTCTGTTCGTAGGCTTCTCTAGAGACACAGAAATGTAGATGTGTGATACTTCATTTATGTCAATGAAACACATGCCCCATATTTTAACATACTGATCTAATAAACTGCTTCAGAATGACGATACAACAACAGAACAGGGACAACAGAAGGGTGGGACATATAAAAAGATGAAAAGGAAATAACTCTTCCTCTTTCTACATTAATAAAAAGTATACACCACATTCTCTCTACAACACAACCAAATAATGATGAATACTACAACCAAAGGGTGAGTTGTGCATTAACACTGTAACAAAGACCAAAAAATATAAGGAAGTCACTGCATTACATGAAGTTCCAAACATAGGCTTGGGAGTAGTCTAATTATTGAACTCGGAGCTCAAAGCCTCCATTGAGGACAGCAAGCCAAGTTTGTTTACCATTGACCATCAGGACTGGATGGGCAGGCGAACTTGTGCACTAAAATTGAAATGTTTTATTTTAGTATTCAGGTCACCTATGTATGCCACACTTTTGTCAGATTTGTCTAGATTGTAATGCCATTTGTTGTATTGTTATAATGATGTAATGCAGTATTATCCATAGTCTACCTCAAATGTCTGTTCTGCTACATAACCAGTTGTGTAAAAAAAAAAAAAAAAAAAAAAAATATATATATATATATATATATATATATATATATATATATATATATCTCAGTGTAAACAATACAAATACAGTACCTCACATTTCAGCAATCATTTTATGATGTTCTCAAGGGACAATGCTATAGAAATGAAAACTGGATATACTTTAGTCAGTGTGCAGCTTGTATAGCAGTACAGATTTACTATCCTCTAAAAATAACTCAACATACAGTCATTATTGTCTAAATAACTGGCAACAAAAGTGAGTACACCCTAAGTGAACATGTCAAAACTGTCCAAAGTGTCAATATTTTGTGTGAGCACCCTTGTTATCTAGCACTGCCTTAATCCTCCTGGGCATGGAATTCACCAGAGCTGCACAGGTTGTTACTGGGATCCTCTTCCACTCCTCCATAATGACATCATGGAGCTGCTGGATGTTAGACTTCCGCTTGAGGATGCCCCACAGGTGCTCAATAGGGTTCAGGTCTGGAGACATACTTGACCACTCCATCAGCTTCCTCAGCAAGGCAGTTGTCATCTTGGCGGTGCGCTTGGGGTCGTTATCATGTTGGAAAACTGCCATTCGGCCCAGTTTCTGAAGGGAGGGCATTATTTTCTGCTTCAGAGCAACAATTCTAACTCAAATCCTCAGAGTTCTTTGCCATGTTGAACATCCAGTGGTCAGTATGAGAGAACTGTACTCAAAACAAATTTTAACTGCTCTAATACAAGATACACAAATTTGTATGGTCCTGTCAAGCAGACAAAAACATGAATATTGTGAATAGGACGTGGCTTTGCATGGGTAAACAACATACAGCTGTAATCACTTAGGGTGTACTCACTTTTGTTACCAGCTATTTTGACAATAATGGCTGTATGTTGACTTATTTTCAGAGGACAGTAAATCTATACTGCTATACAAGCTGCACATTGACTACTCTAAAATATATCCAAGTTTCATTTCTATAGCATTGTCCCTTGAGAAGATACACTAAAATGGTTGCTGAAATGTGAGGGGTGGACTCACTTTTGTGAGATACTGTATTGTTCACATTTTACTGAAGTCTCTATTCCTTTTTAAAGCCAGCAAAAAGTCCCCCATTTTGAAAATTCATGTAGATCTTGCGAACAAATGTTTCATTTTCAACATTTTTTGACCAGGTGTTTAATCAAAATGTCATAACTCAAACTTCCCACAAGCGACTGCAAGCTTGCATTAATTTCTTAAAATCCAATCAACAACCAGTGGATAGAACCCACTCTACATTTTTCTTTTTCAATAATTTGTTACACTTGGATGTACTTCACAATCGGGGGGAAAATGTTGCTACTTTAGTATGATTGCACTTCAAATTTCAAGATTTTCAAGATGAGTTCGAATAACTACAAAAAAAAAAAAAAATCTACATTAACTCTATTTCAACTTGAAACAGATTGTTTTACTACCTTAATCTGTATTTGTCAGCTTGACTATATGAAACCATGTGGGTGAGGTGGCTAAATCATGAAATGTGGGGGTAGGAGGCAGACATTTTTAGAGGCTTCCACCAAGACATCCAAATGACTGCTTAAATGTCACATCAGGGAGTCCAAACAGAAGAGGTCTCAGCATGTCTCAGATGCCACAGATTATGTAAGAACTGCAGTTGACTTAAAATAGGTTACATAACAGTTAAAACATGTTATACATCAGAAAATGTAAACATTTTATTACACAAAAGATAACACTCAAGCAGCCATTTTCATTTTCCCTCACAATCAAATCATTCAAGTTTATTTAAAAAAAAAAAAAAAAAAAAATTCCCCGTTACAAAAAAAAGTTTTACACTGCAAAAACTGAATTATTTACACTGTAAAATAATTGATCAGTGGTCTGTCAGGGCATATCTGAGAGACTTTCTATTATGCTTCAATGCAGGCATAGAGGGAGGCACTTCCTATCAGATAACCTTAACATTGGGGACTTTAAATACAAGTATAATTTCTAACAGGCCTGGCATACTGAAATTGGATGATAATGTGGTGCCAAATTCAAACCTCAGAGATAACTAACAATAACAAGTGGTTAATAGACACCAATAGAGACTAATTGATCCAAAAAGTAGATTTTTCAAATTGAAACAACAGCTTTGGAGTTTTTGGAAACTCCAGGTAAATTAAAAATTTAGCTGTCAAAAGTGACAATTTGCCATCATTCACTTACTAAGATTCAACACGTTAAAGTCCCATGTAAATTAAATTGTTTCTAAAAATCAATATCTTAATATGACAGGCTTGTAAGGTGGGCCAAATAAAATGAGAGAAGGTTTCTAGTGTGATCTCCAGTATTGTTTGAGGTAATTGTACTACAGCAAAACCAATATTTTAAACAGCTGTACATGATGAACTATTGTGTACTGTTTTCAACAGGAAGGGGAGACTGTATGAAGCTACTAACCAGCAAAAGTGGTGCACTCCTTGATTAGATAAAAGAAATCTAAATTGAAACCACTGGTTTAAATGGTCACCAAAAAGGACACATTTGCATTATAATTGGGGAATCACAAAAAATAATTTCTCTTAAGATACCCCTCTGATATGCGTGCCCAGCCATTTCTTGCCTTCAACAACTTAACACTCAACTAAACTTGTAAATGCTGCATTTTGCACATTTCGGTCACTTCTGAAGTTAAATAAGAAAGTCTGATAACTGCTCTCAAGTGAATAACAATGTGTGCATATGTACAATAAAAACAACACCATTCTGAGAGATTTGAATCAAAAATGACTGGGCAAAACAAAAATCACTAGAAAAACATGAATAAAAATAGAAAATTGAAAGTCTTGTGATGATTCCAAACTTTCTGAGCATGAGTCTACTGGCTCAGTCCTGGAACAATGGACAGTCAGAGGCCAGACATGAAAGTATTATATCTTCTCCTGAATGAAAGGGTGCTGTAGGGCTTGGTTAATGCTGATGCGTTTAGCTGGGTCCAGCATCAGAGTACCGTCCAACAGATCTTTAAGCTGCATGACCTTCTTTCTCTGATCTTCAGGTAACCTCTGACCTCCGATCATGTCTGTGAGCAGGTCTTTAGTGGGGTTAATGGTGCTCATCACAGTTACCTTCTCCTGAAAGTTTAAAATAATGTGTGAGAGAAGGTGAAGGGCATGAAACAGACGTGTGCTGTTATCACAGTTGTGTGAAATGGGCATCAAAGTCAATTAGAAAACTAACACATGAAAGTGTAAACCAACACATGAACTGGAACGTACCCTTTCAGTCACTTTGTCTACCTCTATATAAAGGAAGTTCAAGTTCTGGTCAAAATGTTGGTCTTTAAACAGGCCTTTCCGGATCATCTACACAATTAAAAAACAAACAAACAAAAACAAAACAAAACAAACAAACAAACGTAAGAATTTATACATAAGACTTAAATGCCATATAGTCCAGGTGATGTGCGCAAAATTTGAGTTGATATGTTCACTTTTTCATAAAAGCATGAAACTTGGTACAATTGTACAGGTTAGGGCCCTGAACATTTTCAGAAATGGAGCCATAGCAAAAACACCTCGTGGTTGCCATGGCGACAATTATACTTTCCACCATAACCAAATTATGTATTTTGTGTCATATCTCCAGAACCAAACATGATAACACAGAAAAGGTGATGTCTACCCCTATGTTTTAATGGTAAAGGATTACAATATCATATACAGCAACATAAACTGTTCAGGTGAAGAGTTAATGGTGAAATCAGCAACATGAGAAGGAAATAACAGTATCTGAGCATCACAGTATCACAGCATTTACAAAAGTCAATTTTATGGGTATTAATTTTTTCTTTCTTTGATAATTAACTAATAATACTTACTTTACTTTTAGTCATTCAGCAGACGCTTTTATCCAAAGCGACTTACAAATGAGGACAACAGAAACAATCAATTGCAGTATTAAAACAACTAAAACTAAAAGCTAAAACTAATACTAAAAGCTAAAACTTTATAAATAGTATATATACACACACATTAAAATGTCATGCATTAATTAAAAATGAGAAATGCATGACAAAATTTCTAAACTTAACATTTAAATGAAAACAAAATAAAGCTACAAACAATTCAAAATATTAAGAGAACAAAAGGTATAAGTGTAATAATGATTCTAACATAAAACTAAGCCAAACACCAAAAACAACTACGTGTATGTACACACACAGACACACATATCCATAAATTCAATATTATTTCATTTCCATGTAGTTTGCTGAAGTACTAAAATAACTCAAATTAAATAAAACTAAAACTTAATAAATAACTTATATAGACATAATGGAAAAAACTAATAAAATGACAAACATTACTACAACTGTAACTAAAAATTTAAATAGAGAACATATACAAATCAAACTACATTAGTTTAACAGTAATCCTAAAAAAATAACTGCCAAACATACAAGTATGAAATGGTTATAAAAACTGAAAGAGAAGTGAAACAAGTAATATGAATGAGAATAAATGAAAAGCGATACTTATTATATTAATAATATTATATTCAATAGTACAATAAAAGATTAATTTAATTAATTATTAATTCGTTACATTTATATAGTGCTTTTCTGGGTACTCAAAGCAATTTTGTCACCACCAATGTGACACGATGATGTGACAGCAGCCATATTGCGCCAGAACGCCCACCACACAGAGATATCAGAGATATAAACAAATATTATCTCAAGTAAGTGTATTTTTCCTTACCTCTCAGGCAGATTTAGGTAGGCGGTAGTATGTTTCCAATACATTCTTGTTCAACAATGCTCTAACATCACACGCAGACAGCAACAAAATCTTGCTAACCTGTGTCTTATCTGCACCTCTTCTGCTGCACCTCTGTCATTTTCTGTGGGTCTCTGGAATTGTCAGTCAGCTGTCAGCAAACTTCATTCTGGAGATTGCTTCTCAGTCTACTCTTAGTATCTTGGGCTTGGCTGTGACCTGGATTCGTCCAGAAGACTCCGCAACCCCTGCTGTTCTCTCTAACAACTTCCCTTTCTCTCACACCCGTCAGGTTTGAACGGTACTGGTCTTCTCATGTCTAATAACTGGAAATACTCAACCCACTCTTCCCTATGCAATAAAAACTATTTTGAGTTTCATGCTATTATGGTAACAGCTCCTGTTAAACTCCATATTGTGATGATTTATCACCTTCCTGGACAACTGGGCATCTTTATAGAGGAGCTGTATGGGCTGCTGTCCTCATTCTCTGTGGATGGCAGTCCACTTGTCTTTGGTGACTTTGAAATCCATCTGGAGAAGCCTTACACTGCAGACTTCCACTTCCACTCTTAGCTTCATTCGATCTAAAATGGCTTACCACCACAAGCACTAAAAATCAGGCAACCAGCTTGACTTAATTTACATATGCAATTATAATCACAGACAACATTTGGCAAAACCTCTAGACATCTTTAACTTCTTGTCAAGACAATACCTGTCTAGACAAGCCAGTGCATACTACCCCTTCTAACCTAAAATGTTGCCCCATGTATCATCATCTTTACTGTATTTTTGCTGAGCAGTCTTTTGGGTGGCTCACCAATGTTCTAGATTTCTCTAATACAAAAAAATTAAGTAGACTTGACCAAAATCTTTGTGGGGAGAAGAATTTATTGAAGATGGTAGTGTAGCATTTCTTCAATAGTGATGTTAGCATGTCTTCCTTCAAACAATCCCTTGTATGAATCCTAGCTTCTCCCAAAGTTCTGTCTGTAGGATAGACTTCTATACCTGAAGACAAAAGGGCTAGAAACAACAGATACTGTTTGGACCTTCCCGCTGGAGATCCTGCAATCTACAAGATGTTCCTGAGGAATGCTGTTCCTTTTAGGGCTGGTCCGAATACCATTTTTTGAGCTTCGAAGCTTCGGTAGTATCAACACTGAATATTCGAAGCTTCGGAGGGAGGGGGCTGAACATATTCTTCTCTCTAACAAAGGCAGGAATCTCTGGGCGTCTATCTGTCTGTTTGCATTTTTATTATGTCGAGAACCGTTCATTCAATCGACTTCACGCGAGTGAAGGGAGTGCAGTGTAGCATTTTGGTGCAATACGGACACGCGACACGTTCATAATTAATAAACTTTTAATAAACTGAACAGCACGAGCCGGAAGCGGCGCGCCTCACGCGAGCAGGGCTTATATGCTCCGAGAACGGACACTGCACTAGTGATACAAAACACACAGGTCTGTTAAGAGCAATACTTTTAATAAAGTAGCCCAGTGCTTAATTTGTAAATTGCGAGGTCCTGGAATAAAGCGTGGTAACTGATCCGGCATGTGATTAGAGGAGGGAGAGGACCAATCTTTAGTGATTGAAAGCGTGCATCAGTTGCTTTGATAGGGTTCGTAAGGTCATGAAAAAAACTGGAAAAGCTATGAAATTTTAAAACAGCAATTTCCAGGCCTGGAAAAGTTTTGTAAAAGTCATGGAATTTTATTTCACAAATCTCTGTATAATAGCGTTATATGTAATCAGGTCCTGAATTTGTGTGTATATCGCATAGTTTTACTCATTCCCGCAGCTTTCAAGTTTATAATGAGGGAAATTTCTGCAAACTTTTATTGAATATAGCATGTAGGTTAGATGAGTAAATAAATCCACACAAAATCATATTAAATCAGTCATTTGAAAACAGCGTGAGTGATTCAGCTGTACCGTGTCTTCTCTCTTTCACTCTCTCAAAGTGGCTTCACATCGGCGCATCTCGTCTGCACTACAAGAGCTACTGCACGCTGATCCAAGACTTTCGCTCGCATCTCGGGACAGTTGACAAAGAAAACGCATGCATCGCATTCGGTCTTGTGATAGCAGAGGGTCCGTTCACGTCGCGTCTTTTGCGTGCTTAAGTTCGTTATTTCAAATGTAAATGTGCGGCAAGCGCGCTCATAATAGAAGATTTTTCATGAAATATATGCATGCTATAGGTCAGCAAGAACGCCTTTCATTGGTGAATGGTCTGTTGCTGGTGCAGATGCTCAGCCAGGTGGACAAGTTGAGAACTGTTTCGTAGGGGATGCCAGGTGTTCGAGAGAAAAAAAAAAGGGGGATATTCGAATCTCAAAATTGAAAATCGAATGCCAACCCACCGAACGAATATTCGAATAATCGAATATTCTGGTCCAGCCCTAGTTCCTTTGTTATTCTAATGGAATGGACCATTTGGTTCACACCTTTATATAGACACAGTTACATTATTTCTTTCACAGAATGACCAACTGAACTTTAACCAATCAGGTTTTAGAAGCAGTCATTGAACTGAGACTGCTTTGCTGTCGGTCAGCCCTGCAGATAGAGAAATCGGATTCCAAATCATCAGTTCTTATTCTGCTGGATCTATTTGCCACTTTTGACACTGTGAATCATCCGATTCTCCTGTCTACCATCACCAGCTCTGTACTCCACTGGTTTGTGTCTTATCACACAGGTAGGTCTTTCAGGGTTTCCTGGGGAGGAGAGGTATCGAATGAACATCAACTGATCACAGGGTTTTCTCAGGGATCAGTTATTGGACCCATCCTCTTCACCATATACACTACATCACTGGGAACCATTATACAAGCACATGGTTTCTCCTACCATTGTTATGCTGATGACACACAGCTTTATCATTCATTTAAACCAGACAATCCAATAGTATCTGCATGGATCTCAGGCTGCCTGGCAAACATCTCGCAATGGATGAAGGAACATCCCCTGCAGTTCAACCTGGCAAAGACTGAGCTTCTCGTTTTCCCTGCCACTCCGACTCTACAGCATGATTTCATCATCCTGCTAGGTTCATCGAAAATTATTTTTTTGGTGACCAGCTGACCTTCAAGGACTATAAAGACAGCTCGATCATGCAGGTTTGCATTGCACAACATCAGGAGGATCAGGCCCTTCCAAACAGAGCATGCTGCACAACTTCTTGCCCAGCCGTTTGTCATTTCTAGGCTGGACTATTCCAATGCTCTTCTAGCTGGACTTCCATCATGCGCAATCAAACCTCGACAAATGTTTCAGAATGCAGCGGCACGACTAGTCTTCAACGAGCCCATAAGGGCCCACTTCACACCTCTCTTTATCTCCCTGCACTGGCTACCGGTTATGGCTCGAATCAAGTTCAAGACATTGATGTTTGCGTACAGAACAGCCACTGGCTCAGCACCCGTCTACTTCCTTCTCACTCTTAAGAATCTACATTCCCTCCAGAAGCCTGAGATCTGTAAGTAAGTGATGCTTTGTGGTAACATCACAGAGAGGCATTTTCATTCACCTTTCCTGGCTGGTGAAATGATCTTCCCACAATCTCAGTAATTAACAGAACACCCGACACGTTATCTGACAGCAACAATAATTTAATCCCATACCCGACCCGTTTGACATAAAAACGGGGACCCGAACCACACCTGCATTACATCTCCTACATGAGGTAGACAAAACTCATTCATTAAAACTTTTATTCAAATTGTGAATAAATTTAAATACAGAAAGCAAGCAAAGACCCTTCCTTTTAATATAATCACTGCAGCTGTCAATCAGTGGCAGCGTGATTGGCTACATTGCTCAATGTGTACTGGACCGAGTCGAAATAGTCTTGGTTATTGGACCAGCAACCCGCCCATGCTTGTCACCGTCCGGTCCGCACCCGCACCACACCCTACAAATAAATATTATTCCACCCATTACATCAAATATTAGCGATTCACCTGCGTATACCTGCCCGCATGCAGGACTCTGGCTTCCCCCTTGTGGACAACATAATAGACAACTCAAGCCCCAGAGAGTGATTGTAAATTAAGTTTACATGAAATATGTTTGACATTTCATTCTACATCTTCTGAGATTTCATTGTAATCCTTCTCATAAAGTCACTGAAGTAACATTAACTGTTCACCTGATTGCGTAGCTGTCTGCGTGTGATGTTAGAGTGTTGTTGAGAGAGAACAAACATTGGAAACAAACATTGGAGTATTGGAAACACACTACCGCCAACATGACTCTGCCTGAAAAGTAAGGAAAAATACACTTACCTGAGATTATTTTTTTTTTATATCTCTGAAATATATGATAGTATTCTTGAAAACAATCTTTAAATGTATTATTGAATAAAATATTAATTATCAAAGACAGAAAAAAATAATAGCCATAATATGGACTATTAAATGCTGTGAGCTGTGATGCTCAGATACTGTAATTTCCTTCTCACATTGCTGATTTCACCATTAACTCTTTACCTGAAAAGTTTATGTTTTTGTATATGGTATGATTGTAATCACTGACCATCAAAACATAGGGGTAGACATCACCTTTTCTGTGTTATGTTTAGTTCAGGAGATATGCCATGGCAACCATGAGGTGCTTTTGCGATGGCTCCATTTCTGAAAACGTTTAGGGCCGCAAATTATACAAGTGTACCAAGTTTCATGCTTTTATGAAAAAGTGAACATTATTTTCACATATCACCTGGACTAATAGTAAAGTCAGTAAATATTATTTTAAAATTATTCTTAATTGTAAATTTCATTGCCCCCCCCTTAACATTTAACATTTTCCCTCTTTAATACCTTGTTGGGCATCTTGCCCTTCAGATCCATGGCCAGCTTCAGCATGTGGTTGTTGGAAGAGCCGGGGAACAGGATCTTCCCAGTATAGAGCTCATACAGGGTACAGCCAACTGACCACATATCAATGCCATAATCATACGGTTTACCAATGACTGGGAAGGAACAGAAAGTTAGATCCAATTACTAGGCCCATGCAGAATTGGTTCACAAGTTCTACTGTGGTTGTGGTTGGGAAAAAATCTGTGAAAACTAAAACATAATAATATGAACATAGGCAAGCCTGCCAGTCACACAACTACAATGCAACTTACCGATTTCAGGTGCCCTGTAGAATCTGCTGACTAGGTAGGGAGTGATTTCATTGTCAGCAACATGAGATGCAGAGCCGAAATCACAGAGTTTAAGAATGGTCTTTGATTCATTCACCTGCAGACAGAGAGAGTGAATGAATGAATGAATAAATGAATGAAGTCTCTTGAGTCAGCAGCCATACAGATGATGCTCACCAATATGTTGTCTGGTTTGATGTCAGCATGGAGGATGTTGCAGCGTTTCAGTAGTTTGAGGGCCAAAAAGAGCTGCTGACTGTAGGAACGAACTGCCTTGATGTGCAACCCCACGTCTTTACCATACTTCTTAAGCACTTCCCGCAGATTCATACTGATACGAGACAAACACGGCGAAAAACAGCTCAGAATGACAGTATTTCACAATATATCATAATAATCATAATATCAGATAATATTACATGCATGTTATGTTAGTGACCATATTAACATTAATATTCATATTTGTTATATGATATTAATTTTGGAATTAGTTTGATAAGGCTGATTAGAGAAGCTGCTCATATCAAGGCTTATTTCAGCCCCATTTCAAACAGGTGTACACTGTCTAAACATTCATCTTTTCTAATGGCATAAAAATGTTTTGATGCCCTATTTTACAAAGAATCTAGAATTCTACATGTATATATCTATTCGGAATGCAAACTCATCATGGGTGAAAAAGTGACAAGGTGTCATTCCTGTGATGACATTTATTCCTGTGATGGCAAAGCTGAATTTCCAGGAGCCATTACTAAAGTGATTCTCCGTAAATCTAATTCTAATTCTAGGAATTCTAATGTTTTTTCTTGCTCAAGAAAAAAAAAAGTCTTATTACAAATATTGAAAATAGTCACACTTCTTAATTGTGAAAACTGATGTTATTGGCTCCAGCTAATTTTTGCATTGGCATCAGCCAAAATATATATTGCATCCTTAGCAATTTTCTCACACACATGCACACACAAGCAGCAGGCATTAAATACCTGAGAGGTTCAAACACCAAACAGAGATGCTGTTTGTGGTAAAAGTGTCTGAAGAGCCGCAAACAGTGAAATTTATCATCAGGATCTGCGTCATTCAGCTTCTTTAGAAATTCAAGCTCCTTCAGTCCTGTCTTTTGCCTGCAGACACAACAAAGAAAACAATTGAATAAAAACGGCTTTCTCAGCCATGACTACAAAAAAGTAGATATGGTGGAAAACTAACATTTGCATAAAATATAAAAGAGCACAAAGGCAAAGTCACAGTGACAGTGACAACCATTGTTTAGAGGAGTACTTGTCCCGGCCATCGGGACAAGACCACAGGAACCAGATGAGTCCTTTGCACAATCTGACTCTGCTGCAGCCTAGATTTAAACTGCTGATTTTGTCTGGCCAGAGGAGAATGACACTATTTCGACATACTATTTCCCCGTCTAAATATTGTAAAGCTGATGTAAAGCCACCCAGCTTTATATCAAGCTGATGTAAAGCTGCTTTGACACAATTTGCATTGTTAAAAGCGCTATACAAATAATAGTGACTTGACTACTTACATGAGCTCATTGTTTCGGATAATCTTGACTGCCACCTCCTGGCCAGCCCGGGCAGTGTCTCTAGCTCTGACCACATTACTGAACACACCCTGTCCAGTGTACCCATACACATCATACCGCTTGTCCAGTATCTCACCGATGTTCACACCTAAAATGACATGTTTTTAATTATTCATTCTTGCATTTAAAATGCACTGCCTTTAGGAAAGAAGCAAGACTTTGGATTTAACTAGGACTTACGGTAGTATCCTTCTGCATCCGTCCAATTATCCCTCAGATTGGGGTTCTCCTTAAAATCTTTACCAATACCAGCAGCCCTCAGTCTGGCACTCTGTAATGGGAGTGACAAAGCAGTCAGATCTCTCAAAGTAACCAACTGGTTTAATATTAAAGCTGCAGAAAGGCCAAATAAGCTTACATCAAAATCTGCAGCAAACATGTCATCTGACTCAGTGAACATGTCGGGTGCTGAGGGCTTCTTTGGGTTGGCTCCTGCATAAAAGACAACAAAAGAGTAAATAAATAGATTACTGACTGTTTGATGTGTATTTATAGGAAAAAGACCATTCAGTTGTAACATTAAATTTGCCCCACATTTCCTGAAAACTGCTCAAGCAAGAACCTTGCTAATAACCCAACTTGCCATAGTACAATACCTTCTTTCTCCTGAGCGATGAGGTTATGCTTGGCCTTGATGTTGGCCTCAAAAGTGTTTACATTCTCCCGCTCATATTCCTTTACATCGGCTGCTACCCGTTCCAGGATGTCATTAGGGGAAGGTGAACGACTGCGGCTGCTGCTCTGAGGACTGCTGGGCTCTGATGCCATGGAGCCCATATTACTGTCCTCATTTACTGCTTTATATTTCTATATCAATACAAAAGAGTTTCATGGATGTATAATCTGATCATGTTCCCTCAAAATGAGGTAAGTTACAGCCTTTCAGAAGAATGTGCAATATTGTGTTACCTGCACAATGGCAAGTCGCTGTTGTCGTCGCTTCTCAATCAGAGCCTCTTCATCCTCTTCTTCTGCATCAAAGTCCTCCATCCTAAACATATTCATTAAGGTGAATTTAAAAAACTCAATCACTTCTATGACAAGGTTAGTGCCTTTAAATGCAGCTATATTCTCAAATAGGAGTGTTACAATACAAATATCAGTAAAATAATTATTATTATTACAGAAAAATATATTTTGCCATTAAACATACACTAAAAACTCTTAAAGTCCTCATACTTTAACATTAATATAATTAGAAAAAGTCTCTTATGCTCACCAAAGCTTACACTGTAAAAACAATTGCTGTAAAAAACAGCCAAATTCTGACATTAACATTGTTTTCCATTAAAACAGTAATGTACTACAGAAAACAATGCATTCTGGACAATATTTTGCACAATATTCTGCACAGTAAGCAAATGCTGCTAATTCAAGCCCATTTTCAAAAGAAGTGAGATGCCCTGTCATGCGGAAATGTAAACAGGTTTGTGTAAGTAAATTGCTCAGTGCAAAGAAAGAGAAGTAATGTGAACCTAGTATTTCTTTTTTCATGTGTCTAATATATGTGTGTGTGTGTGTATGTATATATATATATATATATATATATATATATATATATATATATATATATATATATATATATGACAGCATGTAGATATAGATATATGACAGAATGACAGCAACTCAGCCACGACAGGGTTTCTACAGATATGAACAAGTTAAATTTAAGACTTTTTAAGACCTTTTTAATACCAACTTATATGAAATTTAAGACCTAAACCTGTATTGGAAATACACATTATATTACATACATATGTAATATTTAATGTGTTTAATGTAAAAAGAAAACAAAATATCATCGCTGTCAAATTATACTTATTATTACGGTATACAGTGAACTTTTCATATCAGCAGAAAATAATCCAAACAAAATATCCCCACAAAAGTTACCACATCACTGAGCTTTTTGGTGGTGTAAACAATTTATTCTGAAGAAATATTTTCAGTGTTCTATCAGGTTTTACATGCTTAAATCTGCATATTTTTATTTATCTTTACAAAGGCCTGTTTTTTAACCTTTTAAAATGTATGCATCATCTTTCATGTCAAATTACTACAATTAATCAATAAATTCAATATACACTATAGGGCTGTTACCAGTCAGATTAAATCATTTATACTGCAGAATTACAACTGCAATAAATAACGTTATGAGATTAATGTTTTAAATATATTTATGAACATACAAATAAGAAATGTTGGGGGGAAATGCATGCTTTTTATTACTAAACTACCAGTAGGTGGCGGTAAGTCACTTAATGAGTGAGTCAGTCATTAATTCAACTGATTAATTCAAATCGCTGAATCATTCAGTAACAAAACACCGCGAGTGTTGCTTGGAGATTGCGCAATACTTCTGCTGTGATCTTTGTTTGGAACAATTTTCGTTGGTGAAATAGAACAAAACAGTAAATATTGTGTCTAAAATGTAAGTAACATAACTACTTGTTTACTGAACTAAAATTAATGTAACATTTGCAATCGTGAAAATATTCAGCAAAATAGCCCCATTGTCATGGAATGTTACTTAACTAGGTCTATGTCATGCTATGAATAAACTAAGCATTATGAATTTATACATCAATGTTACTTCTGGGTTCCTTTGTGTGTGCCGTTATGCTCATTTGTTTAGAACTTTAGACCTCAATCACAAAGAGACAGCGCTACCTTGATACCAGAAATACACTATCCATTATCAATCGCTGTTTATGTTGAATGTAATAAAATCAGAATAATCATTCTCGCATTACAATGGTTCGCTGGTTATTTTTTGTCACTTAAATTTTAATAAGGCTATTTGTCCGGTCGGACAAGTATAAAAAAAAACAAAACAAAAAAAAAAAACAAAAAAAAAAAAACTAAACTAAACAAAACCTTTTTAAACTAGCTAGAAGTCGCTGTAGCTCGATCTGTATTATATATATATATATATATATATTTTTTTTTTTGAGAATATTATATAAATAAAGAAGGTAGTTCGACCTGTATTCTGCTACTGCAATTCTGTCTGATGATGCAGTAACTACCGCGGGGGAAGAAACAAAAAAAATCTTAGGTTAAACCAAATTTCTCAATTCGTTACTTAGATTTGATGTCTTTCTTGCAGAGATTTTGCTTATTGTTAAATCTCTTAAACACGTCGATAAGAATAAGAATAACAAGTTTATTAAGGCTTATGACTATATTTTTCTTACTGATTGATTGTGGTTTTTTTTTGTTATTGTTCTTTTTTTTCTCCTTTGTTATTGTATGTCAATGCAGTGCTGTTTCATGTTTTCTTTTTGTCTTGCAATAAAAAAATAACAAATAAAAAAAATCTTAGGTCTGTCCAATGATTGTAAAGAGTCATTATGCTGCATTCACGTGCTATCGGAATTATCATAAATACGAGTGGCCATTCAAGTTCATGTCCAATTTCCGACTAGGAAGCTCGTATTTATGATAATTCTGATAGCATGTGAATGCAGCATTAGGTCCATCAGACTTAAAAAAAAAAAAAAAACAAAAAAAAAAAAAAAAATTGCGGTAATGCGACCAACAATATTTAAGACCCATCGAATCTGAATTTAAGACATTAAGACTTTTTAAGGCCTTATATTAGGAAAACGTTATTTAAGACTTTTTAAGGACCCGCGGACACCCCGCACGAAGTGGTAGGCCACGTAAAATGACAGAGCTGGGTCAGCGAATGTTTAGGTGCATAGTGCGCAGAGGTCGCCAACTTCGTCAATCGCTACAGACCTCCAAAGTTCATGTGGCCTTCAGATTAGCTCAAGAACAGTGCACCGAGAGCTTCATGGAATGGGTTTCCATGGCCGAGCAGCTGCATCCAAGACATACATCACCAAGTGCAATGCAAAGCGTCGGATGCAGTGGTATAAAGCACGCCGCCACTGGACTCTAGAGCAGTGGAGACACGTTCTCTGAAGTGACGAATCACGCTTCTCCATCTGGCAATCTCCATCTGGAGAACGGTACTTGTCTGACTGCATTGTGCCAACTGTGAAGTTTGGTGGAGGGGGGATTATGGTGTGGGGTTGTTTTTCAGGAGCTGGGCTTGGCCCCTTATTTCCAGTGAAAGGAACTCTGAATGCTTCAGCATACCAAGAGATTTTGGACAATTCCATGTTCTCAACTTTGTGGGAACAGTTTGGGGATGGACCCTTCCTGTTCCAACATGACTGCGCACCAGCGCACAAAGCAAAGTCCATAAAGACATGGATGAGTGAATTTGGTGTGGAAGAACTTGACTGGCCTGCACAGAGTCCTGACCTCAACCTGATAGAACACCTTTGGGATGAATTAGAGAGAAGACTGCGAGCCAGGCCTTCTCGTCCAACATCAGTGTCTGACCTCACAAATGCGCATCTGGAAGAATGGTCAAAAATTCCCATAAACACACTTCTAAACCTTGTAGTTTAGAATGGGATGTCACTTAAGTTCATATGCGTCTAAAGGCAGATGAGCGAATACTTTTGGCAATATATATATATATATATATATATATACATACATATATACACATACATACACATATACGTTCAGACACATATATAGACACATATATATATATATATATATATATATATATATATATATATATATATATATATATATATATACACACATATACATACATACACATATATACACATATATACATACATACACACACATAAATATACATATACACATATATACACCTATACACAAATGTACACACACATACACACACATATACACACACACACACACACAGAGAAAAGAGCTATAAGTGGGTCGCGGCTTGATGACCATGGGAAAACGTGGGTCCCAAGGCCAAACCAGTTGAGAACCACTGCTTTAGACTAAAACCACTGTCATTCGGGTGAGAAAGGCTGCATTTTGAATACATGGTGAATACATGCCACTGAAATAGACGCATTTCGCAGTATTAAGGTTAACTATTAATCGATTAATTGATCGTTAATTTAAATGACGATCGATCATGGAAATGATCGAAAACTGGCATCCCTAGTAGGTATACAAAACTGAAAATCAGCAAACACTGTGGAACCAAATAAATAAAGAACATTTATTAGCAAAACGAATAAGAAAGCTTGGAGGCACGGCATACATGTTGATGTAAAATAAAATAAAAAAAAAATACACAGTTTAAATAAAGTAAAAAGCGGCAAACACTGTGGAACTAAATATAAAAGAAACAAATTCCAAAAAAAAAAACTTCCAAAATCACCTTAGATAAACGGCAAAAGTCAACAGGCTTTTCAAAATCCAAAATATTGCCAAACTCCTGCTTATGTGATGTAAACAAAACCGCGTCTCCGCCATTCTTGAGGCAAGCGGAACATGCAGGATTCATATTTAAACCGTCTTTTTGCGTTTTAATATTCACAGACACTAGTCTAGATCGCGATTCTAATTAAGTGACAGACCTACTTTCGATTTATTAATCTAAAAAAAGATGAATTCCGTGGCATTCCGCGCTATAGAATAAATTTCCGTTTTTATGAATGAACTCCGCGATCTCGTCCGTGTTTTTGCGGAAACCATATGGCCCTAGAAATGTAACCACACTTCAGAACATTTCGGTTTGCCCTGTGTTTGAACGAGTTGCAGTGGTGACATCACGTCACAGGGTCTCTCTCTCTCTCTCTCTCTCTCTCTCTGTGTGTGTGTAACATACGCGATCAGATGCGTTCTCAGGTACCGAAATGTGGTACCGATTGATTTAATGTGAATCGATACTCGGTAGTACCGACGCAATTCGGTCGGTACCCTTAAAAGTACTGAGTTCGGTACCCAGCCCTAGTCACGATTTTCGAATATTCGATTAGTTGATTTAATTACAGAATATCAAATAGGTTGTGTGATTATTATCTAAAAAAAAATCCCCCATGTTCTCGGTGCTGATGCGGTGGTGACGCGTTCATGTATGGCAGAGGGAAGCGCTGCCAATAACACATTTAAAAGCTGTCAAAGACAACAGAAGAACACATTGTCTCACGCGCAAACTGTAGACTTGAATGGCATGAAACGTTATGGTAATTTGGGTCAATGTCAAGTAAGAGTTCTGTGCGCACAAGAAATACCCCCGAGTGGGTTAGAGGTGTGCTGAATATGTATTCGGAAAGGCACGGAAAACGAATAACGCGTTCTATAGAGCCACTAAAGGGACATGGTAAGCCTTGCTAGAGGTAGCCTGTTATATTACAGTACATAAAAGTTCACTTACCACATAAACAGTAAGGCGGAGCGATGACTGATAGGATGATGGAGAATGATTTGCAGATCCTGAGCACTACTGACAAACATCTAATCTTGTAAAATGTGTGGTAAATTCTGCCACTCCGTAGTTTACACACTGTACATTCGTGAATTTTTAAAGTGAAGGTAAAAAACAAGCGCGCATTCAATGAGCTGCATATTAATAGCGGCTCCCTGATGCCTGCAGTTTATATAGGCTACAGTATAATTACCCAACGATAAAATTGTGAGAGAAAGTATTGAAATATTTTTTCCTCCCATCTCGTATTTATTCCCTTCAGGGGGTTTAATTTTTTTTAAATGGAAATGTCCTAGCCTCATGAGCAGTTGATTTATGCTAATCGACAGACTGTTATGTCAATAAGTGTGGTCATTTGGTTATGTTTATTATATCAATATGCTTCAGCACATTACAATCATTATATGACTTGTTTTAAAGTGCCCCTATTATGGGTTATAAAAGGTTCATATTTTGGTTTTGGGAGTCCTCAACAACAGGTTGACATGCATGCAAGGTCTTCCATTTTCTTATAATATGCTTTTATTTTTACCTTATTTGCTCAACGACTCCCAAACGATTCGTTCAACCATTCATTTTTCCAAACCCCTCCTCTGCGTGACACTAATCTGCGGAGATTGGTCAATTTTATTTAAAGCAGTGTTTGTGAGCTTTTAACGATCCAAAAGTGGCACCTAGTGGCAAAAAATGAATTTGCATTTTCATTCAGACCAACGTGAAAATCAAGTTTTCCCAGGTCTGCGCGCAACAAGTGGGTGGGCAATATGCTAATGTTTCATTTTGACCTCAACATGAAACGGCTTGGGATTCGTTTTAAAAGGACTCGTTTCAATGATTCGGAGTCGATTATTTCTTTTGAGAGACAACTTTATACACGGCAGGGGTGTGCGATATATATCATCTGCGATAATATTGTAATTGTTGTTTTAACGATGTACAATTTGACAATATCGAGTATTTTGCAAAAAATATTCAAAACACCCCTACAGAGCGCACACATACATTATATGATGAAGTCTAGTGGGGTAAACAGTGCACGTGCGCATTTAGAGAGTGTTTTTTCACTGCATGATTCAGTCTATTAAAATGCATTAAGAATGATCACAAAATTCAAGATATGGGGGCAGAAAATGTATACATTTCATATAGTTAAAATAATATGAAGAGTGCCGTTTTTTCTTCAAAAATAGGAATGATTACAAATGTGATATTGATTTAATACAACAGTTCAAAAAACAACAAGTTAATATTAAGAGACTTACGTTTTAGACACCATATTGCCTGTTTTTTTCTCCATTTCGCCAACAAAAAATAATTCCAAACAGCTACAGAGCTGTTTTACATCTCTGAGAAACATGACGATGTTTCGTTCCTGAATGAATCAACCGTTTAAATGATTCGGTTCAGCCGCAATGACTCACTTGTTAACAGTGACTTGCTGCCACCTACTGGTGATTTTAATTTCACATTTAAAGTATCTTTCCATTTTTAAAATAATTTCAAATATCAGTATTCAATGTTTTATGTTTAAGATATCAAAACATATGCATTTGTAACTGCAGGTTAAAGCACTCCATGTCCCTCTGAGCTGCATTAAACTGTGTAAACACATCTAAATGCCACTTCATATGCAACTTCTAAAATTGCCTATAAAAGGTAAAAGTCAATTTAAACTAATATGAAAAGATTAATTTCTATCACTAATGTGAATTGACCACATAGAATATGAATAATATCAAAAACTGTAGCTGTCCACAGTAGTCAGATATCAGCACAATAACACACTCGGCAAAATATTGTCTAATTATCGTTATCGGAAAAAAAAAAAAAAAATCGAGATATAATTTTTTTTCAATATCGCACACCCCTAATACACAGTGCACTTTCAGATTTAAAACTTTGAAGGATGTTTTCATTCACTTAGAGCTGTGTTACACACTGCATGAAAGCTAATTTTCAAAAATCCATAATAGGGGCACTTTAAGATAGCCTATCCCCTAAGGAATTACGTAAACAGTTTGTTGTCACAGATTGAAAGCGTGAATGGTCTCTCTCTCTCTCTATTTATGGGTGTGTAGCCTAAATGCGTGCATGCGGGGGAGGGGTGCATTTTCGAATAATAATCGAATAATTACCAGCGAACTTCGAATATTACTTTAGCTTGAAATGCCCATCCCTAACTCATATGCATTTTCATTCATATGCAACCTCAGCAGGTTCAAGCCTTAAAAATAACACTATTACTCACGCTTCTTCAGAGGAGGAATCTTGGTCTGCTTTCATACCCTCTGACAGACTGCCTTTGAACTTATCTTCATCACGACTTCGCCTCCTCCTCCTCTCACGCTCTCTGGAGGTGGATCGTCGTGGTCTGAATCGGCCAAACCGGTCCCTTTCAGCAGACCTGCCAAAACAGAAGAGTTCATTACACAAATAACTAACAGCACTATCACATTGAACTGTGATTCAGTGATGTACAGGGCATGTAGACACATGCCTACAGATATATTTCACACTGAGTAAGTACCTGCTCCACTTTCACTAAGGGTGTATTCACACCTGTCTTGTTTGGTTCGACTGAATCGAACTCAAGTTCGTTTCCCCCCTTGGTGCAGATTTTTTGGGCAGGTGTGAATCCAGAAATCGCACTCGAGTTCTGACCAAACATCCGTACCGAGACCCAGCTGAAGAGGTGGTCTCGGTCCGGCTCCAAATGAACTCTAGTATGGTTTGTTTAAAGTGTGAAAATGACCCGACCTCGATCCGACCCAATTGCAAAAGTCATGCTCAGAAACACACAGCTCACACATATAGTGCTGTTGTTTGCGTTTTATGGCTTAAATCACTTGTTTTTTAACAAAAATCTTGGCTTAAATCACAACCGCAATGCTTAAAAACGTGTAAAATTATGACCTTTCATGACCATGGCGCACAGCAACGTAACATAAGCGTGTTAAATAGGCTTGCGCAAAGCCCCAGCAAAAGTTACCATAAATGTGTCGGAGGGAAATTATTTATTAATAAACTAGTGTTTTCTAAGTCAGTGTCGCAAAGAAGTTGACTATCCTGACTCACAATCTCCTCACTGGACGTGCCTTTAGAGAGAAATGCATCTTTACGGATTACACAATGAAAGAGTTTTTGTTTTGGATTTGAATAATTTTGTTTTGTAGTCATTTACAGCTTTCTATAGATATATTTATCATGTCTGTGAGGCAAATATTCAATGAGTTCCGGGTTCATTTTTGTGAAGGGCTCCTGCTCAAGACCAAGATGGCAGAAAGCACATCCTGTATATTTTCTTTATTTTTCAAAAGCACAATGTTTTGTTGATATTGTGAGTGCACACAAATAAAAGTAGGCCCTTTACAATTCCGAATGATGCATTACTCTTACCTTTATGAGCAAAAATGACGGCATATTTTAACTTGTTTAACCTGATTAACCTGATCATGTTGGCGCCTCTATGTCCTGAAGCGCGCTTTAGCTTTTACTCTCGGCACAAACGATTGGATATGCGCCTAATAGCACACATTTATCTAGGTTAAACATTTAAACTAACATTGTGATATGCTTTAATTATTTTATATCTATAGATTTTATTTTCAGCAAGTTGTGATGATTTGAGAAGGCTAAATTGATCAAACGTAGGCTATGATCAACTCACTGTCTGCCGCTGGCCACTTGGTCGTTAATTTAAAAAACAAAAACTTGAATTTAAACAAAAAAAATGTTCCAAACATGTCTAAATTAACTTAATAAAGAAACAAAAATAAGTGACCACTTTGCCATTAAAAACAAAACCAATCTATTTTAATGGTTGCAACAGCAGCTGTGTAATGGGGAAGAGAGAGAGAAAAAAAGATATGGGTGTTTCCAGTCAGACACGGGCCGAGAATTCTGATAAGCTGTTGGACAAGGGCTGGGCTAGGGCCTGTATTTGAGGCCTCGCGCAGGGCTCTACTACCCCTCTCTATGAATGAAAACTTTATCCGTCTTCTGCGCAGTGCCACTGTCAGCATGCCATGGTAGGCACACATGAGAGCATGCTCTCTCAGCCGGAACCGTCTTGCAGCACATCTTCATCTTCGCAAAATCCTAATTACAACATCGTATAGATGACATTGTCTCATATGATGTTCATAAATTTCTTCCTATTGCGTTAGTAGCTGATAACATCAAATCAGTAAAAGAATAAAAATTGCACTATGAAAGATCTCCATGATTATCCTGTTTTTGCACTTCCTGCTTTTCTCTGCTTGAGAATTTCTGTCCAATGAATGGATGACCTTAGCACACGTGGTTTTATTTACAATTTCTGGTTCACTTGCAAAAAGTTCAGTCTGAAAGTGAACCACAAAAAAAATAAAATAAAATAAATAAATAAATAAATCAATCAACATTGCATTTGGTCCAGACCAAAGCAGGCGAACTAGCGGACTTTCCTGGTGTGACCCTTAATTAACTTAATCAGAATCAGAATCAGAAAGAGCTTTATTGCCAAGTATGCTTGTGCATACAAGGAATTTGTTTTTGTGTCATAAACTTCCAGTACACAGAGACAACAACAGCACACAGACAATAAAAATATGATGAGAATAAAAATTACACATGTAAATATAAATAGACAAGAATTTGAAAAAATAAATTGAGAGATAAATAAGCGGTATGTACAGTTGTGCTATAGATGATAGAATGGAATAGAATAGAATGAGAAGCAGGGATGTGGTAAGATGGAGGTGGTAACAAACAAAAATTAGGTTATTGCATAATGGGGGGAACATTTAACTGTTCATTAAATAGATTGCCTGGGGGAAGAAACTGTTCTTGTGCCTGGCTGTCCTGGTATTCGGTGCTCTGTAGCGCCGACCAGATGGCAAGAGTTCAAAGAGGGGATGGCTTGGATGTGAGGGGGGTAAATGCAACAAAATGGCAAGTAGCAATATTGGATAAATGGTTATCTGAGAGTGAAAGTGAAAAAGTGAAAGTGAAGTGACGTGTGGCCAAGCATGGTGACCCATACTCGGAATCTGTGCTCTGCATTTAAATGATCCACACAGTAGTGAACACACACACACAGAGCAGTGGGCAGCAATATTGCTATGGCGTGGTATTGAGGGTGGAAGAGAGTGCTGGTTATTCACTCCCCCCACTGACAATTCCTGCCGGACCTGAGACACGAACCCGCAACCTTCGGGTTACAAATCCGACTCTATATCCAGTAGGCCACGACTGCCCCTATGAAATCCATGAGTGAATGTATTCAAAGTCTAAATGGATTATAGCAGGGGTGCCCACACTTTTTTGTGTGGGGATCTACTTTTCAAAAAAAAAAAAAAAAAAAAAAAAAAAAAAAAAACCTCACCGAAGTCTACCAAGTGAAAAATAAATAAACAATAAAATACGTATAAAATAAATAAAAAAAATAAAGCTTGTTGGGATGTATCCATATACTACATTGATTTTTTATTAAAAAGAAGAAGAAGAATGTGGTTCAATTCTTAGTACCCCCATAGAACTCGGCCTGCATTTACCTAAAGCAGTGGTTCTCAACCTTTTTTACTTCAAGACCCCCTCTTCTCCAAATCAATACAGCAAGCCCAACCTTTTCTATTAACTAAAACCTTTGTATTTAGTGTTATTACTTTTCAATTACATGTAATTATTATTTTTTTAAATTCAAGATAGATTTAAACATTCCATTTTTTTTTTTGCTAACATACTTTGCAAAAATGTCACTGCAGATATTCTATACAACTCAAAAGTATGTAAAGCTCAATTATACAGTAATTTTAACAAATAGGCACAAGTCAACCTGCCATACCAAACAAGACCACAGGGAGATGTCAAAGGACTGCATATAAGCTACTACGGATCCATTCAGAATCACTAAACACCAAAATACAAATAAAAACTTAAACCAGTGTTTCCCATTCATAATTAACCGAAAATATATTTATTAGGGATGGGTCACGATTTTCGAATATCCGATTAGTTGATTTTATTATAGAATATCAAATAGGCTGTGTGATTATTGTCTAAAAATTTCCCCATGTTTTCGGTGCTGATGTGGTGGTGATGCGTAAACAGAGGGTAGCGCTACCGATAACGCACCTAAAAGCTGTCAAAGACAACAGAAGAACACATTGGTCTCATGCGCTCACTGTAGACTTGCAACTAAGAACGATGTCAAATAAGAGTTCTGTGCAGACCACAAACATCCCCAACTGGGTTAGAGGTGTGCTGAATCTATACTGGGAAAGGCACGGAAAACGAATAACGCAGAGCCACAGAGTTCTACAGAGCCACTAAAGGGACATACGGTTAGCCACATACTAGCGGTAGTCAGTTACATTACAGTAGGCTACATGCAATTTCACTTACCAGCAACAGAGTAAGGAGAAATGAGTGATAGGACGATGGCGAATGATTTGCAGATCCTGGGCACCACTGACAAACATCTAATCTTGTAAAATACGTGGTAAATTCTGCCGCTCCATAGTATAAACTTGTGATCGAGAATCTCGAAAGTGAAAGTAAAACGGTCGTGCACACGCACATTCAAAAGCGGTTTCAATACCCCGCATATTAATAACGACTCACTGATGCCCGCAATTAATATACAGTATAATTACCTAACGATAGAATTGCGAGAGAATGTATTGGAATATATTTTTTGAGCAGTTCAATAAATGAAACCGTTTGTTATCATACAGATTAAAAGCGTGAATGGTCTCTCTCTCTTAGGGCTGTCGCGATAACCGCAATATCACAATACTGCGCTATTGACGAGCATAACCACAGAGGAATGCAACAACCGCAGCAACCGCGATATTTGCGTTTTTCTTTTTTAGTAAGGTTATGCCCTTCTCGTTTTACACTTCGTGCATGTGTACTGAATATTAAATAAGTTAGTAATGTTAACAATGTGTACCATGCTGATTTGGACAAAGGCTCAGTAGATTTGCACTTAACAAGCCTCACAGACTGTGAATGAGAGAGAGAGAGATCGACTGAGCGCGTGCGATTACCTGTCTGTCCTTAAGGCCAAGTCATGTATATTTGTGAGGTTATCATGTCCAAGGAAAGCGAAATCTCTGTCTGAGCATCGACGCTCTGCTGGTCAGCTGAGCCTTTAAAAGTGGCGCTCAAAGTTAAAATGATTTCAACAGCTTGTTTCATTACATCTCTCTTTAAATGAATCAGCGCTTTTGAACGTGTAGTTGAATGAACGGTTTAAAGACCCACCTTGTGGCGCAACAATGAAACTGCACTGACTGACAGCCTGTCTAGAACACGCAGGTGAAATATCAACAGAAGTCGTCTCTTGTCCAGTCAGATTCGAGGATCAGCACTAACTGTTATATAAATATAGCCTAACGATTTTATTGTCAGGTTTATGTTCTGTTATGTGGACCGTTATTTTGTCATTCTCTTCTGTTTACTTCACTTCCTGTTTCAACACGATTTAGTTTCGGTTTCTGAATTCTTTACATCATAACACATACACACACAGAGAGAGATATATATATATATATGGCGATAATACCGCATTCCACGCTTTTGAGCCACTCAAAATTACCGCAAGGGAAATTCCTTCACCGCGACAGCCCTACTCACTCTCTGTTTATGGGTGTTTAACATTAGACTAATAATAATCGAATAATTCCCAGCGATTTTCGAATATTACTTTTGCTTGAAATACCCATCCCTAATATTTATACTCCTCATTACAACATAAAAGGTTGTGTTTCGTGCAATTGCTTTGGCAAAGTGTCCGTCAAACAAACGTAATATGGCTATATCTTCTCATCAAATCAATGTTTACGCTACTTGTTTCAGAATGAAGCGCGCACTTTGCGCACGTGATCAGCTCGTGATCCGCTGTTTTCCGCGTCAGAGCGCTCAGTTCACAGTGAATGCAGTGAACTCCATTACTCCATATACTGAGTTTAGTGCACATCTGAAAACGCAGCGGGCACCAGTTACGCTTTGTTTTCAAATTAGCACAATTTTCAACATTTTAATGGGTAAACGTTTACAGCATTTTACTAGATTTGTAATGAGATGCGTTTGTAAAACTGTTTTCACATAATCTGGAGTTTTCCGTTAAAACAACTGCAGTTTCTGCCAAAATAAAAGCTCATAGGTTTATCTTTTGCAAGCAAGGACTAAAATGAACAGACACACATAAAGAAAATACCGTACATGCAGAGCAAGCTCAATGTTTATTGGAAGAAAAATATAAATATTGGGGTGGGGGTTTATATGAATGTATTTCTGATGGGAACTGGCTTCAGAGAAGTTCGATAGCATTTTTTTCCCTCTTATCACTACTGTTCCATAAGCTCCACCTGCTGTCAGAGAGTGAAATTCAGCTTGTCTGATGTTTTTGTTTTAGGCAGGTGCCCCTGGACTCCCCTAGAGGGACCGAGGTCCACCCATCACAGTCTCACAAAATCCAGTGAGAAACACTGTTAAACCATTTTGAATGTGTGGAAACTCAGCGATCTGAAGGCAGGTCGACATCAGTGAATAGGTCTGTCAGAACACGCAATAGTGTCTGTGTTTGGAGCATCTAATGCCCATATATACAGTGGGGCAAAAAAGTATTTAGTCAGCCACCAATTGTGCAAGTTCTCCCACTTAAAAAGATGAGAGAGGCCTGTAATTTTCATCATAGGTATGCCTCAACTATGAGAGTCAAAATGAGGAAAAAAAAATCCAGAAAATCACATTGTAGGATTTTTAAAGATTTTATTGGTAAATTCCTCGGTAAAATAAGTATTTGGTCACCTACAAACAAGCAAGATTTCTGGCTCTCACAGACCTGTAACTTCTTCTTTAAGAGGCTCCTCTGTCCTCCACTCGTTACCTGTATTAATGGCATCTGTTTGAACTCGTTATCAGTATAAAAGACAACTGTCCACAACCTCAAACAGTCCAACTCCAAACTCCACCATGGCCAAGACCAAAGAGCTGTCAAAGGACACCAGAAAAAAAATTGTAGACCTGCACCAGGCTGGGAAGACTGAATCTACAATAGGTAAGCAGCTTGGTGTGAAGAAATCAACTGTGGGAGCAATTATTAGAAAATGGAAGACATACAAGACCACTGATAATCTCCCTCGATCTGGGGCTCCACGCAAGATCTCACCCTGTGGGGTCAAAATGATCACAAGAACTGAGCAAAAATCCCAGAACCACACGGGGGGACCTAGTGAATGACCTGCAGAGAGCTGGGACCAAAGTAACAAAGGCTACCATCAGTAACACACTGCGCCGCCAGGGACTCAAATCCTGCAGTGCCAGACGTGTCCCCCTGCTTAAGCCAGTACATGTCTGGGCCCGACTGAAGTTTGCTAGAGAGCATTTGGATGATCCAGAAGAGGATTGGGAGAATGATGAAACCAAAATAGAACTTTTTGGTAAAAACTCAACTTGTCGTGTTTGGAGGAGAAAGAATGCTGAGTTGCATCCAAAGAACACCATACCTACTGTGAAGCACGGGGGTGGAAACATCATGCTTTGGGGCTGTTTTTCTGCAAAGGGACCAGGACGACTGATCCGTGTAAACGAAAGAATGAATGGGGCCATGTATCGTGAGATTTTGAGTGAAAACCTCCTTCCATCAGCAAGGGCATTGAAGATGAAACGTGGCTGAGTCTTTCAGCATGACAATGATCCCAAACACACCGCCCGGGCAACGAAGGAGTGGCTTCGTAAGAAGCATTTCAAGATCCTGGAGTGGCCTAGCCAGTCTCCAGATCTCAACCCCATCGAAAATCTTTGGAGGGAGTTGAAAGTCCGTGTTGCCCAGCGACAGCCCCAAAACATTACTGCTCTAGAGGCCAAAATACCAGCAACAGTGTGTGAAAACCTTGTGAAGACTTACAGAAAACTTCTGTCATTGCCAACAAAGGGTATATAAAGTATTGAGATGAAATTTTGTTATTGACCAAATACTTATTTCCCACCATAATTTGCAAATAAATTCTTTAAAAACCCTACAATGTGATTTTCTGGATTTTTTTTTCTCATTTTGTCTCTCATAGTTGAGGTATACCTATGATGAAAATTACAGGCCTCTCTCATCTTTTTAAGTGGGAGAACTTGCACTTGTGGCTGACTAAATACTTTTTTGCCCCACTGTACATAAACACAACTGATCCTCACAAACTTCTCCAAAACACGCGAGCATCCGTTATAAAACACTCACTGTATACAACTACGTGAAAATACTGAACTGTGTTCAAGCAGAAATATATTATAGTGAACAGTGAGAGCGCACATACACGGTTCGTTTGTGCATCAATAATAACGGACACGTGCGCCTAATTCACGATTCCTGTATGTCACTGTAATCATCTTTACCTTGATTACAATCATCATCCATCAAAACTTTAGGCTACTAGTGTGTCACTGGTTTCTCTTATCCAGCCGAGAGCTGTAGTATGCTCAGACAGCAGTTTTGAGCCGCCATTCAGTCTGTATGTCACAGCACAATGAGAATAGGGGTGGGAGAAAAAAATGGATTCTCTGATGCATCGCGATTCTCTCTTCAACGATTCTGAATCGATTCTGAGCTTGTTTTTTTTCCCGCATATGGCACGTGTCCACGCTACAGACGCGCCGGGCTTCATTGCACAGAATTTGCGCTGTGAGACACGTGCACATTGCTTGACAGTGTGTTTTACTTTAGATATGCTTTCATTTATACCATTTAGAATGCAGTACTATTAGATGCATGAAACTCGGGCACTGACAGACTTTCACGTGCGCTTTGTGTTTGTTTGTCCTGAAGCTCGATTGTGGCTGCGGTTAAATGCACTTGCATTTTTGAATACTTTTATACGAAATTGATGTACACACTAGGGATGCAACGATACCATTTTTTCAGAACCGATCCGATAACGAAAATTCTGAGTATCTGCCGATACCAATCCAATCCGATACCAGCGCAGTTTTTTTTTTTTTTTTTTTTTAAATCGATGTAGAATTTCTATACTTCCCTGTGTTGACCTGATCGTCACTATTTTGTGTGTTAAACACAATATACTACATACAGATAACTTCATTTTAATGAAAAATAACAAATGAAAAAATATATAATCAATCTATGACAAAAATACTATTATAAACTAGGTAAGTGGATAATTCAGCAGCAAAAGATACTCTAGAAAAATCATGGGTGCACAATAATTTTATAAAACCTAGTGAAACTTTTATTTACAAATAAAAGTGAATAAGCGTAGGACTAAATCTGGTAAAATGGTACACATTGCTCTTTGTATTATTGTTGTAAAATACATTCATGAAAAAACAAGAAAATGCATTTGTATATAAATATATACTATAAAATTGAAAGACATTTCTTTTACATCTATAGCACAGTAATGAAGGCAGAAACATACAGTATGATAGATAGGACAGAACAAGAAAGACTATTAAGAATCTTTCATTGCTCAAAAGTATTACAAAACGAAAGGCTCCAATACAGAGCAGCACAAAGCGCTTATGCGCATCCTGTGCATAGAATCATGCGCTTGAAGCGACACGGAGTCACAGCACGCAGCCTGTGCAGCCCTCCGAGTCCGCATAGAAAAGTTCAAAGTACAAAGGGAAAAGATATTGATGCGTAGTGTATTAAATCTGTGCGTTAGTTTATTGATCCTTTTCTTTTAACAGTTTTAAACCTCAGTTACTATGCCCTCTTGAAGAGAGTTTGACTGTCGTACCCGAACGTGACACGCAGTTTGACGCTGAATGGAGGATGACAGACAGACACAGCAGAGAGAAGAGTTTACCTGAACTTGAGTTTAACAACTTAAATATTCATCTGTACCTCAGATTAAAAAAAAAAAAAAAACGAAAAAGCTTCGTTCGTCTTCGGAACAAAATTTAAGATATTTTAGATGAAAACCGGGAGGCCTGTGACTGTCCCATTGACTGCCTAGTAAATTACACTGTCAAGGTCCATAAAAGTATGAAAAACATCGTCAAAATAGTCCATCTGCCATCAGAAGTGCAATCTGAATTTTATGATGCGACGAGAACACTTTTTGTGCGCAAAGAACAAAAATATCGACTTTATTCAACTTTTTCTTCTCCTCCATGACACTTCCTGCAAGCGCGTTCATGAGTTCACTAGCAGAGCACGGGGCAAGCACGCCTCTGATGACGCACGACGTTTACACACGGCGCGTGCCTTCCAGGCGCATCTGTACGCTGTCCTCGACATCAGCAGGTCACGGCATTTACTTCGTGTGCTTGCGCCGTGCTCTGCTATTGAACTCATGAACGCGCTTGCAGGAAGTGTTACGGAGAAGAAAAAGTTGAATAAAGTCGATATTTTTGTTCTTTGCGCACAAAAAGTGTTCTCGTCGCATCATAAAATTCAGATTGCACGTCTGATGGCAGATGGACTATTTTGACGATGTTTTTCATACTTTTATGGACCTTGACAGTGTAATTTACTAGGCAGTCAATGGGACAGTCACAGGTCTCCCGGTTTTCATCTAATATATCTAAACTTGTTTTCCGAAGACGAACGAAGCTTTTACGGGTTTGGAACGACATGGGGTAAAGTGATTGACAAAATTTTCATTTTGCGGTGGAGTATCCCTTTAAGATGACAGTACTGACACACAGATATTCATCAACTATGAACAAAAAGCATAAAAACTCCAATTTTGGTTAAGATGTAAAGTTGTAAAGATGTATTTGCACAGCAGAAGAATTAATTGGGGAAAAAAATGTAGATCAAGAATCGTTCTGGAATTGGATCGTGACTCCCAGAATCGGGATCGGATCGTGAAGTGCCAGAAGATTCCCACCCCTAGATGAGAAACAGCTGCTCCGAAACAGAATATCACAGAATACGTAGAGAGGTGGTGCTGTTATTTATTTATATATATTTTTAATTTATTTAAAGGTGCCGTAGAATGGAAAAATGTATGTACCTTGGCATAGTTTAATAATAAGAGTTCTGTACATGGAAATGATATACAGTGAGCCTCAAACACCATTGTTTCCTCCTTATGTAAATCTCGTGAACAAAAAAGACCACTGAAAAATAGGCGAATCAGAACATAACACCAACTGTGACGTAACAGTCGGGATCACTAATAGTTACGCCCTCAACATTTGCATATACCCGCCCATGTTCTTGGCCAGCCGCCAGCCGAACCATCAGAAGTTCTGCAGTATTGTGAAGAAACAAGCGAGGACAACAGCGAAAATGGCAGATCATGGAAATGAATGTTATGTTCCAGGCTGTGCAGGGGATGTGAAGTGCAGGGATGGGTTGGTGTCTGTATTCAGAAAGGCACGGAAAGCAAATAACGCGTTCTAATAAAATAACGCGAGCCACTAAAGGGACATGGTTAGCTCCTTCCTAGCGGTAGCCTGTTACATTGCAGTACATAAGATTTCACTTACCACATAAACAGAGTAAGGAGAGATGACTGAGGATGATGGCAAGTGATTTACAGATCCTGAGCACCACTGACAAGCATCTGATCTTGTAAAATGTTGTGGTAAGTACTGCTGCTCCATAGTATAAACAGAGTTTGTGCAATTGCAAATCTCGAAAGCAAAAGTAAAAAGCGATCGTGCATTTGAAAGCAGTTTCAGTGCCCCGCATATTAATAGCGGCTCCCTGATGCCCGCATTTTATATACAGTATAATTACCCGACGATATAACTGTGAGAGAAAGTTGAAATATATATTTTCCTCCCTGTGTTTCCTTCCTGCTGTGTGAGCTACTGAAATGAGCGCACTGTGAAACAGCCAGTCAGAGCAGAGCTCAACATTATTATTCATGACCCTTCCAAATAAGCCAATAACAGACCATTTCATTCTAGGGAGAAATCCTAGGGTTGTAAATGCACATATAAAACAGTTTCTGGAGAATTTTTGCCCTTACCTAAGCCACAAACCTATGTAGATATCAGAGAACAATTTAAAATATTGTATCAATGCATTCTATGGCACCTGTAACATGTTAGTCATAAAATTTGTGAATACATATTTTATTTTTAAGTTATCTCGCACGTATTTTTAGGTAATGCACGTTACGTCACACACTCTATGACAAGCATAATACAAAGCTTTGTATAGAAGTGTAATAACAGTAACAGTTGTTGTTTTATTCAGACTATAAGTCTATGTTAATTCACACATTTAGATCATGCTTTAGATTGGCAGGTTTGAGCGCAGGAAAATAGTTTATTCTGCATTCAGCAAATTAATTTCATGTTGAGTGATGGACCTATATATAAATATATATATATATATATATATATATATATATATATATATATATATATATATATATATATATATATATATATATATATGGAAATTCATATATAATTTTTATATATATTTAGTATTAATTATATTGTCACTAATCCTGTCCATGCACTTCTGTTTGCTCATCACCAGATGTCGCCTTCTCACTACATTAACTCTCACATTTCACAGACTGTCACTGTCACCCCGGACTACATTTCCCATGTTCCATCTCACAAATTAAACCCACACCTGATATCAATCACACTGCCTATATAACAGCCATTCACATCCCCTTCTGTGCTGAGTATTGTATAGCGTATATCTCTCTCCAAGCGATAGCTACTCTACGGAGCCAACTTAGTAATCATAGTTTTGCCTTGCCTGTTTTCTCGTGTTTCCTGATCCTTGCCTGGTTTATCTTGTCTCGTCTGTCAGCAGCCTGCCCTGGATTTATCGTCTGTTTGGATTAACCCTTGCCTTGCCGTTTCAGACTCTGTTCGCGCCTTGCAAATAACCTGGATTATTGCTCACATTTTTTCAGATTACCTCTCTTGTCAAGCCCCTTTGGATATTGTTCGCTGTCGACTGACTCACGCCTGTTTTGGATGACTCTTTGCCTTGCCTGTGATATACCTGTTTGCCATTATCTGAACCTTGCTCTTGTTCTGACCACGTCTCTGTTTAATAAAAGCCTTGCACATGGATCCACACGTCTCTCGTCTCGTCGGCTCCGTAACAGAATACTCGGCCACACAAGGATCCAGCGGCTTTTCAAGTGGACATTGGCCAGGTATGGACACTGCAAAACTGTTATTAACCCTTGAGCAAGGCATGCGAGTGCTCAAGGACTATGTACTAGAATACTTAGACCTCGCCTATTTTTCTGATCTACCAGACTGTGTCCTGAAAAACTTTTTCTGCGAGGGCATTAACCAGCCGCTCAAATCACGACTAATTCGTGAGGGTCCCCGTTCGTCTTTAAGTGATTTTATGAACTTTGCTTTACTGTCTGTTGGCTCTTTGTTTACTGTGGGTGTCACGGAAGAGGAACGCGACACCGCACTCACTCGTGAAATGACGGCCGCACTAGAGCACGCTCACAAAATGGCGGACACAACAGAGCCTGATCGCAAAATGGCGGACACAGCAGCACCCCGTTATGTCACAGCTGATCTTCACAAGCCAAGTCAAGTCACAGCTGATCTTCACGAGCCAAGTCAAGTCACAGCTGATCGTCACGAGCCAAGTCAAGTCACTGTTGATCGTCATGAGCCAAGTCAAGTCACAGTTGATGTTAACGAGCCAAGTCAAGTCACAGTTGATGTTAAAAAGCCAAGTCAAGTCACAGTTGATGTTAAAAAGCCAAGTCAAGTCACAGTTGATGTTAAAAAGCCAAGTCAAGTTATAGTTGATTTTCGTGAATCCAGTCAGATCATAGTTGATCTTCGTGAATCCAGTCAGATCATAGTTGACCATCGTGAGTCCAGTCAAGTCACCGTTGATCGTCACGAGTCAGGTCACGACGCAGCTGATCATCACGAGTCAAGTCACGTCTCTGCCGATCTTCCAGAATCTCTTCTCGTCTCAGCTGGTCATCCAGAGTCAAGCCCAGTCACGGTTAATCTTCACGAGTCAAGTCATGTCTCAACTGATCATCACGAGGTAAGTCACGTCTCTATTATCTGTCTGTAAAGCCTATGAAAAATCAGTCTTAATGTATTTCACAACACTTCAGCATGCTATCTTTATTAAGTGAGGGTCAGGTTTTAGGGTTTTTTACCCAAGCAAAGTCCCTGAGAACCTGACACATTGCACTTGTGGAGACTCCAGGAAGGTTGCAGTTCTGTAAAATGATGGCGCTGGAGACTAACTGGTTCCTGATGGTTTCTCACCTAATTCCTCACTTTAATTCTTCATTCTTTTGCAGTTAACAAGTGCCCAGTGGGTCATGCCCTAACTTTTCAAATTCTATTACTGCATTACTATTGCATCATTCTCATGGGCATTTAATAATTTTTTACTTTTAGTCTGAGTTAAATCTCTTTTTTTTTTTTTGACTCATTTTATCTGTAAAAGAAAATAATTCGGCACACCTGAATATTAGGAGTTTTTGACTTCCAGCCTTCATGGACAATTATATATGACTTATAAATGATTAAATACAAAGTCAATACTAGTTATTAAGATTGATGTAGTTTGGAATTGGTAAAATGTTCTTGGAAAAAAATATGACCAGAATATCAACTTGCCTAATAATTCGGCACACGGTGTATATATAACAACACCGTGCCACCAACGGTAGTTGGTCCATTACCACCGCAGTGGTAAAAATCTGCCACCATCACAGCCCTATGCAATGCAAAGTGAGTTTGGAATAAAAACGTTATTAAATGTGGTATTTTGTGGGACAAGAGGTTCATAAATGCTTCTCATGTTTGGAAAGATGTTTGACGCATGTTGCTTTTTCAAATGCACGTTAAAAATGACTTGCACCCGCCCGGTAAAGGCTCAATTGTATACAGAAGCGGGGTTCAGATGGAGCAGCATTTACTACACAGAGCCGTAATTCATTGACAAGCTATGCAAACTGCTTTCATAATCACAGAACGATTTCATAATTGCGCGATTAATTCGGTCTGCGATTATGAAAGCGGTTTTGCATAGCTTATCAGTGAACTATGGCTTCATTGTTAGTTTCCGGCTGCACCTCTCTTTCTTCTAGCCAAAACCCTGGAACGACGTGCATTCTTCTGTGGGGCATATTTGGAGTTTCAGCACGAGAGCACCCTCTGGCCTTCGGACGGAGATTTACTACTGATCACAGAACCGTGCTTCACTGAAAGATACGCATGACAATCGCATTCGATTAATCGTGCAGCCCTATTATTAACAGTAAAAGAAAAGAGGGGATCACTCACTGCACTTGTTTGAATTGCTTTTGTAGTTTTAATAATCAATTTATTTGTAATGAACACACTAAAGTGATTTTTACATTTGATTATTTGTTTTTCTTACTTGAATGCTTTTGTTTAGCCTAGATGTAAAATGAAAAAAGTCGCATAATACACTATACACTTGTTTCTTATATTTGTTCTTGCATCTGTTCTTATTTATAACAACAAAGATAAAATAAAATAAAAAATAGCTATATTGTAATTATTAATATAGTAATAATTAATAAGAAAAGAATTGGAGGAAAAGATGCAACGTTGCTAGGCGATTTTGCTTTGGAACCTTCAGAAAACATGAACTCGATTTTTCTCAGAAATGACATTGCTGACTCTATCGACTTCATACAGGTGTAGCTCAGTCATTTTTTGTCCGATCCCAACTCATACATCATTTTGAAGGTCTTTTAATAGAGAATGTAAAAATAAAAATAATTCATTTTTGAAAATTTGCTCATTTTGCCAGCACAGGTCACATTTTGTTTTTCTCTTTTCTCACAAGTGCTGCAGGTGCACAATAATTTGACAATGGATGACAGGTTCTGTTGTTGCTCAGTTGTTCTACATGCTACCCCTGCACATGTTAAAAAACTCGTGAAAAATATTTGTTTCTATTTTCAATACGTTCAGAGTAACTTTCTAAGCCATTCTATTTTTATTCAATGCTAATTTAATATTCTAATCTCATCAGTTAGCAGTTAATGTTCGGATAACGGGGAAAATTAACCGAAATGAGCATCCCTAGTTCATAGCAGTATTTCTCACTGTGTCTCACCTCCGTCTCAGGGGCGATCGACTTCGTCTTCTGGGTGAGGAGCGAGACTGTCGCCGTGGTGATACAGACCTACGTCTGAGTGGTGAGCGGCTCACTCGGCGCCGTGCTGGACTTGTTTCCCATGATCTCCCAGCTCCATCCACACGAGGACGCTTCCTAAGAGACATGAAGCATGCCAGATAAATTATTTCATCCTAGGGCATGTTTGTAACCAACAGTTATAAGCTTACGTTTATAACAACAATTCACCTTAAATAGTCCAATCTTACAGTCTACTATTCTGAAGCTAGGCACTTTATCACACAGGAAACCTGTTGCACTCAGGTACATTAAGCACCACCTGTCATTATAAATGCACTGCAACCTATTAAGACGATAACTTACAAGTAATAAAAAAAGGCAAGACAAGCATATGACCCTACAATCTCAGAATTGTAATTTAGGACCAGGCCGTTTCAAGACATTTTAGACAATAAAACAGCCTAAAACCAAGCAACATGAATGAAAGCAAATGTTAGGTTCCTTGCAATGGCGAAACCATGCAACTAGCAGATGGTTAATGTGTGAACTGGGTTGTGGATGAGAGAGTTTAACAAACTCCAACTACTTGATTTCAAACTATGCCCTGCTATATCCAGTTGAGCAGTTTGTCATATTCTTGTGTATGTTTAATTTCTTTATTCTTAATACAAACAAGGGGTGTGCGATATTGACAAAAGATAATATCTCTATTTTCTGAGATTTTATTGATCACGATAATTAGACAATATTTTGCTGTATGTTATTGTGCTGGTACCTTAAGGACCGTCGTGGACTGCTGACTCCTAAAGTTTTTGATATTTTTCATATTCTGTGTGGTGGTCAGTTCACACTGATAGAAATTAATCTTTTCCAATAAGTTTAAACTGATTTTTACATTTTATGGGCATTTTTACCTTTATAAAGCCATTTTTTTCTAAAAGTGTCCATTATCTTTTCAGTCAAATTCTTACATTTAATCAGTGAATTAGAATAATAAGACTTTGGGCTGTTACCAAGCAAATGAAATCAGTATCAACAAAATTCATATTTGCAATGCAGAGAAAACACAGAAGCTGCATCTGAAGTGACATTTAGATGCATTTACACACTGTTTAATGCAAGACATGAATGCATTTAACCTGCAATTACAAATGCATAAATCATGTTTTGATATATTAAATGCAAAACGTTAAATACCGATATTTGAGATTATTTAAATAATAAAAGATACTTTGAATGTGAAATTAAAATCGCCAGCAGGTGGCAGCAAGTCACTGTTAATAAGTGAGTCATAGCGATTGAACCGAATCATTTAAACGGTTGGTTCATGCAGGAACAAAACGCCCTCATGTTACTCAGAGACGCAAAACTGTGCTGTGGCTGTGTTTGGAGTGATTTTTGTTGTCGAAATAAAGCAAAAACAGGAAATATGATGTCTAAAACGTAAGTCTCTTAATTAACCTCTTGTTTATTGAACTGTTGTAAAAAATCAATATCACATTTATAATCATGGTAATTTTTGGAGCGTTATTTTCCGTTATTCTTCGTGTGAAATTGAATTAACTAGGCTATATGAAGTGGTACAAAACAGCCTATATATATTTTCTGCCCCCATGTCTTTAATTTTGTGTTCATTCTAAATGTAGCGAAAGTGCAGTGAAAGAACACACTCTACACATGCGCACTAGTCTAGACTTCACGTAATGAATGCATACACTCTGAAGGTGTGTTTTGAATGGTTTTTGCAAAATACTCGATCATGTCAAATCGCACATCGTTTAAATAACAATTGCGATATTATCGTAGGCGATATATATCGCACACCCCTAATACAAACACTATAACAAAAACAAACAATAAAAACACTATATTAGGATTGTAGAATCAAGAAGTTGCTATCTCAAATATAAATCAGGTTTATTAATATAAATCAGATACTTCATAAAAACATTTTTTCATCAAGTTAATTTTAATATTGACAAATTTTCAGCCAAGTATTTTAATAGTATTTGCACTTTCTAATTTCATAAATAATTACATAAACATAAATCTAACTACTGCATGTGTTATTTTTATTATATTTATGTCTTTACATTTTTTTTTTTAAAGGCTGCGGTGTCGAAACCTGTTCCTGGAGGTCCACTATCTTGCAGTTTTGCTCCAACCCCAGGGCTCGACAATAAGGAGTGCCCGATGGCCTGGGGCCAGCATGAAAGATGCTCGGGACAGTTGACGAATTTGTCATTGGCCCAATTGGGCCACCGTAACATCATCACTAAAATTTAGCATTTACACGTGTTTTTAAGCCTTGCCAATTTAAAAATTCAAAGCGATTTTAAAGCCTTTTCAAGCAAGACGCAAAAGACAACTCCATTCAGTGCTTGCACACTGTGTTCTGTGTGTACACTGAACAGCCAAATACATACAAAAGTAAGTCAAAATACATGTCTTGGCAAGTAACTTACTAGCTTTAACAATTATTAACCTAGATTTAATTCAAACAGTGGTGTACCGATGCACCTACCGGTCGACTGGACATTTTTGTTTTATTTCAACCGATCTCTGTTCCGGGCTTGCACATAAAAAGCACTGCAATCATTTTCCAAAATGTCATTTTGTGTGGAAATATTATGAAGTGTATAAATGGACCGTTAGCAGAGGCCAGTGATGCTGAAGACGGACACAAACAGGAGAAAATAATCTAGCATGCAGAGCAAGATCACTGATGTGCGAAATATTGGAAGAAATAAAATCCTATATATTGAATAGGGGGTTTATATGAATGCATCTCTGACTGTCTTCAGAAAAGTTTACATGGCTTTTTCTTTCATCTTGCCTCTGTATCAGGGACGTGCAGGCATTTTGAGGGGCAGGGGCTCAAGTGGAAAAAAGGGCACTTCTCATTTATTTAATTTTTTTCTAAACAAAACATTAAATATATTAGGGGTGTGCAATACTGACAAAAAATATATCAATATTTTCTGGGATTTTATCGATAACGATAGACAATATTTTGCTGAGTGTGTTTATTGTGCTGATATCTTAAGGAATACCGTGGACAGCTGACTCCTAAAGTTTTTGATATTCTGCATATTCTGTGGTGATCAGTTCACAGCAGTGATAGAAATTAATCTTTTCCAATAAGTTTAAATTGATTTTTTTTTTTTACCTTTTATGGGCATTTTTACCTTTATAAAGCCCTGCATGAAATTATAAAAAAAAAAAAAAAAAAATGAAAAGATACTTTAAATGTGAAATTAAAACTACCAATAGGTGGCAGCAAGTCACTGTTAATAAGTGAGTCATTGCGACTGAACAGAATCATTTAAACGGTTGATTCATTCAGAAACAAAACAGAGACGCAAATTGAAATTATATTTGTTGGCGAAATAGAGCAAAAACAGTCAATATTGTGTCTAAAACGTAAGTGTGTTAATATTAAATTCTTGTTTATTGAACTGCTGTATAAAATCAATATCACATTTGTAATCATGTTGGTTTTTGGTGGAAAAAAAACGTCAGTCTTCACGTGATACTGATTAAGTATATGAAATGATATAAATACATTTCTGCCCCCATATCTTGAATTTTGTGATCATTCTTAATCTAAATGCATTTTAATAAACTGAATCATGCAGTGAAAGAACGTGCACTGGCCTAACCTACTAGACTTCCTATTGCCTTAGCTAAACTTCAGCTAACTTACATGGTAGCTCTCAAATGAGTCATGGATGTTAGCAAGACAAATTAACTATATTTGCCTTTTGTCTTTTGGATAATTAGCTGTAAATTCGAGGCACAGTTAGCTTAGTCTTTTGTTTATTACCACTCACCTCCACACCAAGACAAACACAACTGGAGAGGGAGGGAGGGATGGCTTCACTTCTGCGGTTCTCTGCCTGTCTGTGATGTGCATGTGCCGATCAATGTGTGCTACACTGGTGTGCGTGCCTGCGCCGAGACGCGGAGGGGAGAAAGGCATCGTAACTCGACAGAGTCTCAACACTTCCTGACCCGGCCTGATATTTTAAAGCTGTGCGCAAACAGAAACACACACGCACACATATATACATACATTTATTTAAAAAAAATAAATAAATAAATAAAAAACTTCCCCAGAAAAAAGGGCACTTTCTCTTGAGGAAGAAAAAGGGCAGGTGCTCAAGCCCCCTTTTATGTCTATGTGTGCACGTGCCTGCTCTGTATAATGCATTTAATGTAGTGGAAAAATGCTGTTTTATTGCTGTTCTATAAGCGCCACCTGCTGCCAGAGAGTGAATTTGCATCTCATTCCGCCTGTCTGTTTTTCCTAAAGCATCATTTAATTTGTATCACGTTCTATACAGCTATGCTATTGCTTGCAATTTGTTCATTTGTTCTTATTTACTGACTGTTCACTTGTCTTTATTAATGTTTGAATTTTATATTATTTAGGATAGTAGTTTTTGCTGTGGTATCGAAATTTGAATAGAGAATTGTCAAATTTAATTGGTATCTAAAAGTTTGGTGTCATATCAGCTTACTTATTAGAATAAAAGATAACATGGGTCAAAAACAATGATAACAGCAACTGTAAAATATTGGCAGGGCAAGTAAAAATCTGAACCACTGCCCCAACCGGGCCAGTAGAAAAAAAGTCCTTATCGTCGAGTCCTGAACCCTAATTAAACTTACCTGAACCAGCTAATCAAGGTCTTCAGACTCACTAGATACTTCCAGACAAGTGTGTTGGAGCTGGATAAAGCCAAACTCTGCAGGACAGTGGCACTCCAGGAGCACCCCTGCTTAAAGGGATAGTCACCCAAAAATAAAAATTCTGTTATCATTTTTACCCTCATGTTGTTCCAAACCTGTATAACGGACTTTTTTTTCTGTGGAACATAAAAGATGCTCCAAATAAAACTGTACCCACTGACTTGTATGGACGTTATTCAAAATATCTTCATTTCTATGCTACAGAAGAAAGTCATGCAGGTTTGGAACAACATGAGGGTAAATAAATGACGACAAAATGTTCATTTTAAATCTTTAATGGTGTGCTGAAGTGTACCTGGAAGGGGAATCTCTCCGGCGCTCATTTGAGCGACTTCGTCCTCTCCTGGCTGGTGACCTGTTTCTAGGTGGCGAGTGGCTCAGTTTGGAACTCCAGTCTGCTGGGGGCTGGTTGGGCTGGCGGTCCCTATGGCGAGGCGAGGAACTGCGTCGACGTTGAGAGCTAAGAGCTCGACGCTGATGAGGAGACCAATTCTCTTTCCCAGATGAGGTGTCTTTGGACGGAGACTTTCCAGGCCTCTTTTCTCTGTCTGTCTCCGAGCGACCCAGCCGGGCATCTTTAGAGGGAGATTGTCGATCTCGTGACCGGCTCTTGCGTCCTCGTGAGTTTGATCTCTGTGTGACTTGTTCACGCTTCTCATCTACATGGGGAGAGGAACGCCGATCAGAACGTCCCTTCTGGTCTGACTTTCTCTCCGCAGAGCGTCTTCTTATAGACGGGGATTGGGACTTCCTCACACACTCCCTGGATTTGTCCCTGCTCCGGGAGCGTTTTTTGTCTTTGGACTTGCTACGCTCCTTAACAGTCTCTTTCACAACTTTGGTCATTCGTTCAAGCTTAGCATCCCTACCAGCTCTCTCTCGAGAGCGGCTGCGACTGCATCGTTTAATGCTTGGTTTGCTGGTGTCCATTGAGTCACGTCTGGATCTACCCCCCCTGCTTATCTGGTCCCTAGGCGACCGGGTTCTGCCCCCGCTGCTTCTTTGCCGTTGGTCCCCATTACGTGCCCTCTGCTCCTCTCCATCCTCTTCTGTGCCAGAATTGTAACCTTGTAGAATGAGGCCCATTCCTGACTGAACCTTCCCCTCCATCAGCTGGCTGTCCAGTTCAGCTTTAATCAGTGCTCTTTGTTTCTCCAGGTCTTCAAGAAGAGCCTTGTCATCCAGGGTTGCACTGCCCAGCGATGGAGAGCCATCCTCAGCCCTCCTGTTTATGGCCCCAGACGGTGAGGAGGATGGCTCCTCTTTGCGCCTGTGCTTCTTATGTTTGTGTCTATGTTTCCGTTTGCGGTCCTTATCTTCCTCAGACGCATGTTTGTGTTTTTTGTGCTTGCTACGGTGCTTGTGTTTCTTTTTCTTGTGTTTGCTGCTGTGATGTTTGGAACCGTTGTCCTGCTTCTCTCCATTCACCTTCGCTTCTTCCTCACCCTCCTCTTCATCCTCTGCAGACACGTCACCATTTTCATCCTCATTGCCACTCTTCTCTGGACTCTCTAAATCCTCTGGCCTGTAAACATAAATAACACAAGCACGTTAACATGCAGAACCAATAAAACTTAATGCAAAAAGAAACAAGAGTTACATTTCAATTTTTATCCCTCCTCATTACAGACATTTTAGCCCCTCCCCCCTCCCTCCTTTTTTTATTTCGTTTTGCGTTTAAGCACCAAATAACATGCTGAGGATTTGTTATGCTTTGTCAAGGCAACACAGTGTTCTTCACAAGGTCATAAATACTGACCATATAGGCTAACTCACCAACAAATTTATCTAGGTAGATCTGTTAATGTGTTTTATTGTGTTAATGATGACTAATGCTATTACTTTTATGATCTAATTGACATAGAAATTTTATAAATTTGAATAGACAACCAACTAATTGAGCATGTTGGTCATGACATATGAAGACTAACGGATACTTTACTAAAAAAGCTAACCAAATAAAATGTTTAAACACACAGTGTGTGGCATGCCAAAGTTTAAAAATACAACGGAAATCACCTCTAACAAATGAATCTTGACAACTGGCTGCTTGTATAAGAACATTTAGCATTAGCACGCTAACACTAGCCGAACAGAAAAACAGATAGCAAAATCTTTATAGTTAACTATGAGAACAACACACCCCAACCGAATCTGTAGATTCCCTAAAACACCCCCATCCAAGCTCTAAATGCGTTGTTGATGGGGTTATACAACGCATGTGCTCTTACCCGTTATTAAGTCTCTTGCTCCGTAAATCCATTTCCAGATCGGCCATTTCGTTTCAGCAGCGTCCCGCTGTGTTCTTCTTCTGCAGTGATACTATGAGGAGAACCAGAGAGAAGAGGAGCGCGTGTGCTCTCTAGTTCCTGAATTAACAACTGCAGATAATTTATTTGAACGTAGTCTTAAAAATGTAATAACGCTTTGCTTTAATATTTAAAAAATAAATTAATTAATTAAATAATAATAACAAAAATAATAATAATAAATAACTCTAACGTACGTTCTCTATTCTTTTTCTGTTCTTTTGACTTGTTTTCTTTTTATTAAAAATTGACCACCTATAGCGTTCTCTATTCTTTTTCTATTATATCTACTTTTTAAAATTTATATTATTATTAAAAAAATAATAAACTTACTAACCAAGACTTGTGACAGCACTTACATAAGTGTGCTGTGTGACAAACGTACAAATAACCCACATAGTATCAATTAATATTGCCTACTAAAAATGCATTAATTATTCAATAATTATCAAAATGTTGTTTTAAATATTTAAAAAATTGTAAAAGGTGTACAGCATGTCACTCAGGGGGATATACGGTACAAACAAACTTTAGTGAGGGGGTGGCCAGAGGGGCCCGGGCCGCCCATAAGCATTAACTCTTTCCCCGCCAGCATTTTTTTCAAAAAAAGTTGCCAGCCACCGCCAGCATTTTTGATGATTTTCACCTAAATTTGACGGCCCTCAGAATATTTTCTGCTATGAATATAAGAACATATTATATATCAGAATAAAGAACCAAGCCTCTGCTTTAAATAAATAAATAAATAAATAATAATTATTCTATCTACATGTGTTCATGTTTTATCACCATTTGAATGCAGATAGGTTTCATCAAAAATACAACATTTTGGACAAAAAACTGAGAAAAATGAATTTTTATCAAAGTAGTGGATTTTCAAGCAAAATACATTGAGATGTCATATTCTTTCACCTGTAAATAATTATATGAATAATTGAAATTGCATTCAATAAACAGAACAAACAGACACACACACACACACACACACACAAACATATACGTACATATGATTACACACACACACAGGCTACATACATACATACATACATATGCATACATATACTACACACACACACATATATAGAGAAAGAGAGAGATAGAGAGATAAATAGATAGATCTATATATAGATCGCGCCCACACACACACACACCCCTATTCAGATCTACGGGTTATCGGTTACAACTAGAGATGTTTCTGTGTCTGTAAAGGCATCTCTCTCACTGACTACTTCGTCCCGATCAGATTCAAAATGGTCAAAACAAGATCTACATACATTATCTATGTATGATCTACATTTTCTCTGACGCTTCCATCTACGCCTATCGTCTTCTATTCGCACCCTAAAGACCCGGAAGTCTCGTAACTTATTCAGGACATGCGCTAGGGCTTTCCTTACCGTAATACACATAGAACACGGATTGCAGTAAAAACTCGTCAATGGGGGGGAAGCGTTGTCTCTTAATTGACGAGATATCTCGTCAGTGGCGGGGAAAAAGTTAAGGGACCCCGCATAAGGCCCCCCCAAAAAATGAACTTGGGGGGTTCCCTGGTTTTTCAATAAAACGATACTTGAAACATGAGTGAAAATTAAATTAAATGAAAGGTGTCAATTGCTGTATTAAATTTAGACCTGCTCATGTTACATATGCCTTGTCCAAATACCCACACCTGCGGTCTTTGCACTTGACCACTTGACTACTTATGACATATTTCCTGTATTTGGCCCAAGTGTTCAAGTGAGGATGAAGACCACAAATGTGCATCGAACTTTTCATTACCTGATGGGACACACTTATAGTGCTGTAAAAATGCAAGTGTTTACATAGCTTTAGTTTATTTTTTTTATTTTAAATACTTTGCATTTTAAAATCAACTTCAATGTCTGTTCAGTAGTCACTATAACATGACACAATTTAATTTGTGGTGCTTCTAATTAAGTGATAAAAAGCTACTTATCTTTGCACCAATAAAACGTGCAACACTTTGTTTTTCTGCCAAATTATATGTAATATCTAATTATTATATTAATATTTAAATTACATTGGTTTTCTGTGACCTCTCGCGAGATCTTGGCAAAAAGTCTCACGCTTTATTTCCAGAACATGATTCTTGAGGGATACACTAATGCTGCGTCCCAAATGGATGTTTATAAAAGTTCACATTGCTGTTGCAGTTTAAATATAACACAGATAATAAATAAATATTTTTTACTAAATAAATGTTTAATGTTAAATGTTAAATGTTTATGATTATTAGTAACTCAAACCACTTTTTATAAACCTCTCTACCTAATCGTCGATCGCGCACATCCGCCACGTTTGTAGTTTTTTAACGCATTTTATTCGTGACTGTAGTTCTGGACCGAATCCTTCGCTAAAGCGCAATGGATTGTGGGCAATTTTAGCCATTAGAATGTGCACGGATCCACACTGCAAAAATCGACCTGAAAGAGTAGACCATCTTCTTTTGGCATACTCTTTTCAACATACTATGCTTTGGGACACACTTATTCTAATCTCACATGCTATTTAGGCTGGATAGTATGAACTTTGGGATGCAGGGTAAGCCTCGAATAGCACTCCGGAGTGTGTGGATTTAGGCTGATGATACACGGGGCAACTTTTTGAGCAGTTTTGCCGGGCAACTTTTTTTTGAGCAATGTTGCTTGGGCACTTTCCTATGACGGCGTTTTAGTGCCATGTAAAAAAATTTAAAAAATCTAAGATTACGAGATTAAAGTCGTAATATTTCGAGAATAAAGTCGAAACCACGAGATTGAAGTCGAAATATTATGAGAATAAAGTTGAAATGTTACGAGAATAAAGTCAAAATATTATGAGAATGAAGTTGATATATTTTGAGAATAAAGTCGAAATACTACGAGAATAAAGTCGAAATATTACGAGAATAAAGTCGAAATTATACGAGAATAAACTCGTAGTAATACGAGATTAAACTCGTAATATTTTGAGAAAAAAAGTCGTAGCAATACGAGATTAAAGTAGTAATATTTTGAGAAAAATCACAGAACTGCAAGAAACAATGGATGTGGAGGATTTGGTTAAGTCCTACTTTAGGTTAGGATTTTTTCAGGTGCGGGGTAGAGGGATGAGGCGAGGACTCAGTGGTGCAGGAAAATGGGCTTTTTATTAGTAATAAATAAACAAAACAAACTAAAACTACCCCGTAGGGGAAAAACAGGACAGCTGGCAAGGCCAGGACAGGACCAAGATACATTCGACGACGAACTCACACGGGACTGCAAACACAAGGAAATTATAAAGGGAGCAAAATGAGGAGGGTAAAGAGGAAAAACAGGTGGGGTACATTAACCAATAATCATGTAACAAGATGGGTGGGGTCAAGACAATTGACATGCGAGCACATGGCACATAGAACAAAACAAGACAAGCCATGTGCTCACACAAAACAAAAACACAAGCACATGGCCAGCAAAACAAAATCACTAGCCATGTGCAGAACAGGACACGAACACGCAGCTAATGAGGAGAATCGCGTTCACACAAAATATGACAAACATGAAAGCACGCAGCCAGTGAAAAAACACAAGCTGCGTGCTACAAAACAAGACAACGAAAAAGCACGCGGCCAAACCCGAACCGCGTGCCGAAAAAAACACAACACATACGGACAGAGGAGCGCACGGCCCGAGCGAACTCGAGACCGCACGCTCCCACAGCAAGACTAACCTGGAGCACAAGTGTCTGAACCCCGACACAAAAACCAGAACCGAGCCTGAACAAGACAGGACTGCCGGGATCCGAACAATACGCTTCAACATGAAACAGAGCACGCAGAGAAGAGAGCGTGGGGCTCGAGCACACTCGAAGCCACGCGCTCAACAGAAAACAAGACAAGAGGGGAGTGTCAGGGCTCTGCCACAAAACCACGAATAAACTAGACCGAAGTGACAGAACCCTGACAGATTTAGCAATAAAGAAATTCTTTGTGTTTTAAAGAAAAAAAAATCAAACAGACATTGAGGAAATTGCCTCTTTTGTGCAGTCTGAAATGGCGACCAGTGGTCGACTCCAAGGATATCGATGGTTACATCTGCGTGCTATTCGAAGAGGATATATTGTTTCTCAAGAGACTATGAGGATGATGATCAAAGAAATCGACCCTGAAGGAGTTGAACACCGGCGCGCTCGACGTTGGTACTTCAGCCAGGGTCCCAACACGTTGTGGCATATGGATTCATATGATAAACTGAAGTATACCTTTTCAAGATACATTTTCAAGTATAAACATGGTTTTCTTTAGAATTCTACATTCAGTGAGTATAGAAATATAAATCAGTAATTAAACAAAGAAAACACAAAATAAAATGTATTTACACAGAGAACGTGCAAAACCTCAGGAGCTGTAATGTTCCTATGCTTGAGCTTATTGTTTTATTTTTATTATTTTTTTCAGAAATTCAATTGGTATGGAATTTTAATCAATACTGTATGTAAACCTAAGATGTAAACACAACACATACAGTGTATTTACAGTTATCATATGCAAAGCTTCAGGGTAATACGTTTAACACTGTTATGTTTTCAAAGTATGAACCTGCTATTTCTTCAGAATTCTACATTTAAAGGCATTGAAAGTGTGTGTGTGTGTGTGTGTGTGTGTGTCTGTGTGTGTGTCTGTGTGTGATGTGTGTGTTTAGAAAAATGTCCAGCTACACAATGTCCATGACCCAGATGTTACTTTCCAGAACACAGTTAAATTCAGCACGGAACTGTGGGAAATTGTCATATAGGAGTCAGAGAGTTCTAGGACCATTCCACAGGTATGTCCAATTGGCCTTCTAGTGAAATCTGTATGGATGGTGAACTCTACCTGAATAGCCTCTGTAACCACCAAATCGGAACTGGTACAGAATCTCAAAAATCTGAGTTTGTCTTCGTTAATTTCCCTGATGTACCTTTTCAAGTGATTAGCGACCTCTGTTTGATTTTCTGACATTTCTGGTGGGAACTTCAACAGCCCAGTCACCTTTTTTGGTGTAGGCTTCAAGTCTTTGTATAGCTGTTACATTTCTTCACAGCTTAGAGAGATCAGGCCTTTTGTGACCTCCCTTCAGCAGTCAATAACGAACATTGGTTTCTGAATGAGTTCCTTGTGAGCAATTTCGTCAATTATCCCTGGTAGAGAGGAAGCAGTGACCCTCCTCCTGCACTCAAAAGTGTTCATGATGTCCAGAGGTTCATCCATGTCGACAGAGGAAAAGTTGTTGAGTGCTTGATTGTGAACATCTTGCTCATGGCAGCTGACAAACTTCAGGAATGTTGCCTTTAGGTCTGTATATACAGCCCCAAACAGCATGTCCTCAAGCAATGGTGGAGCAAGCTTGATGGGCATGTATTTGCAGTCTTTAAACCCTTTAAGAAGGACTCGCCCCGCAGCTTTCCACTTGTCGATGCTGAAGTCATGCCTGAGAAAAGGCACTTTTACAGATGTTCCGAGAGTGCAATGTTCATAGAAATCAGACCAGAAGTTACTGTACACATCACGAAGGACGCCTGGCCCACTACCTGCTTCCTCTAAGTTGTTGGGAAGTATACGTCTTACTGTCAAGGACTGGGTGACAATCTTGTGGTCAGAAAATGCCTCAATCATGTCGTTGAAGCTATGTGAGTAGTGTATGGTCAAATTCCTGTTCGGTAAATCGTTAGGAACATTTTGTGGTGAGTCACAAGGGTCATGGATCACTGTGTCACTGAGAGAATCTTCCTCAGTAGGCTGTTGTGGACCAAATGTGATCTCTGGGTCACTGCTGACACTGAGCACCATGCCTGCAAGATGGTCTTGTGAGGAATGTAGGCTAACGTCTTCATCAGAAATCAAAAAAAAAAAAAAAACATCAGGAAGGGTGTCCTGATGCTCATATATCTTTAGTTGCTCAGTTTCATTTTGAGAACAGTCATCAACTTTTGTTGAATCTGAATTGGAGATGTCACTAGCCTGGTCAGGTTCATCACTAGACTCATCAGTCAAGCTCAATCCTTAGGGAGTGGATTTTGCTTGAAATCTCAAACTTCAAATTCAAAATCAGACTCTTGGCCTTTGGTGGAGTTTCCATTCTGAAAGAACAATGCCTTTCCCTCTTTTAGTATATCATCATATCTTGCCTCAGCGTTTATCTGTAGTTATCTGGTCCCCCCACCTTGCCTTGTTCGAACCTGTTTTATTTCACCATTTTCATTGTGAAGCCACCCAATTTCAATATTTTGTTTGCATGATTTTGCTTTGCAGCTTGCGTTTTTGTTTGATGTTTGTGGATCCTCTTCATCCTCATTTGCCTCCTTTCTAAGCTTCATTTTCTCTCTCAGCTTCTCAAAAAGACCCAGCTTTCGCTTTGCAGATGGGGTCTGACACCTGCAAAAATGTATCAGGGCAATCCTGTCTCCATATGAGGGAAGGTACTTGGCCAGGTCTGCATCTTCCATAAGCAGGATGACTTCTCTGTCAATCTGTGAAAGGAGAGGGACACGCATGTTAACTTTTGGAACAAGAATATCAATGAAACTGTTTCATAACAGCTAAAAGGACATGTTATTAAAAAGGAGAACCAAATGTAAAAATCTGGTCACTCAGATTTGATACAACTGTCAAGACAAATCCGGTCCTGGAGGGACACTGTTATGCAGTGTTTAGCTCCATCCCTAATCAAACACATCTGAAGAATCGTCAGGATTGCTTGAAAATTATAAGTGTGCTAGACTTGCAAAATTTATATTAAAAAAATTAGCATGCAAAATTTCTTCGTACGCTGTAATGACTGTGATATGACGGTTGTGATATGACGTCATGCTCTGCCGTGTCTTTTTAAAAAACTGAAACCCAAAATTTAAAAGCAATCTACACCACTTTCCTGCAGTGCTACAGTTTAGACATATGTTCTTTAAATTTGGCTACGAGGTCGTGCCGTCATGTATCAGTCTTCTACTGGTCACACGGTTTCATACGAATTTGCAGGTTAGAGTTCACCAAACTTGAACTATGGTTTCCACTCTCTCTGATTTGCATATGAAATGTAAGTTAATGGAATGAAAAGTGTAGTGTGACTGCCCCTTAATTAGGGATGATGGAGGTAAACTCTGCAGGTCATTGCCCTCCAGGACTGATGCTGCTCATCCCTGCAGTAGATGCATGTTTAAAGGGATATTAGGTTGTGACAGGGCATAGAAGTTTAGAAGTACTGTTATTGTTTACATCACAGGGACTGTCTTTTAACAGAAGGATAAAAGAAAATTGAATAAACATTGTATTGTTATTTTTGTTATGTGTTCATAATTTTATTTTAGTTGAACCATATTTTATTAGTTAGTTGAACCATATTCAATGTGCCTAATGACTTATCAAATTAACCAAAACACCATATATTTTGCTGCTTCATTACTGTATTTTTTTTTTTTCCTCAGGGATGCCTCGATTTCTCAGGAAATTGAAAATATTGTCACTATTCTCCTCCATCATGGAGCTGCAAAGTAGTACACAGAAGTGTTAAATTTATATTGTATAACTTTAAAATAATTGGTAAGACTAGTGGGAAGAAACTGTGATAATGCATCTTTGGAGAAAATGAATCTTTATGCATTCTGCATGTGTTTAACCTTTTTTTTTTTTTTTTAAACCTTCAACAAATCCTGAAAATTATATGCAGTACAGTACTGTGCAAAGTATTTGTAATGTTAGACTTTGCCAAAGGAAAAAAAAAAGTCCTTTAAAAAACTTTCACTTTAACATGTGTTTTAATATTTCCAAACATTCATTAGGTGTAACATTCCAGTGACAGTTTGTATGAAACAGCTGTCCGATAACAGGTCCACACAGAGATCTGATCTCAACTTAATCGAGCAAGTCTGGGATTAGATTAAGGGACAGTGGACACTAAATCAAACAACTGTTGCAATATATGACACTCTTTTAACAGTTCTGCGCTGTGCCGTATGGAACGATTTTCCGGACTATTTTCAAATAGAATTGCAAATTGTATTTTCAGTTGCGTTTTCCATATGTGGACGCATAAATTGTGACATAATCCAAATGCAATTGCAAATCTTGCATTACCGTGAACGCACAGTGACTGCCAAATTTCAAATGAAAAAGCAAAGTCTATTTGCAACTGTATTTCCCATGTCTTACGAGTTATGAACCTGTTATATTTAAATAGCAATATTAATTACCACATTTGCTTTTTCACTTTCTCTGCGCTGACATATAACCTGCCAAAACTCAAATGGAATAGCAATTCCTAGACTGAAGTCAGAGATAACATTATGTTCTTTGCTCGCTTTCTCCATAACTGTGGGAATTAAAGAGTTATTATTACTAACTTGTTTTTATTAAATTGTGATCACTTTAAATATAAATTCAGTCGTATTAAAACATTTCATGACACCATATCTGGTACTTGTCTAAACAGACGGGTTAATGATGTGTGTAGTTAATAAAATCAACTAACATAGGCTACTATAGCCTTACCCTTCAGGTGGTTCACTCTCTGCCTATGCAGGAGCGCAATTTTGATCTGACAACACAAAGAACATAATATTTTCAGGAAATTGTTATTACCATCATTTAAGGAAAAAAGAAAAAAAGTTTTTATTTTATGTCAAAAACCAACAAACATCAAATAAAACTAGCAGCATATGCACTTTTTGTTTGCATAAACATTAAAATATTAATATTAAAAACGATGGCCGTATTTTAAAGGTGCAATTGTGATTGTCTTCAGAAACATTTTTTGTTATGTTGGTTGAAAGTCTCTTCACATCCCGATAGCAATCATTAAGTTAAGTGGTCTAAATGTATTTATATATTCTGTGGAAGGCGTAGGACCAAGAAATGTTCGTCTAATCAAAATGTTCATTCCGAGCATTTTGATTGACTTTCCTACCTCCCTGTCAACATATGTATTTGCATACCTCTGCGCACCCTGTTCGCGCAGACAGGATACGTCATCAGCGCGTTCACATAAGCTATGCAGACAGAGCGAGAATGGCAGGCAGACATCAACAACTTGACCTTCCTTCCTGTATTGTAGTACTGTTACTAACTGTACTATAAAGTTTCTCACCGGTGAATGACATGATGTATTGTGGTATTGTTGTCTCTGGTCGTCTGGTCTGTGTGCGTTCAGGAGGCGTGGTTTTGGACGGCGATTTGCAGGGAGGGTGGGACGTACGCTTTCAGTGCTATCATGCTAAAGTTAGCATTTTCAAATCAAATCACTTTTATTGTCCCATCACCACATCACATGTGCCTTTGAGAGTGAAATTCTTGGGAGCGTGCTCCAGACAGTGCAGAAACAATTAACATATAGACAGTACCGTTACATACTTACAGACTTCTACAGATGACAATGTGCAATATACACATACATATACTCAGTACACACAGTGTACTATTAGACATACTAACAGTTAGCAATACACATTATACACAGTATGTACACATTCTACATTATATACACATATATACACACATATACACACATATGCGAAGGTGCAGCAGATTATACATAAACTCGATATGCAAAATGTCATGGATATCTGGATGGTATCCAGTGGTAGCAGATAGATTATTGTATTAAGTGCAGTGTGTATGTATAGTCCAGCATTGAACTGTGTTGGAGTTAAAAGTGCAGTGCGTGGCATACCATATAGTGGGAGTATGCTGTAGGGTGCCTGTGGGAAAAACTTATCCCTCAGTTGGCTAGTGCGGGATCGGATGCTGCGGAAACGTCTTCCTGAGGGCAGCGGAGAGAGCAGTCTGTGGGACAGGTGGCTGGAGTCACTGATGATCCTCCGGGCTTTCCTTATACACCGCCTGGTGTAGATGTCCTGGAGGTAGGGAAGCTCACCTCCAACAATGTGGCGGGCAGCTCGCACAACCCTTTGCAGAGCTTTGTGGTTGCCAGCGGTGCTGTTTCCAAACCAGGCAGTGATGCAGCCAGTCAGGATGCTCTCCACAGTGCAGGTGTAGAATGTTCTGAGGATGCTGGGACTCATTCCAAACTTCCTCAGCCGTTTCAGGAAGAAGAGGCGTTGATGTGTCTTCTTCAGCACTGCATCTGTGTGAGTGGACCAAGTGAGATCCTCAGTGATGTGAACGCCGAGGAACTTAAAGCTGTTTACCCGCTCCACATGTATTGTCGATGGTGATGGGTGTGTGTTCTCTGCTCTGTCTCTTGAAATCCACCACCAGCTCCTTGGTCTTGGAGGTGGTTCTCCTGATACCATTTAGTCAGGGTGCTCACCTCCTCTCTGTAGGCCATCTCATTGTTGTCAATGATCAGGCCTATCACCATTGTGTCATCAGCAAATTTGACGATGACTTTGGAGCTGTGTTTGGCTGCACAGTCATGTGTGTACAGGGAGTAGAGGAGTGGGCTGAGGACGCAGCCCTGAGGAGCACCAGTGTTGAGGGTCAGCGGGGATGAAGTATTGTTGCCCATTCTGACCACCCGACTTCTGCCTGTCAGGAAGTCCAGGATCCAGCTGCACAGAGATCTGTTTAGTCCCAGAGTCTGGAGCTTTGCAAAAAGTGTGGCAGGCACTATGGTATTAAATGCTGAGCATTTTCCAAGATGTCCTATTGCACGTTTAAACAAACAAAATATCTTGGTTGGGTAACTTACAATGTTATCTACTAACATTTACATTTATGCATTTAGCAGACGCTTTTATCCAAAGCGACTTACAACGCATTCAGACTATACATTTTTTTATCAGTGTGTGTGTTCCCTGGGAATTGAACCTACGACCTTTTGCGCTGCTAACGCAATGCTCTAACTTAATCCCCAGCCCATGTCACACTACAACGGGAGTGCCAGGGAAAAATGCTGTTGGGCAACAGGGCCCAAAGCCCCCTCCATCTCCCCAAACACCAGCCATCCCCGACCACTACCTACATGCCACACTTATATATCTATCTATTTATTTATTTATTATTTATTTATTTATTTAGATATGTTTTTAATGTGTAGATGTGTATATGTAACAGCTAGTTTGTGATGCATTAAAAAAGTGAGACGTGTAGTGCAGCCCAGGTCAGGGACCCGGCCCACCCAAACAGCACACTTACCCTGTATATGTGTTTTTGTTTTTTGTTTGTTTTTTTTTACTTCCTTTGGTGTTGTGTATGTCTCAGCTACTTTTTGATGCATTAAAACAGTGAGACGTATGGAGTAGCCCAGGCCAGAGACCCAGCCCACCCACACGGCACACTTACCATGTATATGTTTGTATTTCAGCTAATGTGATGCATTAAAAAAGCGAGACATGCAAGCTAGAACCAGCCAGGGCAAGAGGTCTTAGAAGAGATAGCTAAGGGAGATGGCGGGGAGACACAAGCCCCACCTTACATCCACCCACCCGTATTACCACTCCACCACACCAGATACAGACCTGGATGTCACAGCCTACTGGGGACCGGAGGCCAAGTGAAGAAGAAGATGAAGAAGAAGAAGAGAGAATTTTTTTTTTTTTTTAATTGAAACTTTTCTGAAGAGATTCAGTTCCCCCTTATCCATAAATAGAATTCATTCATAAATTCTTTCATTTAATTTCTTTCAGTACTCTGCCTTCCGTTATGTTTTCACACAAAACGAAACCTACACTGCATGTTGCAATTGCGTGAGTCTGTTAATTTTGTTAAAATGCTGAGCAGTATTTATCAACATAGTTATAGATTAATCCTAAAGACAAAGTTATTCAGTCAAGAGCAGATTTGAGCAGAGTGATTTTTCTTTTGTTTTTTTATTTAACATTAACTAGACAGGCAGCAAACTGCTCTCACTTTCAGACCAAATGTATGGATTTGACACACACATTTCTCAGTTTACATTCATTTAAAACTTCGGGTGTGTGCACAGAAAATGGCGCTCAAGTCCTGAATTAAGCTCTCTTTTGCGATTTCATGCACTTGAACTAGCAAAATTTATAAACATGCATAAGATAAATTTTTGTGACGAGTAATAAATAAAGCATTAAGCTGAAGGGGGAAATTTTCAAAAAGTGCAGGGGACATGTCAATATGATGAGAGAGATTAAAAGAAATGTACTAAGTTTGCTACTACATTGAATTTGGTTGAGAAATTCTTTGTGAAACTGCTGTGAAAAAAAAGAAAAAATTAATAGGCCTGTAGTTGTTATTTATTTATTCTTTATTTATTTATCTTCGAAGGGGGATGGGGTGTCTGGTTAGGGGGACCCCCCAAGAGCTTTAGTACAATTCGAACACCACTTTAAAAGTTTCTTAATGTGTTTAAGCCACTGACTTTCATAACAAATATCATTATTTGTAAAGTCACTAACGTCACTGACACTAAAGTCAATTTACCTGTGGTAAAAAATCTAAAATATCATAACATTCAGAACAACATGATTTTAAATTTCCTGCAGTATCAGTCCAAGATTGTGTACAAATGCAAACATTAACCATCCTGAAGTCATTGTGATGTATGCATATATATACGAATGTTTCATACTGCAAGCTTGCTTAGGTAGGCCTTTGTACAGTGGGTACGGAAAGTATTCAGACCCTCTTAAATTTTTCACTCTTTGTTATATTGCAGCCATTTGCTAAAATCATTTAAGTTCATTTTTTTCCTCATTAATGTACACACAGCACCCCATATTGACAGAAAAACACAGAATTGTTGACATTTTTGCAGATTTATTAAAAAAGAAAAACTGAAATATCACATGGTCCTAAGTATTCAGACCCTTTGCTGTGACACTCATATATTTAACTCAGGTGCTGTCCATTTCTTCTGATCATCCTTGAGATGGTTCTACACCTTCATTTGAGTCCAGCTGTGTTTGATTATACTGTTTGGACTTGATTAGGAAAGCCACACACCTGTCTATATAAGACCTTACAGCTCACAGTGCATGTCAGAGCAAATGAGAATCATGAGGTCAAAGGAACTGCCTGAAGAGCTCAGAGACAGAATTGTGGCAAGGCACAGATCTGGCCAAAGTTACAAAAAAATTCTGCTGCACTTAAGGTTCCTAAGAGCACAGTGCCCTCCATAATCCTTAAATGGAAGATGTTTGGGACGACCAGAACCCTTCCTAGAGCTGGCCGTCCGGCCAAACTGAGCTATCGGGGGAGAAGACCCTTGGTGAGAGAGGTAAAGAAGAACCTAAAGATCACTGTGGCTGAGCTCCAGAGATGCAGTCGGGAGATGGGAGAAAGTTGTAGAAAGTCAACCATCACTGCAGCCCTCCACCAGTCGGGGCTTTATGGCAGAGTGGCCCGACGGAAGCCTCTCCTCAGTGCAAGACACATGAAAGCCCGCATGAAGGACTCCAAGATGGTGAGAAATAAGATTCTCTGGTCTGATGAGACCAAGATAGAACTTTTTAGCCTTAATTCTAAGCGGTATGTGTGGAGAAAACCAGGCACTGCTCATCACCTGTCCAATACAGTCCCAACAGTGAAGCATGGTGGTGGCAGCATTATGCTGTGGGGGTGTTTTTCAGCTGCAGGGACAGGACGACTGGTTGCAATCGAGGGAAAGATGAATGCGGCCAAGTACAGGGTAATCCTGGACGAAAACCTTCTACAGAGTGCTCAGGACCTCAGACTGGGCCGAAGGTTTACCTTCCAACAAGACAATGACCCTAAGCACACAACTAAAATAATGAAGGAGTGGCTTCACAACAACTCCGTGACTGTTCTTGAATGGCCCTGACTTAAACCCAATTGAGCATCTCTGGAGAGACCTAAAAATGGCTGTCCACCAACGTTTACCATCCAACCTGACAGAACTGGAGAGGATCTGCAAGGAGGAATGGCAGAGGATCCCCAAATCCAGGTGTGAAAAACTTGTTGCATCTTTCCCAAAAAGACTCATGGCTGTATTAGATCAAAAGGGTGCTTCTACTAAATACTGAGCAAAGGGTCTGAATACTTAGGACCATGTGATATTTCAGTTTTTCTTTTTTAATAAATCTGCAAAAATGTCAACAATTCTGTGTTTTTCTGTCAATATGGGGTGCTGTGTGTACATTAATGAGGAAAAAAAATGAACTTAAATGATTTTAGCAACTGGCTGCAATATAACAAAGAATGAAAAATTTAAGGGGGTCTGAATACTTTCCGTACCCACTGTATGTGATCAAGAGTCTCTTCAGAATCATATAGCTTATCTATTGCACAACCCACAAATATGATGTGAAGCATTAACTCAGCTCAGAGCAGAGAAAATAGTATTGCATTATGAACAGCCAGATTAAATATTGCAGACATATAAGATAATTGCATATGTTGCATTAAAGCACTGTTTAGTATTACCTACTGAGATTGTATTTTACTGTAACTTCCAAATACAGTAAATACTCACCAGCAAAGACAACCATTGCATTTTTTTTATTATTATTATTATTTTTTTATTAAAACCATACAAACATTTGTTGTAAGCTGATATAAAAGAGCAGTCAGATTTTGTTTCCAGTCTAAGGGTGCTAGGCACCGTGATTCTATTTTGATCACCTGTTTGAATGTAAGACAGGGCACAGGGATTCCTGCTTAATAGAGTAGCATACTTACTAATTCTGACCTCTGATGCTACCTAAACTCTTAACTAGTCTACAGAATGAATATGTATTTACAAGCATAAAAAACAAATGTAATAACTATTAAAAACAACAACAAAGCAACTAACATTGCTTACACGTCACATTTCTCAATGCCCAATCAACAGAATGTAGTGTTCCATGTAACATGTGAAGTCACGGGATTCTTTCCATAATCAAATTATTTCTCTTTAATTCCTTAAAAAAAAAAAAAAAAAAAAAAAAAGAAAAAAAATTGGCAGTGTCTCTTTTGTATGGACAAGCATTAATAAGGCACACACCTTAGGCTCAAAGCCTCTAGTCCTTTTAAAGAGGAATAGGTCATACCACTTCTATGTTCAAAGCTAAACAAAGATGCTGACACACAACTACAGAAAATTTTCAAATAACCATACAGAAACAAACAGAAGCTAATTACGAGAGTACACCTTTAAAAACTGTACATATGCAGGTAGAAATTGCAGAATATTTTTAATACTGCTAAAAAGTCTCTTTGTTCTTGTAGTGGAGCTTGATGTGTCTTGGTGTTTATAAATTTCCTTATTCAGAAGTGAAGAAGGTAGAGGTTTTTTAATAGATAAGCAAAGACAGGTTGATCTAAAAAGCCATGGCATATCTCACTACAGATTCACTGCACTGCTTTGACAAAAACAGCACACAACTGACTGTTATAAACAAGATACCAAATAAAGTTACTGGTATATTTAGATAAATTTAAACATGAATTGATACCATTGCTTTCAACACATTTTGGCCACAAATTAAAAAAAAATATTTGTGCAATAAGCAACATGTTGAGACTGACTAAATGACCACAATGCTTTTTTTGTCATGTAATGCACTGCTTAACATCAGCGCCAGTCATTAACAATATGATCAAAATTATGCAAAATGTACATTTTTGTAATATAAAAAATGAAGAAAAATATTAACATTTATTTACAAGGATACAGTCAATATAATCAAGATATTAAATGATCAGCTCTAGCATTTTGCTCTACACTTGTCATACCCTTACACAACAAAGCGGTCCCTCTTGCCATGTTGGGAAAAATTGGTCAACAACATTTGGTAAGACTCATATAATCACTGCAACATTGCTGATATAAGACACTTAAAAAGACATTTAGAATAATCAAAATATGACACCTGGGCCTATTAAGAGTGATATTCGACCCTGTCTTGACCTGATGACAGTTAAGTCTGTGCATATTCTCACCATTTTTGTAGTATGCAATGCACTCAACAAAGATACATAATGCAATGAGTTAACCTACTCAGTTTAGTGAACACTGTGTACACTTAATAAGAAAATTATCATGCACTTGTAGCTACAACGTACAAAAAAAAAAAAAAAAAAAAAAAAAAATTCAACAACAAAGAGAATACTGTTTTTATGTGATGAAAAGAGGACCAGTGTCTCCACCTGTCATCATCATATAACAATATAAAAGAAAGGCTTTAAAAATATTCCAGAAATTGAATGGTTCTGTTGGTCACTGCCTCTAGGAAGAAAAGACAGATTCAATATTGCGTACCAACTCTTTGTCAACATCACCTAATAAACTATTTCAATGAGTATAAAGCAATAACTTTCTTACTCATCCCACATCTTTACATTACATAAACAAGTCTGTTAAATTTGTCTGATCTATAACAGCGTAACATTTTTTTGGAGGGGGAGTGCACAGATTACTGCATAATAGCCAGAAATTTGCTCTCTTCTGCGAGGGTGGTGAGGAGGGAGCTCATGTCACCAATAGCCATGTTGTTAGTGCTTGGATGAAATGGAGCTGAAATACGAGGAGTAGTAAGCCGAGAGGAAGTTCTAGACAGACCCTGGAAAAAACTGGGACTGATTATGTCAGACACCACATTACCCTGCTCATAACCATCTTCAAGGATAGAACAAATATCTAAACCAACATTATCTAAGACACCTAGGCTTTCTTCTACCGTACTGGTCACCTGATCAACCCCAGGGGACAGAAGAGCCTCAGAAGGTGTTTCTGTCTCATCTGTCAGGGACTCCATTAAACATGACTGTGCTATGTCATGAGAAGATGAACTTTTGGACTCTGCCATGTCAAAACACTCAGCATTAAACACAGGCTTTTGTTGCTGGATAGAAGAGCAAGTGTTGGTTTGAAGGTAATCATCTGCCTCAAGCTTAAGTCCTGAAACCTGATTTGCAAGAGAGCAATTGGTTCCATTTCCATTTCTCAAGCTTTGCTGCTGGCATGAATGTGCATTATGACTGTTGATAACCTGCTGAATGAAGTAGGGTTGTGTATGATATAAGCCTCTATGGCCACTATTGACAGGTGGGTGAGTCATAGGAGGTTGGGCCTGGTGAAGCAGTAGTGTTGCTGGAGACAAGCTGCAGTTAGCTGGTCCTTGCAACAAAAGGTTGCTGCTGATTTGATGTGTTATTGTTTGATTTTGCTCAAGGTTATTTTGGGATATAGTTGTCTGCTGGGTATAACTAGGGCGGAGGGGGCTCAAAGAGATATGAGAGAAGTCTGGTCGACCAAAGTTGTTGGGCCTTGATTCCAGTATGGAGGTTGAAGAAGACTCAGTCTTAATGCCTGGATTTGTCCTGGACTGTTGTTGGGATGGTTTTGCAATTTGTTGATGGTGCTCTGGATGTATGCATCTGTAGTTCATACCTGCCATGTGTTGGACTCCATCTCTACAAAAAGTTGAGTGTTGATCTATGAACTCTGTATGCAGTTGTTGCTGCACAAACATGTTTCCAAAGCGACCAAAGGTGTTGCTCACTATGCCACTCTTGTCTGACCATCTTCTGTACTTCTGAGACTGCTGTCTGGGAGGAGAAACATCAGCACTACCAGAGGTCACTTCATTCCACTGGATAGGCATTATATCTTTACTAGTGCTTTCCCCTTCTGTCTCCTCCTGTTGCTGTTGTGGGTTGAGGAAGTTCTGGACATCTGCAGTACCCTGGTCAAAACTAGATCTATGGGGACTAGAATCACTGCTATAGTTGTCTTGGTTGTGACCTGATTCTTGATCTTGGGAATGAAGATACTGTACCAAGTCATCCGGCAGAATGTCTTCATCAACATGTAACAGAAGACCATCTTGGTCCATTGCCAAGTCCTCAAGTGCTGATTGCTCCATGATGCTGGGAGGGCAGGGTGAATGTAGACTCCTCTGAAAGATGTAGTTCTGGAAGCTCAGACTGTTATCTTCTCCATCTAAATAATGATTACCAGCAATATGGGGTAATGAATTCATGTTGTTTAAACTGCTGAAACGCTGTAACTGTGGCAAGCCAAAAGTACTAGTGTCCCGTGTGCGGACAGGGTCGCTGGCTCTTCGATCACTATTGTCTGGACCTTCAATAGAGTACAGTCCCCTTCGTTGATACCCTGCTTGACTGCCATGTAAATTGTGCATACCATCACTACAGCGACGTGGCCTGACCAGTGGTGGTAATGTAAGTTGGCCCATGTTCTGTTTATCTTCCATCAGACGAGTCTTTAGGCTCATGTGCTCCATGTTTGGCAAGGGTGTGGGAGGAGGCCCACCTGTAGCAGCGGCATACTTGGCCTTTAGATGATAGTGCTGAGCCGGAGTGAGATTGAGAACACCTCTTGCCCCCATCCCACTTCCTCCGATACCTCCACTTCCACTGTACGCCATCCCACCTGAACTTCCTCGACCTCCGCATTGGCTGGCTTCACTGGAGCGTCGTGAGGCATCAGTAGAGATAGGGTCATAAGAGTCGGTGGCACTGAGATTGTGAATACGCCGATGGTGGCTGTGCTCAGACTGCGAGGCCTGGCTAGAACGGCGGCTGGAGAAGCAGGGGGAGATGCCAGAGGATCGACGACTGCTGCTTAGGTAAGCCGAGCTGGTGTTGCTGCCACTGCTGTCCCGGCGCTCACGCAGCAAATTTAACACTGTCAGCTCTGTGTTGGACGGCTCAGGACGTAGGGGAGGCTGGGGAACCCCCACAGAACTACTCCTACCAAGGCATGAACCTAATAGAATGAGAAATACTCTTATTAGGAGAGGTTAATGTTATTATTATGATGCAATTATAGTCATAATTAGACATTAATGGGTAAGTTCATCCAAAAATGAAACTGTAAATAAAACTGAAAAATGAAGAAATAAAGTACATGGATTGTATTTTGTGTCACATCTTATTAATCTTGATTTCTCAAAACTGTTCTTATTTCTCCTTTTATGGTCCGAAAAAGAAGGCTATACGGCATTTAAACAACAACAGGGTGAGTAAATGATGACTTAATTTTCAAGTTTGGGTGACCTAACACTTTAAATGTCTAAAGTTCAGTATATTGAGAAAGCTCTGAAAGTAAGGATGTACTTGCACTAGGCATGGGTGCTTTGTACCATGCCCAAACATGATTGTACCCCCTCCCCACTCCCCTGTTAGTCTGCATGGCCTGAGCATGTCTGATGCAATTGTTTTTAAGGAAACAGGATCAAAAGCACTCTCACTCAGCATAACAGAATACATTGTAATGATAACTCTGTGGCTTATTATTTTGAGCCATTTGGGGTGCGGTGACATATGGTCCTCTCACATGTGTAATATGTTGTTTAATAGATCTTGGTTGATAGATTGCTTAAGAGATGTTGGTTAAATGGAACAGCTGCATAATTGATGTCATGTGTCTTGGCATTGTTAGCGCTCATACTATATGAATTGTGTCTGAGCCCACCTCTTCAAGCGGGCCAGGGAACACTAGTCAAATGAACTGTACTTTGGGGGTCAGACGTGCTCAGGTATGGTTCAGATTGCCTAGTGTGAGTACTCTCAGACTTACCCTTTCCTGTGAGGGCAGGCAGGGCCTGGCCTTTAGGGGGCGGTGTTGGGGAAATATGTCCTAGCCTAGGCATAGCTCCATTCACCTGCCTTAACCTCTCCATCTTAACATGCTCCATCCAGCGTAGGGGCCGTCCTACACTTCGGCGAGTCTGCAAAGCTAGTGTTGCCGCCGTGGTTGTTGCAGTGGATACTATAGAGTCCATAATGGGGGTATCCTCCTCCTCTCCCTCTCCTTCCTCGTCCTCCTCTTCATTTTCCTGGTCCTCAAGCACTGCCTCCTCCCCCGCAAGCCCAATGCTGTTCACAGCAAGCTGGACTCCACGGCCGATATGGGGGCCGCCGGTGGACTGGTCACTGCTGCATGAAGACTGACTGCCAGTGCTTGGCTGAGACGTCTAAGAGGGGAAGAGAAGAGAGAACATATATTTAAAATTTTATTCAATTTATCACAAAAAAAAACACAAAAAAAATAAAAAAACAATCCTGATCTTCTGGCACATTTTTTACAGGTGAAATGGATGAATGCAACGAGGAGAGTGAAATGTCATGTTGACAAAATTTCTCATATCCTGGCATGTAATAACACCAAATAGAATCAAGGTCTGCAACCCTACCCCTGGAGACCCACTGTCCTACCTGTAATTTTCAAACTATCGTGAAGACCTTGATTATCTGGTTCAGGTGTTTGAGTAGGATTGGAGCTAACTCTGCAGAACAGTGAATCTCTGTAAGAGTATATGTAATTAATGTGGGCAATAACTTTTACACACTTTCTATATTTTTATGCCAAATATATTTTGCTGTCTACATAAAAATACTTTTTGAATAACATTCACCTCCTCTTTTGCAGAGAATGTAAGCTGAAGTGAATCACAGAAGTGTGAAAAACTGGGTTTCTCATGCTCAACAGCTAGCAATACCAGAACTACATAACCAGCGGTGGGAGTAGAGGTAAGCTTGTTTGCCCCATTTTAAGAAAACAGGCCACATGGACAATGGTCTCCCTTTAGAGTTGTTGGGTCCTAATAGGTTGTTGTCTGTGTTGCAAATGGATAATGGCCGCTAAAGAATGAGCTGTCTTGTTAGTAGTCGTGCAAGAAAACTTGTATTTTTCTTTCTGATTACAAATGATCTGTTTTCTCAACATAGACCTAAAGAATGAACTGGAACACAATGAAACCACAAGTGCAGACACAGTTCACTGATTTAAAACCAAATTGCTGAGTCGAATACACATACAGTTACTAGAGGTAGCTTTATCATGCAAGCTGATATATTACTCATGTGACCATAGGCAACAATATTGTGACAACAAAGTATGCGCCATGCTACAAATAAAACAACATTACAACTAATAATGTAAGAGATGACATGATACTGTTGACCATTGACTGAATAATTGTTCCAGATGGCCCATAATTGAAAGGACAGAATGAGCAGTGAAAAAGCATAGGATCAGACCTATAATGATATCACCATTCTCACCTGATCACCCACTGTCCTTAGTAAGAGAGGAAAAGTAATGCATGTGGTAGTGGACAAAAAAGATTCAGTTATTAATTTGAACATGCATGGCAAGATGTAGTTGGCTGTAAGCGAGTATTAGCTGAGCAGTTATGAAACCTGGTAAGGAAGGGTAAACATTAGTAAGACAAAAGACATAAAAGGTTAGTTTTTTTTAAAAGGTTAGCTATTTATGGAGTTGAAACTTTAGCATAGCACACCATCTTTTTTTGTTTTCTTTTTTTTTTTTAACATGGAAGGAGGCTTACCATGGGCTTCTCTGTTTTGATTGGCTTGACTTGTAGACATTCGTCCTGTTTCGAGGTAGCATGGTTATACTCCCGTTGGTCAGTGATCGCTCTGAGAGGCAGCTGTCCTGGTGACTGACCTTGTCCATTACCTCCAGGCTCTCGGGGCTGAGGTGGGGGACGTGGGTATGTATCCCCACGCTGTTTCTTGGTAACATGTGCTTCAGGACCATGTACAGTCTTAACATGTTTCCGTAAAGAGCTGGGATCAGTGTATCGTTTAGTGCAACCAGGGATTTTACACACATAGGGTTTCTGAGAGAAATAAAGAGAGAGGGAGCAATGACATGTTATAGAAATAAATGTCTGCTAACTCTTTAACAACTTAAAGTCGACATGATTGGTAGTTGCAACCAATTTCAAACATTTGATGTAATTGGAGTGAAAATTATATTCAACAATAAAAATTAGGATGGGACGTAATTTGAAGTTGAAAGGGCTGAAAAACAAAACCGCTTGGTGATGTCAGCCAAAATGAGCACGTCATCACATTTTAGAAGAAAAGTATACTTTACTAAAGGCACTGTTTTTTCCTGTTGCAACAATGTGCACAGTTTAACTGTTCACAATAAGACCAGGAACATGTAATAATAAAGTAAATAGGGTCAATTTTGATTTCATGTTGACTATAATTTCCTCTTGTTCAAACCTGAGAGTGTTATAAGCAAAATACCTTGTTTAATACTTGGTATATTCATGTGTGTGAATTACCTCGTTGGAGTGTGTGCGATTCTGGTGCTTGGCTCGGTCTGACGCATTGGAAAAGGCTTTGTTGCAGCCTTCATGTTCACACACATAGGGTTTCTCTCCTGTGTGTGAACGCAAATGTGTCTTCAGGTTCTCCAGTCTGGAGTAGGCCTTTGAACAGCCTTCAAACTGAGAGAGAAAAGGACACACATTTACACTGATTTGTTCTAGACAGACCAAGGCTGTTTAAGCAGGTAGCTTCTCAGGTAAGTCCACATCAAAAGTTGTCCTACCTACAGAAATTAGTGTCTGAAAACAAAAAATACCAAATGCATTTAATATAATTCTCACCGTGCATTTATGAGGCTTCTCTCCTGTATGTCTTCGCATGTGCACTACCAGCATGTACTGGGCCTTAAAGGGTTTCTGCTCTCTTGAACATTCCTCCCAGCGACACACAAACTCCTTCTTTTCTCCATGAATGTGATCATTATTTATGTGCTGTGAGAGGAAGAAAAGGTCAAAGTTCACATTAAAGACATTTATCATGCTATGGTATGTTCTAATGAAATTTTTTTGCTTACATTTACATTAACAAAGAGTTGTACATTTCTAAAAAGATTCTGCATCTAATAACTCTTCTACTTTGTAGGTGAAATATGCAATGGCATTATTGTGCCACTAGAGGGCCTCAGGATCACAAAATTGAGTCTTAAACAACTGCTAATCAACCGCTTAACCACCGCACACTATAACACTTTAATAATATCTATGTAATATTTTACATTATAAAACTAAGGTTTACACTAAGGAGGATGTCCAAGGTTAAAGTGTCTTTTCTACTGGTCAGCATTAGTAGTCTTTAAGGGAACTTACAGAACAATCTGGATCAACATTGAAACGCCTGTTTAAAATTAAAAGAAGCTACGCAGACATCTACATAAGCCTGTCTTTATCTTCAGTGCGTCTTTTGCCAAGCTTTACGTGCAGTTTGTATAGAAACCAATTTATGTCACATAACAACAACAACAACAACAACAACAATAATAATAATAATAAAACATGCTTTGATATAAAATAATTATGCCATAAAAATCTGAAATTGTAACATGCTAAATCATACTTATACGATTAAAAAGTTGAAATGGTAACATAAAAAGTCCAAAATAGTCAGAAGTCAAAATTATGTCATAAAAAGTCAAAATCGTGACATACTAAATCATAATTATAACATAAAAAGTCAAAATTGTAAGAAACAAGGCCAATTATAACAAAAATAAATAAATAAATAAACATTTTTACTTAGTATGTCATACTTTTGACTTTTTATGTCATTGTGATTTACCAGATCATGATCCTTTTATATACTGTATGTGCCGGAAATGGGCTTTATGAGATTTATAATCATTTAGTTACTTTCAATTACTTTTATTTTATTGGAAAACATTTCCATAATTGAGTATTTGTGTTTGAATGTTTGTGAAAAGTAATTGTTAAAACTCTTCTTTTTTTTCTGGTTAGTTTCGCATGAAGCCATTCAGACATCTGTATGATCCTTTCTTTCTTTCATTTTTTTTTTTTACAACCCCCTGCTTCTCACACTGTTATTCTTTTTCATTTGTCATCTTTCAATTTCCTTTTCTTCTCTTTCTTCTTCTTCTCACTCTCTCTCTCTCTCTCTCTCTCATCTGGTCAGTATGCTCAGTCTGCTGTGAGTGAGCATGGTTTGTGAGTCTCAGTGTCCGGTTTAAACGGGATTTCAAATAAAACCCTGTCACTTCCCATCACTATAGGCCTATGGCCTTGCTATGACAAGTGCTGACAGTTGTGCTGCTGTGGCAACTTTCAATCTAAGGCTTCGGGAGGGTTGGGGCAGCAGTGGGGGATGCATTTGGGGTGAAAGATATTGAAAGTTTAGTGAAAGCATCTCTAATGCCAGAGCTTTCCAACTGCAGCCTAGCACCTTTATTCAACCCTCTTGTTGATACTGTCACCTCTGGCTTAACCAAACCCCAATACTTCCTCTCATTCACTTTCATTTGCCATTTTTCTTTCCTTCAAGCCATCAGTTCCCTGTTGCTTTTCTTCTATCTTTCTCTCAACATGCTGCCTCTGCTTAGGTCCTTCTCATTTTCTCTATGTAACCTTTTTTTATTTTTTTTATTTTTTTTTCCGTTTGGCCGTCTGTCACACACACACACACACACGCACACAGTGAAGGATTTGTGAAGAGTTGAAAGTTTCAAAGGAAAACACATTTTCATGCAAACTGAGCAGATGAGGTCAACATCTGGCATCCACACAAAGTGTGCAGTGTGCAGCACTTTTGAGACCTTTTCCTGTCCCAAAGCCATTTGATTTCAAAGAGACAAGACACAATATCCTGAACATAAGTGAGCGGGATTAATGAATTCCAAAGCAATGGAGCATCTCCGCAAGAGACAGAAAATCTTGGATGGAAGATGGGGAAGAATATACATGAGAAAGACAGACAGAAAAGCCAAAAGACAAAGACAAAACAGAAAAAGAAAGACAGTCACTGAGTTGACTTCCCTCACATACAGAGCAGAAGAGCGGACAGACCAGAGCGACAGCAGGAAGGCCAAGAAAAGGCAGAGTAAAACAGCTTCTAAAAAAAGAGTGAGAGGTGGCAGCAGAGACAGAGAGCAGAGCTCATCCTCTATTCCTCTTCATGAGACAAAGGCGGTCTGCATCACAGTCCTCCCTGTCACCTCGCTGCAGTTGCAGCCAAACTTTCACAGAGTTTGGGTGAGGAACATGCACATTTATGTGTGCGCGAGTGTGTATGCACACACTCTATTTTTGCACTTCTACAACACTAGAAGTCGAAGTTGGACTGTCATTCAAACTTCCTTTTAGACGAACTTCAGTCACATGTTTGGGTTGATTTTACGGCAAATGATCACAATGAGAATGTCCTTAATTGCAACACAGTCTCACTCCCAACTCGTCACATATTGACGCTTGGTCAGGACACTTTGGCGTCGCTCAAAGGGTACCCCTTTAGCGTCATTTTTCGACGTTCAGTGTCCTCCATTGCTTTAAATAAGAAGCCCTTAGCATCAATATGCTGACGCAAAAGGCTTATCGTCATGATTAAATTATATATTGGGCAATAATATTGCCATTATTGCATATAAGTTGGGGTGTGATTTTTCACTGTAAACGGTCACAACAGTTTTATTTATATTACACTATTTACACATTTATGAGCAGGTAACCCAACCCCTGCCCCTAAACCTACCATTTGTCAATAAAACACAAGATATAACAGGCAGATACAACTACCGTCATAATTTATTCAAAAAAAAATATTAATATTCCAAGTCTTTCGAGGCAAAACGATTGATTTGTGAGAGGAATAGACGCGATCACTGTCTCCGTCCGCCGTAAAGCTCTTCCTGTGTGCTGTCTCTGTGCGCGAATTCAAAAAATGCAGCCAGAAGAAGCCTTACGTCAGCCATTGGCTCTTGTGTGTCTCGTGACCGATTGCGTCATGTTATGGGAGTATCTTTTTGAATGAGATGTGATGTGAGCGCGTTAATGTAGTGGGATCATTTTAAGCGATTAAAACCTTATGTTTTACTCTCTTCTTCGCATAAAAATATTGTATGGCTTCAGAAGACTTGGAATGCAACACGACATGTTTGTAATGCTTTTATACTGCTTGTTTATGGTTGGTTTTTGCAATAAATACCTGTGACTGTACTTTTATTTGCATGTTACGTGTTTTATATTGTTCAGAAGCGGGTAGGTTTAGGGTAGGAGTGGGGTTATGTGCTCCAATGAAAGCATAAATTTATATAAAATTATTTATAATTAATACAAATGCATGAAAACCATTAAAATAAGACAAACAACTGAAAACAATGGAGGACCCTATGCTTCGAAAAATGACGCAAAAGAGGTAACGTTACCTTGAGCGTCAAAAAGCGATGCCAAGGGGTCCTGACTAAGCCTCAATATATGACGAGTTGGGAGTGAGACTGTTAATTGAGAGCATCTGTCCAACAGACTTCAGTTTGTTTTAACATCTAATTATTTTCACCCATAAAACACGCTTAGCGTATGTGTACAGCCAAAGGCATAGCCTTTTAAAGTGTACTCCAGTCAATAGTGTGCGTGAACACAGGCAGTCGACACGTGCACTACAAAGCTTCACCTTTGTCCAATGTCTGCACTATTTCTCTCCAGAAGTTATGACCAATAAAAATTACTTTTTACCCATTTAAACGAGAGTGTAACGAGTTTTAATCCCCTCACACAAGCACTCATTGGTGGGGATGTTTATCGTTACCTTCGCGAGTAGTTTATTGTTGTTTCTTTTTCAACTGTGAAACAACAGGCCGGGCCAGTGTTGCTACCTTGTGGACAAACGCTTGTGTGAGCTAAGTGTACAGAGTATGCATGGTTTGAAAAGAAAAAATAAAAAATAAATAAAAACGGGCAGAATGTTTGCAGTATACACATGCTGATGATGAAATTTACAGCATGTGCACTATATGCATACCCTAGCATCATAATGAATATAAATAATGTAAATAATGAATTATACTTTGGCCTTTACGCAACTAATACAGAATCTTGTTTAGAAACAGACCAGCATGCCATTACAATTTTACAACAGTCAATCAAGTCTTAGTTACTAATTGCTAGTAATGATGTCTTGAGCCATTAAGTATGCTTGAATGTTATCCTTGAATGTATTTATCCTTGAATGTATTTGCTCATCCTGATTTAACTGGCCAATGTTGTTTTGTAGTGGTGAAATAATTCACTGAAATAACTGTTGAAGAGATGTAAATTGGTCAAGACTTCATCCTTGTCCAGTTACAGAAACTGAAACACCTTAATTTGTCGGCCAATAAGAATCAAGAATTCAACAGCATTGCCATATAATATGAATTAATCAACACAGTCCTTTTGGCTTTTACAAGGTGAATATTTAAAAAATCTGATCAGCTACTCTAAATTGTCAATCAGTTAGTAGACTCAGTTTGTTAGTAACTTAAATACAGAATTCAGAAATTCAATCAGAATGTATGTATAATTTCCTTAAACAAGACTGATAAGATTACCATTTCTAATAGCACACCACAAATCTTTGCATTTTTTTTTCTTTTGTTATGTATGTATAATTAAATTAGCTACAATGTCTAATAGTGGCATAGGATCTTTTAAAAGGCATATGGAAAGTTTTCAGCAAAATTTTTGGAAATCATAGATTTTAAACAGGTCTAAGAATAGCAAATAAAACCCCCAAACTTGAGTACATCCCCTCGGATTAATGAATATTTGTCAACACTCGATTTAAAACTACTCTTTCATCCTCCCTTTTATACCTCACTCCAAGAGGGATTCCCTGTGGCATGTGATCTGTCTGCCGGCTCTGTCGCTCAATAATGCAGAGGAAGAGCGGCAAAGAGAGATTGCTACACATCCCTGAATGCTGGTACACTCACTTGTACAAATGAGCTTAATGCTGTCGTGCGTGATGCATGCAACTGGCCACGCTGATAAAAGGATGGAAAAGGAAAAGAAGGAAGTGTCGGGAGGGGGGTGACACTGATGGCCTGATGCAATGGCAATGGTTATTGAGCGAATGATGGCATTGCTGTAAGCAAGCGCGGCTGCGGCTGCGGCTGAGGGAAATAGACTAACAGGTGCTGATGCTATGCTCGCAGCTCTGAGGCGAGATCTATTCATCTTCGACCTGCCACGGTACAGGACGACAGCAACCACTGGGACTCCCAGATTCGTAGGAAGGAACAAGATGCTTACATTTATTTGTTTGCTGCATGCAAATACAAACACATATACACTGGGGCATAACTCCAGATATGCATTTTGTTTTCCTACATTACTGTTGAGCAAAATGGACTGTGTGAAGTAGAATATTTACCAGATTACCACTTTTCATCATAGTGCACACATGCATGACTGTCCTAATTTGCAGTTCTCTTAAATTCATCTGTATTGTCTTCTTATCTGGCTAGTTTTTCTAGGCCGTGGCCTGCACCATTAAAATGCAGCCATGCATGAGAAGTGCCTGTTTTCACGCCAATTTCATAAAGCTCTGGGATCCACAAGAGCGTTTAGCATTATCAAACGCATACTAATAAATCATGCTCTCTTTTCTCATGTCAGTTGCTAAAGCACAATGAAAAAAGTGGGAAAAGCTGACAAGAGGCATAAAAAGATGGAGAGCAAGAGGGAGAGTGAGTATGAGAGAGTAACAATAGTAATGTGCGCGGGGGGAGTCAATTGGCATGTGTAATTCAGCGCAGCCTTTTCATCTCTGTGTAAGATACTCCAGACAGATAAGGTGTCTAATCCTCTGCCTGATCAAAAAAAATCTACATTTTGCCAATTAAAGGTTCCTTGCCAACAGCCAGATAGGGGTCCGCCTTCCTACTCAGCCCTAGTTTATCTCTCGCAGCACAGGGAGGAGCACAGAGTAACTTAAATCTGCTATTCTTACCATACACACACAAGGACATAGACCACCCCATAGCGCCACCATCAGTCAGAACCATCATGAAGGTGGAGGGAGAGACAGAGTCTGAGAGTGAGGATCTAAAATTAACTCTTGCCAAAAAGCAAATGAGAGTACAAATGGACTCTGAAGGGGAAAAACAGGAAAAAGGGCTAAATATGACACAGATGAGTTCTCTCAAATTAGTTAAAAATAGTATTTTACTACAAAAGAAATTGAATATCAGTTCAACAGATAGTGTCAAAAAAAAAAATTTGATTTTAATGGTTGGATAAGGTCGAAGAAGGTTAAGACTTCAGAAGTGGGACAGGGAAAAATCACTGTTTTTAAGGGGGGTTACAAACATTTCATGTCTCTCTATTTCCTTCACCACTGGGCAACCTGGTTTTAGCAGCAAACCCACACGCATCAGCAACAATAAAGAGCCCCTATAATTTAGAGTACCCCTACTGAGAAGGAGGCAAGGAGAAAGACTGGGAGAGAACCAAGGCACTTGTAGTGGGGGGTAGAAGGGCCAGAGTGTTTGAAAATACAAGGGAATATGTAAAAAATAAAGAAAGAAAAAGGAAAAAATAATTAAATAAATCAGCACAAATTGACACCCGGCTGGTTTATGCTGACTGTGTAGAGCAGATAAGTGTGCTAAGTTGCAGAGATTTGATGTTTATCTTATCAAGAGCGCTAAAGCTGTGCCGATAAAAGAGCCCAGCCATGCGTCATGGTGCGAGCATGTTTCACATAGCTGAAAACGCACACCCACATCACAGAAAAAAACTATATTCCAACCTAAAATTAGACTGTGATATGTAGGGAAAAGTAAAATACATTGACATCACTGAGCCACTGTTATATTTTAGAACATAATTTAACAATATAGCACATCAGTGATGTAGGCTAGTAAATCTATATAAAAGTTTGATAACACATTTGATGAGAATGTTTGGAATCTTACTCTTACTTTGGAATCTTTTTTTTTTCCCTCCAAAAAATCTTATTGAGGTTGTGGGATATGGGGAGTGGTCTTCTTATATTGCTTTGATATATGGAGATTCACACCACACCCTTTGTTGGATGAGATTCATTGTGGTCCACACCAGGGCCGTAACCACCATAGACATTGAGGGGGACAAGTCCCCCCCAATAATTAGAAATTCTTGCACTGATCTGCTATCCTCCGTTACGCAGCGCTCTTATTAGAATGACAAAAAAGCTTTAAAAGTAACATTTTCAGCCTGTTCTGCCTCAGCGGTCTATAACAGAACTCGTCAATGTCAAAATAATTGAGCTGGCCAATCAAATCAAAGTAGGCGGGGTTTACCATTGACAGTCAGTTTAACGTTGAAAGAGAGCGAGGTGAGATGGAAGCTGCAAATTATTTAATGTTAGCCAACTGTTTTTTACGACAGAAATGTTAAATGACTGACAGTTATATTCAGTGAAGCAAACTACTCTAATTTTTTCTTAAATATGCTCATTTTGAGAGAGAAAGAGAGAGAGAGAGAGAGACACAGAGAGAGAGAGAGAGAAAGAGAGAATGTGCATGTGTATTTTTCAGCTATCCTGTAATGTGACATTATACTAAAATAATTTTTAACAAAAATGTTCTGAATCTAAAACAATTATTATAAGTTGCATATTTTTAATTTCTTGAAAGACTACATGGAATATTTTTACTTTTAAAAAATTAATCAGTGACATCTGAGGCCCATTTGGTTGAAGAGCAAAAAATCTAATTGGAGAATAAAAATTGTGAAAATTTATAAGAAATTTACATACACACACTGGATTCCATGTTTTATCGGCACTCTCCATAGACATTTTTTTTAAACTGTATAAACTGTATTTTCTATCCCCTAAACCTATCCCTAAACCTACTTCTCACACAAAAATGTCTAGTATTTTAGTTTTCAAAATAGTTCTGTATGATTTTTAAAGCTGGGACCAAAAAAATAATAAATAAATAAATTAAAAAAAATAAAAAAATAAAATACAATAATAAATAAATAAATAAAAATTTCCCCACATGGCCAACATTTACTGTATTACAATATGTTAGACAAAACGCAGGAAATACCAGGCACACACACACACATATACAGGTGCATCTCAATAAATTAGAATGTCGTGGAAAAGTTCATTTATTTCAGTAATTCAATTCAAATTGTGAAACTTGTGTATTAAATAAATTCAATGCACACAGACTGAAGTAGTTTAAGTCTTTGGTTCTTTTAATTGTGATGGTTTTGGCTCACATTTAACAAAAACCCACCAATTCACTATCTCAACAAATTAGAATATGGTGACATGCCAATCAGCTAATCATCTCAAAACACCTGCAAAGGTTTCCTGAGCCTTCAAAATGGTCTCTCAGTTTGGTTCACTAGGCTACACAATCACGGGGAAGACTGCTGATCTGACAGTTGTCCAGAAGACAATCATTGACACCCTTCACAAGGAGGGTAAGCCACAAACATTCATTGCCAAAGAAGCTGGCTGTTCACAGAGTGCAGTATCCAAGCATGTTAACAGAAAGTTGAGTGGAAGGAAAAAGTGTGGAAGAAAAAGATGCACAACCAACCGAGAGAACCGCAGCCTTATGAGGATTGTCAAGCAAAATCGATTCAAGAATTTGGGTGAACTTCACAAGGAATGGACTGAGGCTGGGGTCAAGGCATCAAGAGCCACCACACACAAACGTGTCAAGGAATTTGGCTACAGTTGTCGTATTCCTCTTGTTAAGCCACTCCTGAACCACAGACAACGTCAGAGGCGTCTTACCTGGGCTAAGGAGAAGAAGAACTGGACTGTTTCCCAGTGGTCCAACGTCCTCTTTTCAGATGAGAGCAAGTTTTGTATTTCATTTGGAAACCAAGGTCCTAGAGTCTGGAGGAAGGGTGGAGAAGCTCATAGCCCAAGTTGCTTGAAGTCCAGTGTTAAGTTTCCACAGTCTGTGATGATTTGGGGTGCAATGTAATCTGCTGGTGTTGGTCCATTGTGTTTTTTGAAAACCAAAGTCACTGCAGCTGTTTACCAAGAAATTTTGGAGCACTTCATGCTTGCTTCTGCTGACCAGCTTTTTAAAGATGCTGATTTCATTTTCCAGCAGGATTTGGCACCTGCCCACACTGCCAAAAGGACCAAAAGTTGGTTAAATGACCATGGTGTTGGTGTGCTTGACTGGCCAGCAAACTCACCAGACCTGAACCCCATAGAGAATCTACGGGGTACTGTCAAGAGGAAAATGAGAAACAAGAGCCCAAAAAATGCAGATGAGCTGAAGGCCACTGTCAGTGGTATGGGCTTCCATACCACTTCAGCAGTGCCACAAACTGATCACCTCCATGCCACGCCGAATTGAGGCAGTAATTAAAGCAGAAGGAGCCCCTACCAAGTACTGAGTACATATACAGTAAATGAACATACAGTAAATGAACCAGAAGGCCAACAATTCACTAAAAATGTTTTTTTTTATTGGTCTTATGAAGTATTCTAAATTGTTGAGATAGTGAATTGGTGGGTTTTTGTTAAATCTGAGCCAAAATCATCACAATTAAAAGAACCAAAGACTTAAACTACTTCAGTCTGTGTGCACTGAATTTATTTAATACACGAGTTTCACAATTTGAGTTGAATTACTGAAATAAATGAACTTTTCCACGACATTCTATTTTATTGAGATGCACCTGTATACACAAACACACAATATAGGGTAAACGTAATCTAAAATTTTGGTACAAAAATTAATGTCTGTGTAATTTGACGACTCAATTACTAAATTAAAGATTTTGCTGGTTACACTTTATTTTAAGGAGTCCTTGTTACAGTGTAATTATACATTTAAGTACTGAGTAACATTAACATACACTTACTATATGGTTTGGTTTAGGGTTAGTTGCATGTAATTATGCATAATTTATTGTTATTATAATAGTAAGTACATGTAACTTGTGTAACTAGGACACCTTAAAATAAAGTGTTACCATTTTGCCTAAAACCTAAAAATAATTGTTACATATAGCAAAATGTACCTATATCCCTCTTTCAAAGGCACAGGCAAGAAGATGTCAAGACTTTTAAGCTTTGAGGACAAGACTTCAAATGTGGGAGGCAGGCCATTCCAACTGGAGGCTTTCAATTATAGATAGGGGTTAGCATGGCTGCCATGGATTGCCATGTCAGAGTAGGGATAGACAGCTATGGAGAACTGGGAATCTTTCTATCAGATGCCTTTGGGGTTGGTGTGTGTTTCTTTGAATGTGTGTGTTTGTGTGGATTATAGGAGAAAAGAGTGGTTAAAGAATGGCTATGTGTGTTGTCCAGAGAGAAATGGTTAAAGGGGACAGTGGTGTATTTTCACAAAAAGTGGGCTTTCATGTCCTTTCACCCTCTGCTTAAGCTTGGCAGTGGCTGTGACAAATGGGATGTCTGAGGCCAAATGTAGGCTTTCAAGGTGTTTGTGTGTGTATGTGTGTCTTTACCACCTATTTGAGAGCCTTATCATGAGTGAATCTATTAAGAGACTGAACATTTCAATCGATGACACATAAACGTTGTTTTCACTCACATGCACAAGCTGCTCTTGGGTGTCAAACTCCCTGCAGCAACCTTCCCAGTGGCAGTTGGTCTCATACACAACCTCCTGCTTGCCCACCTCTTTATCGCCCTCCTCTTTCACCAGCGTCATTCCATCCGTTTGCTCCTGCACAAACACATGCAGCCAAATAGTGAGGGCATATAACATGACAATTTTTTTTTGTCATTATATATTTATTCAAAAATACAAATTCAATTCATGCATGACTTGAATATACCTCTTCTATAACGAGCATGGTTTTAATTACTGATTGATTGCATTTCTAAATGATTTTTGATTATAATTAATTAAAACTGTCTTGATTAAGTACAACTGTCCTGATATTATAATGAAGAAAACACTGCTCATTATTGTTTTTGTTGCATCGAATCAGCAACTTTCATAACAATTAAAGACATTCAGTCACTTTGTAAATGTTTATTTCTGATAGTGCAAAGGGCCATTTTGAAAACTTTATTTATATTAATGTGTATTACAGCAGAATGAAGGAAATTACTTCATTCTGAGATAAAATTTTATGTGTGGCCTGGTAAATGTGAATTATTCAATAGTGCAGATGATGATAAATGATGTTATTTTGAGTATGTGACAGGCAGATGAGTCCTCTTACCTTATTTGTATCATGAACACAATGCTAAACTTCTGCATTTGACATTTGGAATATCTCTTGAGAAAACATTTAGCTGTATGCCTTTACAGGGATGTTATGCTTTTTATGAAAGAAAAACATCCTATAATGCCCTGGAAAGAGCACTTTGCTTGGTAAGTGCCACAAATTCTGCAGAACTGGTAGTTGTTTAGAAGTTCTAGAAGTGTTAACAGCTTTGGAAATAGAAATCAGCATTTGTGAACTGGTGAAGAGGTGGTTTCAAACGTCGGTTATATACCTAATTTAGGTCTATTTGGAAAGAAGTTCAATGTGTGCTGCTACATCTACCTGTCTTTCAACATGGGTCTCTGTAGAATACAAGAATTATTGAATAGTAGCACTAAAAATACCAGTCTAAATTCAATAAGATATACAAGGGGTTTGGGCCATTTGAATACTCAAACCCACTTTAAATCACTGCTGCACTGTTCTAAATGTATTTCTCTGTCTGTTAAGAGAGAGAGAGAGAATGATGTGTGATGAATGAATGATGGATTCTAAAATAAAAAAAAAAAGCTATGGAAAATGGCCTGCAGAAAAATAAATAAGAAAAACAATTAAATCATGGAGTGAAAAAAAGACGGAGGTCCATTTATGCCATCCAGCAGTCGTCTAACCATCAGTTATAAGGGGCATTGTAGAAAATGTGTCATCTAATTTTTCTTTCACTTTTCCATTCAGTTAAGCATCTGATTAAAAGAAAAACAATTTCCTTCTGAAGCTGTGGAGATCAATGGGGCTTATCGCATCTGAAGCAGTGCCACAACAGGCAACCAAATCAAACACGCAAATAAATAGCTTTACAGTACGTCACATAATTGGTCCCAAAGCTCTTGCTGAATGTGCATGTGTGGGAGCTGTCTCATTGAGTTTTTTTTTTTTGGTTGTGTGTGTTTTTTAAAGCCTACATATACTGTATATATATATATATATATTGTGACGAGTCAGCTGCCTCCCCCCTTATTATCAGCAGCACCCCGTCCCTTAATCGCCGCCCTTCACCAGGCTCCCGACGGGAGTGGGTGTGTGAGAGAGGAGGGGCGCTTAAACAGCCAGGTCTGGCGGCGTGTGATGAGGCGCACCTGAAGGGAATGAAGCCTCATCACCGCCGCTGTTAAATGCCGAGCGCGCCTCTCCTCGGGAGACCGGTCTCTTCCCCGTGCATGCACGCTGGTGTCCTCGTGGGTCCAGGAAGGGAGCGTAGAGGGATTCCCGCGCCGCCAGAGACGTGAGCTGCCGGACCCGCGGTCCGGACGAAGCCGCACCCGCTACGCGGCTGACGGGCCAGGATGCCGGGCCGTTCTTTCCCCTCTAGCGCCGTGGGCCAAGAAGGACGAAGAGGAGCTGAACCAAGCCGCCGCCCTTCGCGCCCCGGACCAAAGAGGGGAGCGCGTGCGGCCGCCGGACTCCGCCCCTTACCTGGACCCTTCCTTCCAGAACACTGCCCCTCCTTCACGAACCTCGTAGCACGTCGAGGACACCAGATCCCCTGTTCATTTTGGACACTCTTTTCCCCTTTTGGACACGTTATTTTTATTATTTGTTTAATAAAAGCCTCTCCGAGGCCTGACGCCACACCCACTGTGTCTGTCGTTGGCTCCTCCCGTCACAGTGGTGGAGAATGCGGGCAAGGCGGAGCCTAGACAGCGCAGTTGGGCAACACCTGATGACGTCATCCCCTCTCGCTCGTAAAAGTTCGAGAAAACCCGCACTGGGACGGAGGAACGATGGAGACGGCCTCCCAGCCACCAAAGGGGTAAGTGACGTTTGTTACTATTGTCATTTACCCTGTGGTTGGTTGAGGCTGTCGACTAAAACCCGGTTTCTCTGTCCCGGTGCCGGCGCGGTGCGAGAGGGAGAGTTGCCCGGAGAGGAATCCCTGCCCCACCCACTCCGACCGCTGGAGCCTGGTTGAGGAAGGTAGCACTCCTGCGTGGGCGGCGGCCTTATGACGGGGGTGTCGCTTGGGGGGGGGAATGTGACGAGTCAGCTGCCTCCCCCCTTATTATCAGCAGCACCCCGTCCCTTAATCGCCGCCCTTCACCAGGCTCCCGACGGGAGTGGGTGTGTGAGAGAGGAGGGGCGCTTAAACAGCCAGGTCTGGCGGCGTGTGATGAGGCGCACCTGAAGGGAATGAAGCCTCATCACCGCCGCTGTTAAATGCCGAGCGCGCCTCTCCTCGGGAGACCGGTCTCTTCCCCGTGCATGCACGCTGGTGTCCTCGTGGGTCCAGGAAGGGAGCGTAGAGGGATTCCCGCGCCGCCAGAGACGTGAGCTGCCGGACCCGCGGTCCGGACGAAGCCGCACCCGCTACGCGGCTGACGGGCCAGGATGCCGGGCCGTTCTTTCCCCTCTAGCGCCGTGGGCCAAGAAGGACGAAGAGGAGCTGAACCAAGCCGCCGCCCTTCGCGCCCCGGACCAAAGAGGGGAGCGCGTGCGGCCGCCGGACTCCGCCCCTTACCTGGACCCTTCCTTCCAGAACACTGCCCCTCCTTCACGAACCTCGTAGCACGTCGAGGACACCAGATCCCCTGTTCATTTTGGACACTCTTTTCCCCTTTTGGACACGTTATTTTTATTATTTGTTTAATAAAAGCCTCTCCGAGGCCTGACGCCACACCCACTGTGTCTGTCGTTGGCTCCTCCCGTCACAATATATATATATATATATATATACACACACACACATATATGTGTGTGTGTGTGTGTGTGTGTGTGTGTGTGCGCACATGTGTATACCTGCACGCTAACGGCTCCGGGGCTGGGCGGCTCCTCATCTGGTTTGAGTTTGGAGCGTTTGTGGTGCATGGGGTCCCCTGTGCTACTCACAGCCGACTCACTGGTGGGTTTACTCTAGAAGCAAATATTTTAAAAACATGTATAAAAATGACCACATAATCATCATCATCATCATCAAAAATATAAGTCCAATTTCAGTTTGGAAGTTGAATGACTATAATATTCATATTCATGAGGTAGTAGTCCAAGGTGTTTCAAAGGATCAATCAAAGAATAACATGATACCCCTTGTGAAATAGAAATACAGTGGTGTGAAAAATTGTTTGCCCCCTTCCTGATTTTTTACTTTAATGTTTCAGATCATCAAACATATTAAAATATTAATCAAAGAAAACACAAGTAAACACAACATGCAGTTTTTAAATGAAGTTTTTTATTATGAAGGGAAAACAAAATCCAAACCCACATGGCCCTGTGTGAAACAGTGCTTGCCCCCTAAACCTAATAACTGGTTCGGCCACCCTTAGCAGCAACAACTGCAATCAAGCGTTTGCGATAACTTGCAATGAGTCTGTTACAGCGCTGTGGAGGAATTTTGGCCCACTCATCTTTGCAGAATTGTTGTAATTCAGCCACATTGGAGGGTTTTCGAGCATGAACCGCCTTTTTAAGGTCATGCCACAGCATCTCAATAGGATTCAGGTCAGGACTTTGACTAGGCCACTCCAAAGTCTTCATTTTGTTTTTCTTCAGCCATTCAGAGGTGGACTTGCTGGTGTGTTTTGGATCATTGTCCTGCTGCAGAACCCAAGTTCGCTTCAGCTTGAGGTCACGAACAGATGGCCGGACATTGTCCTTCAGGATTTTTTGGTAGACAGCAGAATTCATGGTTCCATTTATCACAGCAAGTCTTCCAGGTCCTGAAGCAGCAAAACAGCCCCAGACCATCACACTACCACCACCATATTTTACTGTTGGTATGATGTTCTTTTTCTGAAATGCTGTGTTACTTTTACGCCAGATGTAATGGGACACACACCTTCCAAAAAGTTCAACGTTTGTCTCGTCAGTCCACAGAGTATTTTCCCAAAAGTCTTGGGGATAATCAAGATGTTTTCTGGCAAAACTGAGACGAGCCTTTATGTTCTTTTTGCTCAGCAGCGGTTTTCGTCTTGGAACTCTGCCATGCAGGCCATTTTTGCCCAGTCTCTTTCTTATGGTGGAGTCATGAACACTGACCTTAACTGAGGAAAGTGAGGCCTGCAGTTCTTTGGATGTTGTTCTGGGGTCTTTTGTGACCTCTTGGATGAGTCGTCGCTGCGCTCTTGGGGTAATTTTGGTCGGCCGGCCACTCCTGGGAAGGTTCACCACTGTTCCATGTTTTCGCCATTTGTGGATAATGGCTCTCACTGTGGTTCGCTGGAGTCCCAAAGCTTTAGAAATGGCTTTATAACCTTTTCCAGACTGATAGATCTCAATTACTTTCTTTCTTATTTGTTCCTGAATTTCTTTGGATCTCAACATGATGTGCAGCTTTTGAGGCTCTTTTGGTTTACTTCACTTTGTCAGGCAGGTCCTATTTAAGTGATTTCTTGATTGTGAACAGGTGTGGCAGTAATCAGGCCTGGGTGTGGCTAGAGAAACTGAACTCAGGTGTGGTAAACCACAGTTATGGGGGGGGACTTCATTTAAAAACTGCATGTTGTGTTTACTTGTGTTATATTTGATTAATATTTAAATTTGTTTGATGGTCTGAAACATTTAAGTGTGACAAACATGCAAAAAAAAAAAAAAAAAATCAGGAAGGGGGCAAACAATTTTTCACACCACTGTATCTTTTAGCATACTTTTAAAAAGAGTACTCATTAGTGTGGAAAGTGTAAGTGTGTATATGTAATTTCATAATTACTTCTACTGTTTTTGATATATGGTTAAAGTGTACTACTGAATGTACTGACAAGCTGACAATGTCTACTTTTTAAAAGTGTATGTAAGGGTGTTAAGAGACATAGATATGATCATGAAAGTGTACTCTCTTTAAGTACACTTAAGTGACCTTTTATTGCGTTAATATTATATGATCTGTAAGTACAGTTTTGTAAAATATACTTCTGAGATTTGACTAAAAGGGACTAAAGGTGAACATTAAGTACAATTAAGTACACTTCATTTTCACAAGGGACTACTATGGTACATGACTAAAAACCACTGTATTGCTATGGTATGTCCAAAAATGTGATATTTAAAATAGTAAGTATAATATAATAGTGATATAACCACTGTACTTTAGAGTATATCACAGTATTGTAATGGTACATGCATGATATTAACATGGTACCATTCCTAAAAAAAAATATCCTTCTTTTGGTAGTGTAATAATATGCATTTAATACAAATCCACTTCAGAGAGAGAGAGAGAGAGAGAAAAAAAATGCCACAGACATTATTCACAATTTCTCCCTAAACAGCAATAACCCCTCCTCTGACTCTATCCACTCATTCACTGCCTCTCTCTCTCTCTCTCTCTCTCTCTCTCTCTCTCTCTCTCTCTCTCTCTCTCTCTCTCTCTCTCTCTCACACACACACACACTCTCTGCCAAAGGAAGTCCCTTGTGACTGGCCAGAGCCAGTAAAGAAAAAACACTCAGTGGGAGAGAGAAAAAAGTAACATTCCTTGGATGAGAGAGCAGGATTCCTTGGCTCTGAAGGAAGGTTCACTCTGCCAGACTCCACTAGTAAAGCATTTAACTTTGCTCAGGTTTTTTTTTTTTTTTTTTTTTTTTTTTTGCTTTTAAAGCACATAATAATACACAAATAACCTGGTGACAAAAGGCAGAAAAGTAACTGCTGTTTGCATTGAGTATTGAGTATAGTTGAGTATAGTAGAGCAAATTAATCTTACATTTTGGTAAAAGGTTCCATCCTTGACTGAAACTCTTTACTTTTACGTTTTTGTTTTTTTTTTTCCTCCAGGAAATGCAAAAGAAGTTATTTACCAAAATGACCAGGCTGTTTGTTACCATACAAGAAAAATATATAAAAAAATGGAAAAATAAAATGAAATAAAAAAAAAGGACAAAAAATGACCTTAAAAGTAGTCAGTATGTCTAGTGCACCATTTTCTTCTAAAGTCATGCAATATTTGCTGAAGACAACAAACCTTGCAAAATCATACAGGTTTTTAATCACATGAGTTTGAGTAAATGATGAAAGCATGTTCATTTTCGGGTGAACTATCCCTCTTAAGCCTAAATATGCATGCTACTACATTTAAATACACTTTAAAAACAATATTAGAAATATATTGTACACCATATTTAGTGTATAAACCTTTAGATCTTAAAGTGCGTAGTGATCCAGTAAAACACAATGATCTGATATTTCTCTGTCTGTCATTTTGAGCAATGCTCACACCTTCTCTCCTTTTTCATTAATTGTTCTTTTTCGACCACATGGTGAGACAAATGTTCCATGATGCCCTTCTATTAAAGAAACTGGTGCTGTCTCTAGGGTCAGACGGGGGAAATGGATGACACTGATCAAGGAAAGAGTAGTGAGGGTGTAATGGCTTGAAAGGAAAGACTGGCATTGAGAAAAATCTTGGGAAAACTCATTCACCATTACACTAAGAGTTAACTGTTACTGAAGCACAAAAAAAAAAAAGAGGAATCAATACGAAGACAGATAAAAACAACAGGATGCACTCTACGGTTTTTAATCCAGCGAACTTGGTGAGTATAAATGGACAGGGCATGATCAGGTGAAAAAAACTGTAGAAGAAAAACACTTTTATGCTCATCCTTCAAAGAGAAGGTTTGGGAAACTATCTGTCTGATTAATGGTGGAGGTGGCCAGATTTTTGCTCCTAACAAGCAGGGTGTTGCCTTCTGGGCAAGCTCACCGCCTCTACACATTGAGACACAACACAGAAACTACGCGCACACAAGGGATAAACTCCCATGAGGCCTGTCTGTGAGGGAGGGCTACCTGCAGCCACACTTTCTCTGCTGTTTATATATGCTGTCGTGTTGGTGGTGTGTGTTTTCATGAACCACACACAATAATAAATAGCACCAGCACTTGTGATGATAAGCGCTGAATAAATTTAAGCCTTGAGGGGGAAAATCATTGTGTGAACTAAATGACTTCTGTTGCTGTTTAATATAAGAACACCCAAAAGCAATCAATGATTTAAAAATGCTTTGTGTTGTTTAAACTTACGAATGAAAATCTAACTTAATTTCTTTTTAGTTCTTTCAGCTTTGTATGTGTATTCTAACTTGTGAAGGTTTGAACCACATGATCCAGAAAAACTGAGCCATGGTATTCATATGGGAAACACAAGTTCAAATTCAACTTGTGTTAAACTGTCTTATTTCATCATATATTCTCCACTATTATTATATAACCAATAAAATAATTCATACAGAAATGAGAACTGACCTGTGAGTCATTTGAGGCTGTGGAACGTTCTGTAGGTGGCAGGCTGGAGGGAGGGATGCCCGGAACAGGTCTCTGGGTGGCAAAGGCAGGTGCTGGGTGCACAAGGGGTGGACTGTGTCCAAACGCAGAACCTACGATGCCCGGTTGCCGACTGATCAGCTGCTGATGCATTTGCAGAGCCACAGGTGTTGGAGGATATGCAAAACTCAGTGCCGGGCTGTAAGACAAAAAAAATATATAAAACAACAACAACAACAACAAACACAAACCCTTCCAAGATAGTCCAAGATAGTTCATGTAAAATGATGAAAGACCTGATGATCATAAAAGCTGTATTTAAGCACAGTATTGAACTTTTATAGATGCCACAGTCCTTTAATGATAAAGCCTTGATGCTCGATAACAGACATTCATAGGGGGTTCCATTCATCGTGGGGCATGCTGACCACTCCATACGAGCTCATACGTCTACTGGTCCTATTACAGGCAGAGAGGAAATCAATGTAGCCAGACGCTGCGTGGCTGAAGCGGCTGTCTCATCACTCATCAGGCCTGGACCCTTGCCTGCCACCTCTGTCTCCACATGTTCACACGACATATGACTGATTAGCTTGCGAAAACAAATCACTGATTAATCACTCTCAGTGGAGGAAAGAGGTCCATTTCTGTTGTCTTTTCTCTCTCTGAGACCCCCACCCAAACCAGGTAACATTGTTTCCTAATAGTGCTGGATGGCAGATGTCAAACTGAGTGACACATCGCCAGGGACGCTAGCTGTGTCTCCACGGTAGATCCATCCTTCAGTTTGATATAGAAGTTACAAGACTGTTCAGATGTAAAAACTTCTGATTTTCTGACATGCTGCAAAATCTGTAACAATCTCTTGTTTAACATCTGATGTAGTACTTATGGGACATTACACTTTTGATAATGTCTTAAACATGTAAAAAAAAAAAAAATAAATAAATAAATAAATAATCAGTCAATTCCATTTTGTGATAATTTGTTGATTTTTTTTTTTTTTTTAAGTCTGAGGAAATAAAATTTCAGAAATGTCTAATTTCACATACACCATCATTAAAAGGTTTGAGGTCAGTAGATTTAGTTTGAAAATAAACTTTTATTCAGCAAGGATGCATTAAATTGATCAAAAGTGAGAGTAAAGACATTTATGTTACAAAAGATTTCCTTTTCAAATAAATGCTGTTCTTTTAAATTTTCCATTAATCAAAGAATCAAGAAAAATATGCACAAAAATATTAAGCAGCACAACTGTTTTCAGCATTGATAATAATAAGAAATGTTTCCTCAGCATTAAATCAGCATTTTAGAAAGATTGAAGGATCACTCACACTGAAGACTGGAGTTATGGCTGCTGAAAATACTGCTTTGCCATCATAGGAATATTTTTTTAATCTATTTAAAATAGATACAAATATAAAACAGTTATTTTAAATATTTCATATTATTACTGCTTTTACTGTATTTTTGAATAAATGAATGTAAATACATTTAAAAATCTTACAGACCCCAAACTTTTTAACAATAGTGTTTACACATTACCAAAAATAAATAAATAAATAAAAACCATTCTCACTGAGAGCACTATGAGAACTTAGATGAATGTATTTATTTCAACAAGAAATGTTAGCTTACTATTTTTGGCAGAGAGTAGTAAGTAAATGACAGTATAGCAGTGTCTTGTGACTAGGACAAATTTAGATATGCCAAACTAAAGGAGCATTGATAAAGTCTCAATTCATTTGGTTGATCAGTATCTGAATATTGAACAGCCTCCATAAAAATGTCTCACTGTTGTAACAAACGTTTTATTATTCAATTAATGCCTGTCTGGACTCCTGCTATGAACTGACCAAATCGACTGTGCCCATTATAAGTGGGATCATTTGAAAAACATTAATTATTTAGCCTTTTAAACAGATAAACATATGATTAGAAGGCAGGATGATCAGCGAATACCCTCAGGTTGAAGTGTTCATGAATTACACCTCAGAGAAAGTGAGTGGGTCGGTTTTATTCACTTCATCCACATCAGATTCTCTCTCTTTCCCATTACAGCTTGTGTTACTGTCCTCAGCCCAGACTTTGCTTTCTTCCTCCGTCCCCCTCTCATGACCCTTTCATTTGTCATTCCCCCTTCCTCTCCTCCTTTCCTGTGTGAGCGATTGCATGGCGGCAGTATTAGGGTAAAGCTCTTCTCAGCTGATGGAGAGAACATTAATCAGGTGATGCATATCAGACAGACGAGTGTGAGGGAGGAGGGGAGGAATATGTTCACACGCTTCCTCCTAATAGCGCTCTCTGTGTTCCCTCGTTTATTTTGCCGTCCAGTATTCATTCATCACTCCGCTTCTGAGGATGCACTGGAGTGTCCACTTTCAGCACGGATTGCTTTTCCTCTCTATCTCTTTCCTAGAATCTCTCCCGCATTCTCTTGCCTCTTGTCTGTTCCAATACACACCTTTCTCTTTATTTTCATACTTGGCACAGTGTCCAAGTTTAAAAAGACATAAAGATTAATAAATTAAGAATTTTGGGTAAACTATACTTTAAAACCCATCAAATGAGAAATTAAGCTCATTTAATCTCATTTAATCTTATATAAAAGACAATAATCTGTTCTGAAGGAAAAACTAAACAATTCCCTTCAAATATGAACAAAAATATATTTGAATTAAAATAATGCAAAATCCAGCTTCGAGGACTGTTATAAAGAACTATATACATTTTTGTACAAAAAAAAAAAACAAAACAAAACAAACAAACCTTAATTCATTGTTGTACATACCTGATAGTACCAGCTGAGAGGTGTCCATAGGATCCACTGGTGGACGAGCTGGAGCGGGAATTATTAAGTATAGTGACTAGAGAGTTGGGTGAGGAGCGAATCATGGCCTGCAGGTCAAAACTGGGGTCAGACAGGGAAGGGGAGCTGGGAAGGGGTCGTTTTCTGCTGGGCCGATTTGTGAGCCTAGGACTTGGAAATCGTGAAGCTGAAAAGACACAGACAGAGAGAGAAAACAGAGAAAGAACATAGTATGTTATGTACTTAAAACTGGTGATATAACAGCAGGCACAAAAAGATATAAAATCCTAAAATACTTTTACATTTTACTTATTTTTTCTTTATATTAATCAAAATTTAATTAAATTTAATTCCGTCTAATTTAAATTAATTTAATAATTTAATTCAACAGTTTATTTTTTAAAGAGATTTTTTTAAAGAGTGGTAGAGAGAGAAGTAGAAAGCACTATAGTCAAGTACTGACATCCTTTCTATAAAAGTTCCCATTCTCTTGTGGTTTGTATATTGTTTTTGAGAATTAACCACACAGAAAGCTTTACTGACCAGGAATCATGACCATCTTTTTAATTACATTCCATTTCTTCATTATAGTCTGTTGGATGCATTGAACAACGGCTGCATTTTCTGTATTTCATACATTTCTACGCATTGTAAAAACACATAATTGCAGCTCAACTTTTCTCACTGCTTTCTGGTAGCATCACTGCGATACTGAATCACTTTTAATTGGGTTGAATAGTGTGTTAATGCTGAATGGATCTGCACTGGGCTGTTTTTGAAAAGCTTTCACTAGAAAGCAGATCGAACGCAGACAGGCCCTCCACTCACGCACAATGACTGGCACCTACAGATTAAGAAATGACTTTTGTTGTCTTTTCATTGGCGGATGTCACAAACAAGAAAGAAGGGAGAAATGGAGGGAGAAGTGAAAGGAGGAGGGGAAGAGAGGGGTGTGGGGGGATGGTGGTCTTTTGTTGTGTGGAGTGACACAATGACTTTGTGACTAATTTTTTCTTTCAGTTGTTCTGTACATTTTTAAGAGAAAGCACGCAAACAAAACAAGATTACGCTCTCTCTTTCTCTCTGACTCTCTCCCTTCTCTCTTTCTTGTTTGACACATGCAGTGATTACAGGGCCTGTCATTCACATTTAAATCACTGTGTGTGTGTGTGTGTGTGTGTGTGTGTGTGTGTGTGTGTTTGTGTGTGTGTGTGTGTGTGTGCGTGTGTGCGTGTGCGTGTGTGTGTGTGTGCATTCCCACATTTGGAACATCTTACCACATTGCTGGCATTCTGCTTAGAACTGTGATTTAAGACTTTGTAAATAGACACAAGCACAAACTTACACACACACACACACACACACACGAATCCACATACTTAAGCACCAATACTATACACATTATAATACAATAATATGTGCAGTCTATGAGGCCATATTGATTTTCCTGCTGCAAAGACCAGTTTGGATCAGCATAAATTCCAAGATAGTCTTAAGTAGTTTTAAATCAACAATTCTGGTGTATTTATGACATAAGCTGGTTAAGCTGGTAGAACAACAAATGCAAAAAGATGTTTTAAACTGGTGATTTAAGCTTGTATGAACAAGCTTAGTGTTCCAGGTTTGACTAACTTAACTTGTTTTACATTGGCAATGTTGGTTTAATTTTGACAAAAGTTTTTTATTTATTTTTTGTGTGTGTGTGTGTGTGTGTGTGTGTGTGTGTGTGTGTGTGTGTGTTAAGCTTGACTAGCATAACCACGACAGGGAAAACGAGTATGAAATTGACCAAAACATACAATTTACTGGTCAATAAAATGCAAAAATTTGATTTTTTTTTTTTTTTTTTCTGGTTAAGATTATCACTAGATAGGTCAAAGTTTTGACAGGTTTTGATATATTAAATTAGCAGTACTGGTACAGTATATTACCGGAACGGTGAATGTGATTTCACCAAGTACAACATGTTCCTGGATCAATATCTTTGTTGATCCTAGAACATTCAAATCAAGCAATCAGAATTGAGGGATAACTTTCCAGGAAATTTCAGTTTTAAGGTTACGATCAGGGTTTGGTGCTCAAAACATACCAATCACTGAAAAATTGCTGATTTGTAGTATAAGTAAATATTACATGCTTGGTCAAACACCTTTTTGACAAAAATGTAAATGTAAATGTGAATGTAAAAACAGTGTGGAAAAAACAATAGTTCCACCTTAAAAATCCATCTACATCCCACAGAGGGTCCAAACTGAGGTGTTTAATAGAGGCAGAATCTAAGTGACGTTGGTTAATTAGCAGCTAATTTATTAACAATGTGTGGCTTAAACACACATACGCAGGACAGGTTAATTCCTTCATTTGTCACTTTTTCTCTAAAAGTAATTACACTGAGCTCTAAACTACGACTGTGATATTCCACCTCCATTATTAACAAAAGCTCCTAGATAATGCACTTCTACTCGTTCACTCCCCTTCTCAGAGACTATATATATCTTAAAAAGAGCTTTAAAGTGTTCATTTGGCTGACATGGAACACACATTTTTAAAATAGGATGAGTTATTAAGGGCTGATCACAGGCTATTTGAAGTAGGGGGGATGCCAACGTCTCCATTTGAAAACAATGGCCCTAATTGTTTTATTTCAGTCTATTAATCTTAAACAGTCCCACAGAAGAAAGGATTTGTCTAGTGATGAATAGTGGGACATTCCAATTCCCACTTAATAGCAATTAATTTTCTGATAGCCATGCAAGTTTGGCTAGTTTTAATTAGTTTGTGAGGAATGGGGAAGCCGGTGACAGGCTGACTAAATGCATTCTCATCAAAGGCTAACAGGCCAGTCCACCTGACCTCTCTTCGAATCACTGTGCCTTTAATTTCCTATTTACACTTCATAATAACTCATTTGCATACATCCTGTGCACACTTAGCCCCCTTTTTTGAAAACATTAAGACAATGGAACAATTTAACCAGTTTAATTAATTGGAAATGGTTTTGAAGGAAAGATTTGCAATTTGTTTATATATATATATATATATATATATATATATATATATACAAAGCTGGGTAGTAACTGATTACATGTAATCTGGATTACGTAATCAGATTCCAAAAATTGAGTACTTGTAATTAGAGTAAGTTACATTTTAAAATACTCGTTATCAGACTACAGTTACTTTTTTATGGATTACATGATTACATATTATTCACACAATAGCAATAAATTATTCATAATTCATTGATTCTCCCTAATTTTTATTTTTCAACTTTTAAATTCTCCTTTCTAAAGTAGCCTTCCAATTATATACAATAAGAAAGTCCAGGTTTGTGGACATTCACACAGAGATCAGTCATTAGTCAGGTGGCGACACAGCATTTGACCACTAGATTTATAAAAATCATTTTAGGTTTGTGAAGGGTTTCAACATTGCATCAACTACTGATGAACACATTCATTTTCATTTGAATTATCACTCTGTAGGTTTTTTTTTAACCATGTATTATGTCTTTGGAAGGCTTTTGTCTTTCAAACTCATTAAAATGCACATACTCACGTTATTTTTTTATTTACATGCAATGCAGGAATTCCAAAACTTTTTGTCATCCAAACCTTATTCACCAAATATATTTACTTTTTAAAATAAATATTTCAATAATTACGTATCACATTTGCATGTTCATGGTTTCTTTGATGTTGATTAATGGTCACATGACATGCAGGTAAATAAAAATATTTCATCTTTTTTAGTAAGTGTTTTATTTTAATTGTTATTTTAAAACAAAGACTATAGAAATACAAAGATGGTTCACTCCTATACCTATGAATGGGAGAAACTGCAACGCGCAATGTGGAGGAATAGTCCAACCTTAGGAATAGAAACCTGAGGCTAGACACGTTAAGCACATTATGACTGCATATGCGCATAGGCTGGTCTAGCCTGAAAAATAAGCTTTTTAAACGCTATTTGAGCATAAGAAACAACATTCATGGGGCAATTAATTTGAGATTTTTGTTGCTGATTTGACTTATGTAATTTAATTGGGAGTTCAGCGAGGAGTTTTTGAGATTTCAGGATTCCCCCATTCATTAAGGTAGGACTTAGTCTTGTATGAGCTGCCCAGAGGCGTTGCAAATATGGCCACAGAGTGAAGAGACTTTCCTTAAAAGGGACTTTGCTTTAAAATGATTTATTAAATTTTTTTATGATTTAATTAATTGTTAGCTTTTCATTAAACTCACAAACCACCTGCAGTTCCTTTACAAACCTTAGTTTGGGAAACCTTGATGTAATATAATGTTTAATGCACTTCATGTTGTAAATTACAATGAATGGAACACATTTTTACATCATGGTACAAGATAATCCTATTTGAATCAATGTGATAAATGAGTTGTCAAAAGTAATTTAAAAGTAATCCAAAAGTAATCGGATTATATTACATAAAATGTTTAATGTAACGGATTACGTTACTGACTACAATTTTTGTCATGTAATCTGGAATCAGTAACGGATTACAATTTGTAAGTAATCTACGCAACTGTGTATATATATATATATATATATATATATATATATATAATTATTTGGATTATTAATTTAATTAATTGGAAATGGTTTTAAAGGAAAGATTTGTAATTTGTTTATACACACACACACACACACGCACACACACACACACACACACACACACACACACTCATACATTCATACACGCCTTTTACTTTTTTGAATGGTTAAGGTTCTGGGTATTAATGGTCTCAGCCTACTGCAAATCTGCCCCTCTGATAGGTGATGGTACACATCAGAAAAGAGTAAGCAAGTGGAGAACTCACTTTCCATAGCCTGTAGGTATTCCATATGTAGGGTGCTGCTTGCAGGCCCTGTTGTGGATGCCACTGAAGGAATGATGTCAGCGTACGGGCTGCGGTGACCTGCAAGTAGGGCCATCTGGTGGTAGTACTCCGCCGTGGTCAAACTGGCGTGGGGTGCTGAAGGGTCAAACAATAAAAACATGAAAACATCAGACATTTGACAAATATACCACTGTTCAAATGTTTTGGATCAGTAAGATTTTTGAAAAAAATAATACTTAAATGAATGCTTTTATTTAGCATGAATAAAATAAATACGATTTCATAAGATACGTCTTATAAAAACATTAAAATATATTACCCCAAAATTTTGAATACTAGTAAAGAAATACATATGCCTGCATATGTTACTACAAGTCTTGAGTAACTGACCTTTCTTAATTTCTTAAACTTGTGAATCAATGGTTTTGACTTGAGAAGACTTGGAATATAGCGCAGGAGTCTGGAATTCTGGAATACTGGAGCCTGGTGTGTGGACTACTTTTGCCATACTTTTATAGTGCTTTATTGTCATTATTAGAGATTGACAACCTCAGGTCTCAGAGCCTGGACATTTTGCCAAGTATATTCTTTTCTGTTTCACAGAAGAAAGAAAGTTATATGAGTGTAACTAATTAACCATTTTAATTTTAGGGGGGGAAAAAGCAGAATTTTAGATGTGAACCCTTAAAATTCCCTTTCTCTCTGATTTGTTCTGTCTCTTTTTCATATGTTGCCTCTATCTTCCTCCCACACTTTAGCAACAGAGTGATAACAGGTCCTAGAAATGCATCCTAAAAATAAACTTTTGGCAACATGCTTTTCTATGCAAACCACACAATTGAGAAAGCACACTCACAAATACACACATACACACAAAAACAAGGAAAAAAATAAGAGAAAGACTGACACAGTGCTTCTCAATGCAAATACAAAATCATTTTAGCTGCACAAAGTGTTGTGGCTAATTCCTATCTTCCTCAGAAGAAATGAACAGAGCGGATGAAAGGATCTCAACTGAGGCCCGAACTGAATGCATGGAATATGCATCTCTGATTGGTTGTGTGAATGTAAGAAGAAATTTCAAATTAATTCGATGTGGGTATTATGACTTAAGTAGTGAGGGAGGGGTTAGGGGGGCTTCCTTAATTGTCTCTGTTGTTCCTTCTTGCCTTGGCTCTTGCATTAAGCTGTAATGTGCCTCATTTCCCGTTCACATGTAGAAAAAAGCTTTGTGGAATTTCTAAATGGGAGATGTTGGCATTGAACTGATGGACTGGTGGTGGGGAATGGCAGGAGCAATTTTTAAGGATGAATATGTACCCTCAGTATGGTACACCACCAGAGCCAGCAGGCATTCTGCTGGTGGAGCATGTTGGCATCTGGAAGATTACAAAAAAATGTGTTTCAAAAGAGGGTTGGAAAGCAAGTAGAAAAAAATGATAAAGCGAAAGAGCGATAAAACTCCCATCGATGTTTGGTTATTCTTTCTACTAACATGAACTGGTGGCTGCATATGGAATGCAAAATATGATTAATAGTTATTGTTTCAGAATATATGTAGGGGATGTGCCTGAAGCCAAATACCTTATTCAGAAATGCACAGATAATGGCTTCAAAATGAATAATGGGAAAAATATTCAGCCTACGCAGTCCTAAACAGTTACTCCTTGGCAAGCCAGGGATAGCATAATATTACTGATTCCCGGAAATTTTAGCAACCAAAAACTGAAAAAAAAAAAAAAAAAAAAAACTCAAACAGCAATCTTCAGTTTTGGCCAATAGTTTTGGAGGGCCAAAATAGTAAAGTTTAATTAGCTTTTTTCTGATGGTGCATTTTGACTGTCAGTGTCTACGTCGTGTATAAGTGTGGATAAGCGACAACTGGTAAACATATCAGCTGTGTGGATATTATTCCTTAACAATACTGATTATTGTTTTTAATCAAAAAAGATATGGATTCAAATGATCTTATCTGTATGATCAAAAATGACTGAGTAATTTAAGTTATTTTCAGAGTTTAATGTCAATAAATGTGTTGATATGGTAGATAGTAAAAACATGGTAGATAGTAAAAACTGGCTGATGTGAAATGGCACCACAGTTGGATACAGTTGTGATTATCTGTGGCCTGTGAGAGGCCCCTCTGATTGCCCCACTTTGGTATTTGTGCTTCAGGCTTCAATTAAAACTCCATGCCTGAGGAGAAGGCCAAGAGGCCAGCATACTGCAGAGACCTTTTAAAAACAGCAGGCTTTGCTGACCCTGTAATGGATTTCCCAGTCCGACTCCACACAAGAAACCAAAATGGCTTCCTGGCAGGCCTCTGGAGTCCATCTTCTAAACTATTCCCACTTCTCATCCTTTCCTCCCGTCTTGAGCCTTCCGCCCTCAACCATGGCCTTGAACTTCACCCCCATCTTAACTCAGGATGTGATCACTAAACTCTGTCTGACACGATGCTCCTCCAGAGGTTTGCTGGCATGAGACAAAGATCAAAGAGAGTGACCCCAGCCAAACGATCAAACTATTGTCTCCCCCCTCCAGAGAGAAGTGCCATAGACAGATAAAATGAGGGATATACAATTACGTTATCCCAGGCCTCACTAGACAGAATGATAGATTGATAGATAGATAGATAGATAGATAGATAGATAGATAGATAGATAGATAGATAGATAGATAGACAGACAGACAGACAGACAGACAGACAGATAGATAGATAGATAGATAGGTTCATTTAAGGTATTATCAGTTTCTGAAGGACATGTTTTGTGTAGAAATTTAATACTTAGAATTGTGCTCTGCTCCGCTCACAATTGGTTGACATTTAGAAGAATTTAGAAGAATTTTAGCAGGCCCAGGACAGGTCTCTGAGGTACTCACCATCTGCGGGACTGAGGCCCCTGGCCGTAGAGATCATGGACAGAGAGGGACTGCTGTGCAGTGAGCGGATATAGTCCATGTAGGGGTTAATGTATGGATGTGGGGGGTTAAATGGTGACTCCACCCCCACTGAAGGGTTCCGGTGTGGCGAGATCCGGATGAGGGAGATATCAGAAAATGCCGGGCTGGCCGCCAATGCAGGAGGCCTGGAATCAGAGACGAAGAAAAGCATTTAAGCACCTTAGGAGTCTTTTTCATATGGTGTATTCTTCCACTCATTCCTAGGGGTGTGATGTTCCAAGTCTTTGGGGTTATTTGCAAAATGTCATGTTAACTGTGCATGTACAATCCAAAGCACATGCATACATTTAGAGAGAAGCATAGAAGAAAACAGAGCTCCGCACAAGCCACAAAAGCTCGGCATGTGATCTATTCATTTTGGATCCCTGCTCCAGGTCTAGTGTCTGCACAGAATGGTGCGAGCTTGAGCAGGAAATGAATGGTGACACTATCTATCGGCCTCCATCTGCAGGGCCAAATCACAGAGAGAGCGGGAGGGAAAAAGCCCAAGCTAAATTCCAACTGCTCCCCTTGCAGACATTTCCTCAAAGATCAAAGCCAACTTTCAACACATCACATTTTAATCAGACAGAGACAGCCAGGAATTCTCACCACTAACCACAATGCCTTGCCATATTTTCTTGAGATGATGAGTGTCACTCAAGTATGCTGAGGATTTTGTTGTGTTGTTGTCTTAAACAGCCCCTATTCAAGTATTATTATTTTAGGTTTTTTTCAAGGAGGATTGTCACTGTGGGTTTGCGTGACTTAGGATGAAGAAAAACAAAATATACTTAGGTTCTTCCGTAATAATAAGGTATAAGGACTTGAAAAATGAAATGAAAAAAAAAGAAGATAAAATTAAGAAGATAACGGACTCTTCAAAACATAGATACAAAAAAGACTCAAGCAGTAAAAAAGAAAACTAAATGAATTACAGTAAATTCCTGTAGAGAACTTTGACTTCAAGTGAGCTCTCTGAAGGACCAGATGGACCGGATGGACCCAATTACATGCTACAGCTTGTCCCCTCTGAATTCTCTCCTGTCAGCCTCAGGAGTCTACTTCACCAGCCACTAATGAAAGAGTTTGGCCTGTTTCTCATAATGAAGAACAAGATTGGAAGCAACAAAACTTTCTCTTTAAGTGCCATAAGACCATTCAAGAGAATTATGAAGGGTTTTAGGCAAGGTAAAAGTCAGTCAACAGAGATGCTTTTGTATACAAGAAATGCAGCATTAAATCTGATTTAGTCGCTGTGTATCAGTCCAAAAAACAATTCACTGATTCTTTGAAATCATGAAGTCTACATGAAATTTGCACCTACAGTTGAGGTCAAAAGTTTACATCCCCCTTGCAGAATCTGCAAAATGTTAATTAGTTTACCAAAATAAGAGGGATCATACAAAATACATGTTGTTGTTTATTTAGTACTGACCTGAATAAGATATTTCACATAAAAGATGTTTACATATAGTCCACAAGAGAAAATAATAGTTGAATGTATAAAAATGACCCCGTTCAAAAGTTTACATTCACTTGATTCTTAATACTGTGTTGTTACCGTAATGATCCACAGCTATGTTTTTTTGTTTAGTGATAGTTGTTCAGGAGTCCCTTGTTTGTCCAGAACAGTTAAACTGCCCGCTGTTCTTCAGAAAAATCCTTCAGGTCCCAAAAATTCTTTGGTTTTTCAGCATTTTTGTGTAATCCCTCCCCTCTCATTATAACAAACAAAGTGTAGATGCGATAAATAAGAGATTCATTGTGCAGTGTCGAGAGCTTCATTTATTATAACAGAACTTTGTGAGATCGCAATGAACTGAAGTGAGTGACAGCTTTTTAGTGATTATAAAGGCAACAATCTTGTGTTTTTTGGGACACATACATACTGCAAAAATTAAGGAATGGCATGCATATCTTTGCTACTTTGACAGTGAATCATGCACATAATGATAACCATAGCAATGGCCAGGTCAAAAGTATATGTCAAAATATATGTTCTTTAAGGCTAGTGCACCCTCACTAATTTCAGAAGCACACTCAATAATTAAATTCGGGAACCAGGCCTGTAAAAAGCACAGAAAAAGAAAGAAAATTGATTGCAGAAGCAGCAAGGATGAGTTTGTTGTATTATTAAATGAGGAAAGGAAAAGAAAAAGAGGGTTTTGTTGGGTACACCCTATAGAGTACTTCAGAAAGAGAAGAGCACAGGGAGTTCCATAAATTGACAGTGAGTGTGTTATCATTTTATTTGCCTTGTTAAAAAAAGAAACAAAGTAGCATGCTGTTTATTATTTTGTTAATAAAATGTTGCATTTTTCTGAATGGTGTTTCTAATGTAATGTTATATAATACTTTTCCTCTCTTTTTACACTGGTTATCACCATCTTCCTGTAGTATAGAGCAGGCTCGCAATAGGACTTTACGACAAGTATACAGTCATATTCTACTTCGCAGTACTTTGGAGATGAAAGGATCTGCAAGTTTTGAGTTTCACCAGATCCGTTCAGGTTCATGTATTAAGGAATATGTGTTTAGCCTTTGGAAGGTCTGAGTCAACCGCTTGCTATGTCTTCTCACTGTGCAATATGGGCCATTTTGCACGTCTACAATCACAAGACTTGTTTATACTTCATCCCATAACACACACTCCCATATCTATGCCAGTAGCTAGCATGCATGTGTGAGTGATATCACCATCATGGTGTGTCTTCATAATCAGTAAACATCAGCAAACTACTAAAGAAACAAACACATACTCATGCCATATCAATGCTCTTAAGCAGTATGGCCCCTATCACCAAAACTATGGCCCCTATTGCCCAAACTAAATACACAAGTACGCACACACACATACTTTCAAGATAAATCTTTTATGACTATTGTGACCAAAGGACCTACAATGATTATTTATCTTCTATCATGACACTTTACTACAAAATCAATATTTGCAATAGTAGCTTTCACACTACTACAAAATCAATTGCCTTCAGCAGTGGCAAAAAAACTAACAAACCAGACATGAACTGTACTGAATTTACAACCCTGAAACATAAATCGATTGTGGCCATTTCAAAATGCCATCATAGTACCTTTATTGGTAACTTTACGCACTCATTCTTAACTTGTTTTAGGAGGTACAGGAAGACAAAGGGCCTCTTGTTTCTTCATCCCAGTGAGGCTACCATGTTTGCGTGTGTGTGTGTGTGTGTGTGTGTGTGTGTGTGTGTGTAACGGAGCATTTCAGGATGATTAACAATCACACTGTTATGTTTGTGCTAAATAGTTCTAACATGGAGGATGGTACAACTGATAGCAGAAGACATGATAGTAATTTTCTTTCTTAAATAGAGAGTTCCAAAGAACAAAATTTATTTGAAATAGAAATCTTTTGTAACATTATAAATGTCTTTACTGTCACTTCTGGTCAATTTATTGTTAAATATTAAAAGGTGAAAAAAAGTGTATAGTTATTGGAAAGACAAGGAAGACAACAACGGATAAGGTATTTAAGAAAGGATGCATGCAAATTGAAATGAAAAGGTAACTTGTGTTTATATATAATTTACATTTTATAATATATAAATATACATTTCAAAATATCCTTTAGGAACACTGGAAAATGCAGCAGCACTGATTGTGCATCTTAACACTGTATTCATGGGTGTAAACTCATAAATCAGCATGACAGAGGTCTGTTTGACATGTGGAGAAAGAGAGAGAATGCAAGAAGATGCATTCCACCTTTTCAATGGTTATATCATGAACAGACTGCAGGAGAATGAAAGGGTGCCACATATGGAAACCATTTCCTGACCCCCTTCACAAACACACACACTTTTTTCATTGTTCTCTCTTTCTAATTCTTTCCTTCTACACATTGTTACGTGTTCCGTCAGGACTGTGTCTTCTCTTCGTGAGGCTATGCTTGCAGTGGAAAGTTGAAATGATCAAATTTGGACTGACATGCTTGTGTTATTCTTCATCAGGAAATTGTTTCAGGCTGTGTTAATATTATGCTGGCAGCAGAACCTAACAACGTTGTGACTTTTGCAGTTTAAACAAACTGGCATAACAGCTCCCTGCTATGATCAGAGCAGCCATTCTGCAAATATATACATATAGTGAGAGTAAAACAAATATTAGCTTGCATCACTTTACATTGTTAGAGGTACGTGCATATGTGTGTCTGATACAAGAAGAGAGGCAGAATAAACTTTGTTAGCTGCATTTATTAGTGATGATGTTTAAGGTCACTAGTAGCACCTAACAGACATAAAATAAAAACATTATTATTATTATTATTATTATTATTATTATATTAAATATGAAAGCAAAATATTATTCAATTTTATTTATTTATTTATTTTTTTAAAGTTACATGCCAAAGTTTAATACTTTGAGTTAGGGGTTGGATCAAATCAGTAATCACATATGAGCAAAAAAAAAAAAACAAAAAAAAAAACAGAAACATACAGAGGTACATAGAGGTCAGAATCAAATAAATAAATAAATAAATAAAAATACTGATTATGCTATTATACATTAAATATAATTATATAACAGTAAAAAATAACATTTTTGTTTAAGTTACATGCTAAGTTTAATATATTTTATTTAAGGGGTTTATTCCAATAAAATAATATACTGTATAATGATCTTTCTTAACATATGGAGGTTAATAGAGTAATGATCTAAAGAAAATTTATAAAATTGGACAGTTAATTTTAGCAGCTGTCTTTTATTTCTCAAAGGAATCCTGAATTGAACAGATCCTTGACTGATGCGAGAGAGAATGAGATTGCGGAATTCTCTGACCAGCGCACAAGTTCTTCTTGGAGCACAATGCCAGAACGCCGGCACGACAGTGAGAGAAAAAGACAAAACAGAGGAGAGGAGAGAAGAAAGAGTGGGCATAGGAGAGCAAGGAATGGAAGAGAGTGGTGAAAGAGAGGAGAGGACAGGAGAACGATGAGGGGAAGCAGGAGAGGGCCCCTGACAGGGGAAACAGTGGCTCTTTAATGTTCCTCTTTTCACTGAGATCAAAGAACAGAGACACATAGAGAGAGTGACACTTGGAGAGAGAGACAGAAAAGCTTAGAAAGTGTAAAAGCTAACCTGAGAGGGAGAAGTAAATAGCAAGAGGGGTCGAGGAAAGCTTAGGGTGTGGGGAATGATGTATGATTATTAAGCTGGAGTGATAATATGACAAAAGGTGAGAAATATTGGAGACAGGGAGCGCAAAAACAAAACAAAACAAAAAGCATGCGTGCACATGCATGCAGATCTGGAGATATACTGCGAGACAGCATGCATATAAGTATATATTATAACTGTATGCCAGTCTGTCTGCAAACATAGAGGGGTATTTGAACTATTTGGCCAATAGCGTTTCTGCATTTCTGTGTCACCAGTGTCACCAATCAGAAATGTTTAGCCATAACTAGAGCACTAGTTTAAAGAGACAGTTCATCCAAAAATGAATGACTTAATTTCTTCTGTGGAACACACACACACACACACACACAAAAAATAAAATAAAATAAAATAAAATAAAATAAAATAAATAAATGAAAATAAATTAATAAATAAATATTTTGAGGAATGTTGGTAACCAAAAGATTTTGTTGACCATTGTCTTCTGCTATATGGGTGAGCTACTTCTTTAAAGGTGCCATAGAATGGAAAACTGTATTTACCTTGGCATAGTTGAAGAGTTCTATACATGGAAATGACATACCGTGAGCCTCAAACACCATTGTTTCCTCCTTCTTATGTAAATCTCATGAAAAAAAAGAACACTGAAAAATAGGCAAATCAGAACATAACACTGACTGTGACGTAACAGTCGGGATCACTAATAGTTACACCCCCTACATTTGCATATACCCACTCATGTTCTAGGCCAGCCACCAGCCGAACCATCAGAAGTTCTTGCAGGTATTGTGAAGAAACAAGCAAGGACAACAGCGAAAATGGCAGATCATGGAAATAAATGTTATGTTCCAGGCTGTGCAGGGGATGTGAAGTGCAGGGATGGGTTGGTGTCTGTATTCAGACAGGCACGGAAAGCAAATAACTGTGAAACAGCCAATCAGAGCAGAGCTCAACATTATTATTCATGACCCTTCCAAATAAGCCAGTAACTATGGAAGCCAGTTTCCGCCACTGAATAAAAAATAAAAAAAGGTAATTGTGACTTCTTATCTCACAATTCTGACTTTTTTTTCTCGCAATTGCAAGTTTACATCTCACAATTATGACTTTTTTTTCTCAGAATTGCGTGATATAAACTCGCAATTGCGAGCTATAAAGTCAGAATTGCGTGATAAAAACTCGCAATTGCGAGTTATAAAATCAGAATTGTGTGATATAAACTTGCAATTCGGAGAAATAAACTCACAGTTGCTAGATATAAAGTCAGAATTACATAATATAAACTTGCAATTGCGAGTTATAAAGTCAGAATTGTGAGATATAAAGTCGCAATTCCGACTTTATAACTCGCAATTGCGAGTTTATATCACGCAATTCTGACTTATTCTCGCAATTGCGACTTTATATCTCGCAATTCTGACTTTATAACTCGCAATTGCAAGTTTATATCTCGCAATTCTGACTTTATAACTCGCAATTGCGAGTTTATATCACGTAATTCTGAGAAAAAAAGTCAGAATTGCGACTTTATATCACACAATCGTGAGTTATAAAGTCAGAATTCCGATATAAAGTCGCAATTCTGACTTTATAACTTGCAATTGCGAGTTTATATCACGCAAGTCTGACTTATTCTCGCAATTGCGACTTTATATCTCGCAATTCTGACTTTATAACTCGCAATTGCAAGTTTATATCTCGCAATTCTGACTTTATAACTCGCAATTGCGAGTTTATATCACGTAATTCTGAGAAAAAAAGTCAGAATTGCGACTTTATATCACACAATCGTGAGTTATAAAGTCAGAATTCCGATATAAAGTCGCAATTCTGACTTTATAACTTGCAATTGCGAGTTTATATCACGCAAGTCTGACTTTTATTCTCGCAATTGCGACTTTATATCTCGCAATTCTGACTTTATAACTCGCAATTGCAAGTTTATATCTCGCAATTCTTTATAACTCGCAATTGCGAGTTTATATCACACAATTCTGAGAAAAAAAAGTCAGAATTGCGAGTTTGTATCACACAATTCTGAGAAAAAAAGTCAGAATTGTGAGATAAAAAGTCGCAATAAACTTTTTTATTTTTTATTCAGTGGCGGAAATAGGCTTCCATAAATAACAGACCATTTCATTCTAGGGAGAAATCCTAGGGTTGTAAATGCACATGTAAAACCATTTCTGGAGAATTTTTGCCCTTACCTAAGCCACATACCTTCTATGTAGATATCAGAGAACATTTTAAAATATTGTATCAATGCATTCTATGGCACCTTTAATATTTACTGAATACTGCACAGTATAATTGTATAATTAAATATTATGTGAAACAGAGCATATTATGTAACAACTTCAACGTATTATGCTATAGTTCTATTGCAGAACTGAACGAGTTCTATTGCAGGTTTGAAAAAACACCCCACACCTGCCCTGAACACCTCTCCACACAACCATTCACACAACCATTCACACCTCCAGCAACCCCCGTCTCCCCCACACCTGCAATTCAGATCAGCGAAGATGAGGTGCGCCAGGTCTTCAGGAAGAACAAAAGAAGGAAAGCACCAGGCCCAGACGGTGTGTCACCAGCCTGCCTAAAAATCTGTGCTGACCAGCTGGCCCCCATCTTCACACAGATCTTCAACAGATCTCTGGAGCTGTGCGAAGTCCCCTCATGCTTCAAACGCTCCACCATCATCCCCGTCCCAAAGAAACCCAAAATTACTGGACTTAATGACTACAGACCTGTGGCTCTAACATCTGTGGTCATGAAGTCATTTGAAAGACTGGTTTTGGCTTATCTGAAGTCCTCCACTGGACCCTTACTGGACCCCCTGCAGTTTGCCTACAGAGCAAACAGGTCTGTGGATGATGCAGTCAACATGGGACTGCACTTCATCCTGCAGCATCTGGACAGACCAGGGACTTATGTGAGGATCCTGTTCGTAGACTTCAGCTCCGCTTTTAACACCATCATCCCGGACACCCTTCAGAACAAACTAACTCAGCTCTCCGTCCCCACCTCCGTCTGTCAGTGGATCACCAGCTTCCTGACAGACAGGCAGCAGCTAGTGAGGCTGGGAAAATACACATCCAGCACTCGTACGATCAGCACTGGAGCTCCTCAGGGCTGTGTTCTCTCCCCACTGCTCTTCTCCCTGTACACTAACGACTGCACATCTAAAGACCCCTCTGTCAAGCTCCTGAAGTTTGCAGACGACACCACACTGATCGGCCTCATCCAGGACGGTGACGAGTCTGCCTACAGACAGGAGGTTAAGGAGCTGGCTGTCTGGTGCAGTCTTAACAACCTGGAGCTCAACACGCTCAAAACTGTGGAGATGATCGTGGACTTCAGGAGGAACCCCTCTGCACTCCCCGCACTCACCATCATGAACAGCACTGTGACTGCAGTGGAGTCATTCAGATTCCTGGGCACCACCATCTCCCAGGACCTGAAGTGGGACAATCACATAGACTCCATTGTGAAAAAGGCCCAGCAGAGGTTGTACTTCCTTCGCCAGCTAAGGAAGTTCAACCTGCCACAGGACTTGCTGAATCAGTTCTACTCCGCCATCATTGAATCCGTCCTCTGCACTTCAATAACTGTCTGGTTCAGCTCAGCTACCAAATCTGACCTCAGAAGACTACAGAGGGTAGTCCGGACTGCTGAGCGAATCATTGGTACAACCCTCCCCACTCTCCAAGAACTGTACTCATCCAGAGTGAGCAAAAGGGCTGGCAAAATCACTCTGGACCCCTCACATCCAGCACACTCCCTCCTTGAACTGTTACCGTCTGGTCGACGCTACAGAGCTCTGAGCACCAGAACGACCAGACACAGGAACAGTTTCTTCCCTCAGGCAATCCATCTCATGAACACTTGACATTAAAAGTGGAACACACAACACTATTATAAATTATTTATTCAACACACATACTTATTTTTTTCATTTCAGATTTGCACATATTAGACCTGTACACCATAATTGTCTATATATTGTGTTTTTGCTATTTGTACATTGCCTATTTGTAAATTATTCTTTTATTATCTGTGCCCTGTCCTGTTGCTGTCTTTCTGTTGCACTGTAGAGCTTCTGTCACAAAAACAAATTCCTCGTATGTGTAAGCATACCTGGCCAATAAAGCTCATTCTGATTCTGATTCTGATTCTGATACATTATTGTCAAATGGCCTCATCATATTGTAAATTTAATTCAGTGATTGGCATCTAGTTGTCTTGGGGAGAAAAACATTTTCTTACATTCTATTTGTATAAAGTTTACTTGGTAGTCTGATGGACTGCATTAAATATATTATCATACATTGTCGTCAACGAAAGCCTTGTGGTTAGTGTGCTGACATATAGCGCACCTGTGCTCGTGGCCAATCCCGCCACCTTCTCTCCACCCAATGCTTTCCTGTCTGCTCTCTACTGTCCTATCCAATAAAGGCATAAAGCCTATAAATATAACTTTAAAAATAAAATAAAAATACATTTTCCTACATTACTGTAGAAATGGAAGGTCAAGACTAGTGCACTGCATTGTGGTACACAGTAATTCATGTAGTAAATGTTATACATACTTAAAATTTGCATACTGCGCAGAGTTAAAATACTATGTACACTAGCAATAGTAAAAGTAATATGCTAGTGTTATTCTGAACAGCAACTATTGTCAGGATTGTCTTGTGTGTCTTGTGTTCCCCTTCCTCTTGTATGCCCATATTTAGTTAGTTTCGTGTTCCTGTGTTTATTAGTTTATTATTGTCCAGCTGTGTTTAATTATCTAGTTACGTTGTGTATTTATAGTGTGTTCTGCCCTGAGTTTCCTGTCGAGTATTAATCGTCACCTCTGTCTGTCATGTGGATGTTCCCAGCCTGTTTTGATTTCTAGTAAAGACTTTATGTTTGATTAATTCCACGTCTCTGTAGCATTTGGACCAATCAGACACAATTGTTCATTAGATTTAACAAATGAATTATTCCTTAGATTAACAAACAGTCACAGACCCCTCACCCAACACCAGAGTCGGTGCCTATATGTCTGTGAACGAAGTTCAGGCCCCTGGTTACCATGGAAACCAGGAGACTTTTGCCAGGCCATATACACTTTACGACCTAATGGTATGTAAAGAGTTCTCCCTCTCACTATACTTTCCATAGGAAAGAGACATAATGCCCATAAAAACGGATTCTCCTCCAATTAATTCATAGAAAAAACCTTTCTGTGAATGAACACACATATCCTTCAGGTCATTGTGTATATTGTTACTGTTCTTGTATATTGTCTTTTGTATTGTATACTGTTTATGCATGCTTATGATAGAACCACTCTTTCGTGTAACCTACCTATACCCTGTTTAGTATCTATGAATTCGTCTTCAGATGATCTAAGCGAGAGTGTATATTACATGTTGATACCTATGCAACATAATAGTGTTCTAAGAATCTTTTGTAGTTTTGCATCAACACATCCAAGCGAATTACATGGGCAAAATACCATGCTCTCAGACAAAGGGTAATAAACCCCCCCAGTATTTCCAACTTCCCGCTTGGGAATTCAGCCTTTCTCATTGGGCAAGCCTATCCTGAAAGGCGTGACTCTTCTCAGACCTTAAAGGGGGCACGCACAGGTCCGCCTTGGCTCTCTTTACTTTTCGATTCCCGGGAGACACGCATCTCACCTCGGAAATCTCGTGACCCCCCCTTCCGTGGGGGAGTCCCAGCTTCTGGCAGTTTAAGTTAAGCAACTTTGTTGATTCACTTCGGACCAATCAACCCAGGGCTGGTATGACAAGCTTCTACTCCCAAAGGAATTCATCAGAATCTACGCATCAAGACACTTTACTCAGCACCAACCCAAAAACCAATGCAAGTAACCACTTGTTAACTGTTTAGATGCACTTCTAGGCCTCGACCCCTTTTAATTAAAGTGATATGATTCTCTGATGGTTCTTAACAGGTTGTGGTTAGCTGATGCGTAAATGCTGCAATCACACTCGTCTCTCTTGCGTGCGAGCGCTCTCTCTCCCGTGCTCGCTCGCTTGCTCTCTCTCTCTCTCTCTCTCTATGCTTTCCTTGCGTTGGCATCTATGTTTAATGTCTGTAAGTTTGTGTCTAGTTAGATGTTGCATGTTCCCCTGTAGTGTAGTTTAATAAACATCCATATGTATTCACGCTTGGTTGTTAGGGGGCAGTCGTGGCCTAATGAATAGAGAGTCGGACTTGTAACCTGAAGGCCGTGGGTTCGAGTCTCAGGTCCGACAGGGATTGTAGGTGGGGGGAGTGAATAACCAGCACTCTCTCCACCCTCAATACCACGACTGAGGTGAGACCCTTGAGCACCGAACCCCCAACTGCTCCCCGGGCGCCGCAGCATTGGCTGCCCACTGCTCCAGGTGTATGTTCACTACTGTGTGTGTGCACTTGGATGGGTTAAATGCAGAGCACAAATTCCGGTTCAATCACCATACTTGGCCACATACCACTTCCCTTTCCCCCCCTTTCCCTGTGTCTGCTGCTTACAAGGTCACTTTAACGTCCGATTTTGTTACATGCTCTGTGAGCAATGTATCAGTAAGGAAAGTATTTTTCGTGGCCAGAGAAATAATATTCCTTAGAGTCAATAGACGATTAAAACTGTCCGTACTGCGGACTAGCAAATCATTTTATTGTACTATTAATTCTACAGTTAATTCCTGAAGATGAATATAATTGATAACAACCTGTTATGATTAATTATGTCATCTCACATTGATTAATTTGCTACATGATTGGTGGAGGATGCGGTCAACGTTTTAAACCTGGTTCTGTGAGCAGACTCAGTAACAATGGTGTGTTTCTTATGTGTGTTTATTCAAACCAAGACTACTATCCAACCGCATCTTTTGTGAATGAATGTGTAGGCTATACACGCTCACTTTCTGTCCCTTAACAGTTCTCGAGTTTCTCACTGAGAAACCAGCCACTGTTAATGACTTAAGTTAACTGCAGTTTATAAATTTGACCCTATAAAATGACGAAACCTTTTATAGTGTGTCTTAATGCTATTTTAACCACCCTAAATTGAGCGAAGAAACCCTCTTTTAGGGCGAAGAAGATATAGAGAGCGATGTTCCTCGCTTATCTTAAAATTAAGGCCTTATATTATGTATAGCTAGATTGATGCATTGTGTTCCAATGCCATACAACTAGACTATTACTCCCGTGGGTTTAACCATTAGCGTAGCTAACTAATGCGTGCCCCCTCGCCCGATCATGGAGCAAAATTAATCTTAGAATACTGCAGGTCAGTGTCGGATTAATGATAACTGGGAGTCTTAAAATCTCGATCAAAATTGTTGCAACAACTGCATAAGTCCCATATATCTGGCGAAGAAATCCGGGCAGCGCGTATAAATAGTTTGATATTAAAGTTATCTGATCTTGGGCGAAGAATCCCCACTTTCAGTTTTGAACAGCATAAACCCATATCTGACTAGCAAATCTCAGATTAGCGGCACAAATTAATCTGCGTGGCGAAGAAATCCCACTTGCAGTGATATTCAAACGGGGTGACGAAGAAATCTCATTACAGGATATTTAGTTTAAATGGTGATTTGACTGATGTTCCTCATCTCCCTGAGTTAAGGTCTTGTTGTAGCCATAGCGTATCATTTGTAGTCATTGAAGTGATGCAATTGAATAGCGAATTAATGGTGTAATTCTAGCCTGGCTAACTAGTAATTGCCAGTGTCTGTGAAGTGAATGTGCTGTTTTGATTTGTGAATGAAGTTGTATGCGATACGTCATAACTGACTGCGCGTGAGTTCCCATGCATGTTTACAGCAGCGCAAGTTCTGCTCCACTTGCGCGGTTGTAAGCTTGCATCGGTCTCTTAGCAACATCTGACTCCGGAAGTTGAGAGCAGCCTCTTCCGGTTCAATCTGATAACAGCCCCCACGTCACAGACCCTTGTGTAAACAACTGAGTTTAGCCAAAGCCAACTGTCTTAGCAGCTGCACAGGCATTTAAACTAAGACCTTTACCTCAACTGTTAACTGTTAGCATGCGACTAATACTTAAACTACGTGTGAGTGTTTGAACCACTCCTCCCTCTCTCTCTCTCTCTCTTTTTCTCCCTCCCTCACTCTTGGTTTCACTTCCTGTTTGTGCTATCACCTTCTGATTAGGCTCAGTTAGGTTGGCCCCTCCTCAAATACTTTGGTTTTATTTATGCTATTTTTATTTTGACTCTGCTCTACCTCTCTTTAATTTTATTCCATTTATTTACCCTTGTTTAGCTTGAATGTACCAATTCAGCTAAGTTGAATCTAATTAAATTTTAAATTTAATTAAATCAATTTGTTTATTTACTCTCCCTTTAGTTTCCTAAAGCTATTAGGACATTTTCATTTTACTTTTACCTTATTTTAGTTATTTGACCATCACCATCTTCACTCTCGGTATAGGATTATAGCAGTCCTAGTAACTGCTGTCTCCTTAACAAGCCACACAGGTTATTAGTAGCCTAATTCCTGTATTTCTATACCTCTCCTTACTCTTTAGCACCAGGCCCCTGAGCAGACTAGAAACATTTCCTATTGTTTCTGTTTATTTACCTTGAGGTGTTTGATGTGTCCCTGCTAGCGTAGCTAACAGTCCCCTAGATTTATGACCCTGCAGCATTACTTTAACAAGTGACAACGGCTTAGTCATATTTCCTAGCTTAAACTAAATAAGGAAAGCCCTTCCTTCTCCCTCTGTCTCTTCCTGAATTTATTTCAGTTTGTTTATTTGATACGTTCATGGAGACCGAACCTGTCTGAACCATCAGAAAATACTTGGTAACAACGTTGATAAGCCGCATAGCCTAAGTCATTAAATGACCCCCTAGGTTATCACCCATCAACAATGTTACTCATAGTTTTCCGGGTGCTCACTCACACTGATTATCCACTCCTGCCTTATCAGCCATGATGTTTAAGCGTTTAGTTTGCGTTACTAACTGATCACACTAGTTAACCACGCAACACATAGCCCAAATATTTTAGCTCACTAAATCTGTACGGACTTGCATTGGCTTTGTGTGCTTTTCCCTTTCCACTTGTGTTCCACCTGTGTCCAGATCATCCAGCCCTGCCACCCACCTGATCAGCCAAAGTTTGGCTAAGCGCTGCAACAGATGCCCTCCAGTCCGGGACCACTCCTGATCTACAGCACCTGAGAAAAACAGCTGGATGACAACCCGAACTCGCAGACAGACCATGATCAAACCAAGTCTACAGCCACAGAGAGCCAGCCAGGATCATTGGTGCTTTTGCCCACAACCGCATCATCCAGTTAAAGCCAAGCAAAAGATGCTTCAACCACAAGGAGGCCTGAAGGACCGGGAGCATGTGCAGAACCGCCAGACCAGCTGGACCAGCAAGTGACAGCGGATGAAGAGGACAAGGAGCTACAGGAGGAAGTAGAAAGTTTCAGGATGCCTCTACAAAACCTGCACAGACACTGAGCACAGAGAGCAGCTGGAATAGAAGCCAGAGAGGCTCCAACAGGCTGAAGCTCTCTTAAGTAATGGCCCAGGCGAACCGAAACAACGCCTGTGAATGCTACCTGCAAGCAGCCCGAGCTGAAATCCAAGTCCTTGCCCAGCAACGAGGCAACTTCAAACACCAATCGGATAAAGGCAAACAAAGCCAAGGTGAACTCAATGTCACAAATGAACTGAAATATGCTTGCAGACCACAAGGTGAACAGAAAGGGGAAACACAACACAGAATTTCCCCTGACAAGCAGGCCCAGGCCCAGGCCCCCCAGCCAAGAGTCCAAACCTGCGAGGGGGGGCGAGAGCCCACTGTCCACACTTCACCAGCCAGCAACCACAGGGGGGTGGGGCAGGGACCCTTCCAGAGGATCACTGCAGGCGCACACACCGTGTGGCCCCACAGACCCCAACAAGCTGGCCAAAGACAATACAACTGTCAACCTAAATACTGCAGAAGGCCACCACACTTGCCTGCCTGCAAACATGAACTTTTATGCTTGAACTCTGCCCAATGTGACCACACGAGACAGACTATCTCAGGATCACCTCCAGCCTTGAAACGCAACATCCTGTACCAGCAGTCTGAACCTGTCAAAGCGGATCACAAAACTACAAGAAGCCTGCTACAGCCAGCTCTGAATCTACGACAGACGGCAGAATAGGCCACAAGGGAGGAAGGCTTCAACTCCCGAACCTTCCCTCCTCCCGAAAACCGCATCACATTGTGAGTCACCACTCAAGCGCCATGCCCTTCCCCTGCACAATGACCTGACATCTGCGGAACTCAGCCCATATGGCCTACAGAGAACACAGCGCTGCCTCCATAGAGACAATTAAAATCCTGCCTATCTCTGCACAGTACCCAGAACTGATTCTGGAGAGCACACGGGCCAGCAACAGAGATCCTGAGGACATTAAAGGAACTGATCCTGAGAGCGGCCTCACCGGCAGGACGAGCAGGAAATATCAGCCTATCAGACTCATTTTAACTACGAGTGGCATGAGAAACCAACAACCTACCAGAATGCCCTCCTACTCAGAGAAACGCCCAGATTTCAGCCAACAGTCGCTCACCGCAGAGACATCCGTCCTAACGCCAGATGGTCATGGCACCCAGACAGCACATCAGCAGACGGCTGACCACCCATGACAGGCCAAAATACACACACGGCCAACTCCCCTGCACCTGATCATCAGCTCCATGAGACTGTACACCCCGTGTACACAACACAAATGGACACAGGCTCTCTTTTCACCAACATAGACCTGCTGTATTGTTTTGAGCCCCAAAGAACTTTAAGCATTCATAGAATTGGGCTCAAGTGCGGGAACGTTCACTTTTCCAGCCAGCCAACTCATCTGAAGGACACTGCCAGGCCACAAAGATCAGGCCTGACATCTCAGCTGGTCGTGAGAACTCAGTCTCAAGGTCAGACCAGCCCACAACCCAGACTCCTCCTGCCCTTACATCTTGAAAGGCACATCGCTGTGATAGATGCCTCATCAGAAAGTCAACACAGTTTCCAGCCAGCAGGAACTGCATAGCCATGATGGTGCCTGTCTCAAGCACCAGACAGAGCACTGAGCAACAAATCTGCACTGTCACCAGCAGAAACCCTCTTGACACATCCCAGCTCTTCTCAGAGCTGAACAGTGTGGCTACATCTGAGACAGTAGAGATCGTGAGTATTCTAAAAGTACTCATTCAGAGGAGGCCCCGCGAAGGAGGCAAAATGGACAGTACAGACTCCTTATAAGTGTGAGAACTGGAATGGATGACCACCTAAAACGCCCGCCAGCTGAACGCTCACCCAGATCTCTGCTAACCAGCCACTGACCACAGAGCCAGTCATTCCATTGCCAAGTAAGGGCATCACCCAGCCACTTCAGCTGATGGCTGCACATCCAGGATGATCAAACACCTTTCAGCATACCGGTCAACACACAAACCCGGTACCAGGACTCCTGAGGAACCCAAAACAGCATGTTGGAAAACAAGGTGAGTCTTGGAGCTCTGGTGACACTGGAGTAAGCCCAACTTTTGTGTCACTTCCAACTCTTTGGCAGACCACAAGCTGAAGCTCAGAAACAGAACTGAACTCTTAAGGCCCAAAGGTGTGCACTGAACATGCAGTCATACATACCACCTTCTCAGTGATAAAGAGCTGCTAGGTCACATTGATCCTCTGCTGAAATTGAGACAGCTGAAACTCCGGGCTGAAGTGCGAGAACCCCTGCCACCCCAGTCAGACAGGTCACCCCGACAGACTGTCAGGTAGCCGAGGTCACGGGAAAATCTCACAGCCAGCCATGAGGACATGGCTGGCTGTGAGAAGCGGTGAGTGCTTTGAAGCCTCACACGCTTCAAAGCACTCACCGAGCACACACCAGACCTGCCTTCGCAAGCAAGTGCACGAGTTTCCCTATGAGACCTTGCAACCCCCCGGGGAAGCCCTGTCAAGTGCAGAAACTTCCTGCAAGACCATACCAGACGTTTACTCTGGTGAGAATATGAGACTGCTGTACCAGCATACACAAAAGGGGAACAGACAGCGACAGTGTGACACACAGACAGCGTGGCCAAACCCTCAACCACACACCTTCAAGGGAATGGAGGGAACCTGGCCCCACTCTGAGCCACACCCCCTTTTCTAAGAGACATCCTGCACCTGCCGACAACTGCCAGTGACAAAGCTGCTCTTCACAAGAGGCAATGATGCAGAACTAATGTCAACTACGTGGACTCACTCAAGACCACAGTACATCATCAAACTCAAATGGCGTCTGCAGTCTACACCATGCCTGATTTACTTTCATCCCAAGGAGTTTCATCTGACAGCTGGATTCACAAACTACTGCCTTAGTCCTGGTCTAAACCAACAACATGGCAGAACTAAAGGGGGGTTGCCACTTCAGCAGAACACTGCTCCCACCGGAGCACTAACTACTCAGATGACAAAAGAGCCCTGCTCTGCACTTCACGAACCATCCAGCAATTCTCCAGTTACAATGGAATACGGAAAGTGATCACAGAGAAGTGCCACCAACCTATAATGGGCCTCAACAGCCAAAGCATCCGTACAGAGGACCAATGCACCCAAAGCCACATGGTCAATGGCCTTTTAAGGATGCAAAGTTGAGGCACGGTGTGCCCAGAGCGGGTGTTTTGTGGGTTAACAGCGAACCTCTCCCACAGCAACACCTCAAGCTGGACTCCCAGTCATCACAGTACAAGTGACAGCCATCCTGATCACCCTTTAAATCGCATCGGCTCACAAGAACTGCATCAGAGAACTCCTCATTTACTCAGACTCAAATTATGCCAAGCTCAGCTTCACACACCACCTCCTTGGCTAGGAAAAAGATGAGTTTGCCACAATGAACAAGGAGCCAGTCAAGCACCAACACCTGTCCCAGGCGTGCAACAACATCACAAGTGCATTGCATGGTGAGCTATGGTCTTGACCAAGACCCACCCACCCATGACATGGCAGTATGTCCCTGATGACCACACTGTGCAAAAAAGCTTGTGGTGCCACAGTGACAACGGTAGGGGAGGGGGGAGGGGGGGGGACTTACCAGAGACACTTATGAGACACTAAAACAAATGGCATACGGGGCTGGCATACAGCGAGATGTGGCGGAATGTGTCAGAGCATGTCAGGTTGCTGTCAATCCCAAACAGCAAACCTGAACCACAAAGCCTCACGACAACACACTCCACTTTGGGTTTGCAATCACTGTAATGACACTTAGCTGTGTCACCATGTATGGGCCTATAACACCATACAGATCTGTGTCAGTCCTCACTTTCCAGCCTGCTAGCGTGTCACAGACTGCAAACCCCACTGCCCAAGGAGGAGATGTGAACACCTGGCTAAAAGGCATTACAGATAGCCTCACCCACAAGACCATTGAACTTTTAATATTCTGAGTGATAGTCACGATTCGGGAGAGACTCCTGACACACGACTCAAGCCAGAATCATCAACACAGGGAGCTAAACAAGGCCATCAGTCCCCTAAGCTACGCCTTCACAACCCAGCTGACACATGCCCAAAGCCGCATCGACAAGCTGGCAGTGAAAGTCCAGGATGATCTCAGGCATCAGACTACTGAGTTCCTGAGAGAACTATTGCACATCTCACGCTGCACAGACAAGCTTGAAGTGAAAACCCAGGATAAACTCAAGGTACCAGACGGAGTGGAGCAGGAAACAAAGGAAAAAGTTGAACAGCTCCAAGAAGCCCTTGCAGTTGCTGAACGTGACCGACAAGAACTAAAGGCTTCCCAGAAAGGAATTAGAAAAGGAATTAGAGCCAAGGAAAGTGGAGCCCTCATTAGCATCACCACCGCTGAGCAGAACGGAGTCCCCTATCCAAGAATCGCTACACAATGGAAGAAGTGAATGGCCGCAAACCAAAGCATCGCTAGCCTTCACCACAGAACTCTTCCCTTCTAACAAAAGAAGAAAGCCCATCCATGCAGACCCCGAAACTGCACAGGAGACGACTCTCAAAGACTTTGACAAACTGGCTAAAACATCACCCAGTTTGACCGAATGCTACAGAAGGCCAAGATATCCAGAAGTGGAAGCTAACGCGACTGACACAGACAGGTGATACCTCCTCAGACCCTCATCCAGTCCTGAGAGTCAATGTGGTGCAAAGGTCCATGAACAGGTGCACGGCTGCACTTCCTCGGACCTTCAAACGGAACCACCGGAGAAGAGGGACCCAGGCGGAGACAATGCTGAACCTGACCAAGGTTCACACCCAAGCTGAGGATCCAAAGGCTCAGGAAAATTAGAAACCACCTGTCATCCGTCCTCTCTGATTCACCTGCCATCTGACCATCAGGATCCACCTGTCATCCGTCCTTCATGATCCACCTACCAACTCACTTTAGGACGACAGGTTACACTGCCTCGACACCTGCTGCACCAGCTCGAGGACCCGCATCTTGCTACAGCTTACATCACCACAGCACCACAACCACTCCTGGAGGCAACCAACAGCCCGAGAGCCACCACTGTCTCCCAGCCATGAGTGGCAGGTGCGTGTCTGATTGTTCTGCACCTTTGACATCGCACACTGTTGTCTATTGGACGGACAACAACGCTCAAAAGGGGGGAATTATGTAGCATTTGGACCAATCAGACACATTTGTTCATTAGATTTAAGAAATGAATTATTCCTTAGATTAACAAACAGTCACAGACCCCTCACCCAACACCAGAGTCGGTGCCTATATGTCTGTGAACGAAGTTCAGGCCCCTGGTTACCATGGAAACCAGGAGACTTTTGCCAGGCCATATACACTTTACGACCTAATGGTATGTAGAGAGTTCTCCCTCTCACTATACTTTCCATAGGAAAGAGACATAATGCCCATAAAAACGGACTCTCCTCCAATTAATTCATAGAAAAACCTTTCTGTGAATGAACACACATATCCTTCAGGTCATTGTGTATATTGTTACTGTTCTTGTATATTGTCTTTTGTATTGTATACTGTTTATGCATGCTTATGATAGAACCATTCTTTCATGTAACCTACCTATACCCTGTTTAGTATCTATGAATTTGTCTTCGGATGATCTAAGCGAGAATGTATATTACATGTTGATACCTATGCAACATAATAGTGTTCTAAGAATCTTTTGTAGTTTTGCATCAACACATCCAAGCGAATTACATGGTCAAAATACCATGCTCTCAGACAAAGGGTCATAAACCCCCCAGTATTTCCAACCGCCCGCTTGGGAATTCAGCCTTTCTCATTGGACAAGCCTATCCTGAAAGGCGTGACTCTTCTCAGACCTTAAAGGGAAATCTCGTGACCCCCCCTTCCGGGGGGAAGTCCTAGCTTCTAGCAGTTTAAGTTAAGCAACTTTGTCGATTAACTTTGGACCAATCAACCCAGGGCTGGAATGACAAGCTTCTGCTCCCAAAGGAATTCATCAGAATCTACGCATCGAACACGCACCAGGACACTTTACTCAGCACCAACCCAAAAACCAATGCAAGTAACCGCTTGTTAACTGTTTAGATGCGATTCTAGGCCTCAACCCCTTTTATTTAAGGTGATATGATTCTCTGATGGTTCTTAAGAGGTTGTGGTTAGCTGATGCGTAAATGCTGCTATCACACTCGTCTCTCTTGCGCGCGAGCGCTCCCTCTTTCTCTCCCGTGCTCGCTCTCTCTCTCTCTCTCTCTCTCTCTCTCTCTCTATGCTTTCCTTGCGTTGGCATCTATGTTTAATGTATGTAAGTTTGTGTCTAGTTAGATGTTGCATGTTCCCCTGTAGTGTAGTTTAATAAACATCCATATGTATTCACGCCTGGTTGTCTGTGTCTGCTGCTTACGAGATCACTTTAATGTCCGATTTTGTTACATGCTCTGTGAGCAATGTATCAGTAAGGAAAGTATTTTTCGTGGCTAGAGAAATAATTTTCCTTAGAGTCAATAGACGATTAAAACTGTCCATACTGCGGACTAGCAAATCATTTTATTGTACTATTAATGCTACAGTTAATTCCTGAAGGTGAATATAATTGATAACAACCCGTTATGATTAATTATGTCATCTCACATTGATTAATTTGCTACATCTCCCCATTCATGGTTTCCGTCTCCTCCGTGTAATCCGTGACAGAATACTCGACCTTTAACCAACTCCACCATGGAGGCCACCGCTCCAGGCCGCCGCCGTCTGCGGCTCGTCCCCACCAGCTGGAAGGATTACAGCCTGGTGAGGCTGCCAAGCCTGCCGCCGTTCATGGCTCACCCAAGGCCATGGTTCGCGGCTCCCTCAGGCCCACCGCCGTTCGCGGCTCACTCAAGGCCATGGTTCGCCGCTCCCTCAGGCCCGCCGGCAGAGAATGTGGCAAGCCACTCGGCCGTTAAAGTGTCCGCGCTTCCAGAGCGTCCCCAAGTGTCCGCACTTCAAGAGCGCCCCCAAGTGTCTGCGCTTCCGGAGCGCCTTCCAGTGCCCGCACCTCGAACGCGCTTGCCAGAGCGCCCTCCAGTGCCCGCACCTCGAACGTGCCTGCCAGAGCGCCCTCCAGTGCCCGCACCTCGAACGCGCCTACCAGTGCGCCTTCCAGTGCCTGCACCTCGAATGCGCCTGCCAGAGCGCCTTCCAGTGCCCGCACCTCGAACGCGCCTGCCAAAGCGCCCTCCAGTGCCTGTCCCAAGTTAGGTCACGTCCCCTGTTGTCTTCTCCAGTCCTCCGGAACCCGGTCTTGTCGGTCATGACTTGTCTGTGGGGGTTCCGCTGAAGCAGGAAGCTTCTCCTGTCATGGCCAAGGAGGCCATTCCCAAGCCGCCTGCTTCTCAAGACGCCCCGACAGAAGTGGTTCCCGAGTCTACCCCTGAGAGGGCCCCTGACGCCTCAGCCAGCACACTTAGTGCTGGAAAGCCCCAGTAATGCCCACTATGGTCCTCGGATTCCGAGCCTAGCCCCATTGGGGCTCATGTTCCGGAGGATAACCCACGGAAGACTCCAGCTCCTGTTCCCCAGTCAAGCCCAAGAAGGGCTCCAGTTCTCGAGTTGAGCCCAGGAAGGGCTCCAGTTCCCGAATTGAGCCCAGGAGAGGCTCCAGTTCCCGAATCGAGCCCAGAAGAGGCTCCAGTTCCCGAGTCGAGCCCAGGAGAGGCTCCAGTTCCCAAAACGAGCCCAGGAGAGGCTCCAGTTCCCAAGTCGAGCCCAGGAAGGGCTCCAGTTCCCGAGTCGAGCCCAGGAGGTGCTCCAGTTCCCGAGTCGAGCCCAGTCGAGGCTCCAGTCCCCGAGTCAAGCCCAGGAGAGGCTCCAGTTCCCGAGTCGAGCCCAGGAGAGGCTCCTGATCCCCAGTTCAGACCAGAGAGGGCTCCTGATCCCCAGTTCAGCCCAGAGAGGGCTCCTGATCTCCAGTGCAGCCCAGGAAAGACTCCAGATTCCCCGTTAAGCCCAGAGAGGGCCCATGACCTCCAGTTAAGCCCTGTAAGTTCCTCCAAGTATTTTTGGGGGGGGGGGGGGGGGGGGGGTATGCCCATATTTGGTTAGTTCCCTGTTCCTGTGTTTATTAGTTTATTATTGTCCAGCTGTGTGTGTTTAATTATCTAGTTACGTTGTGTATTTATAGTGTGTTCTGCCCTGTGTTTCCTGTCGAGTATTAATCGTCACCTCTGTCTGTCATGTGGATGTTCCCAGCCTGTTTTGATTTCTAGTAAAGACTTTATGTTTGATTCATTCCACGTCTCCCCGTTCCTGGTTTCCGTCTCCTCCATGTAATCCGTGACGACTATAATCACAATAGCATACTTTTACTATTTCTGTTATATAAAGATATGATAAAAGAGTAAGTAAAAGTAGTATACTAGTATGCTGTTCACATACCTACAATGTTTGCACTTCTGAAGAAAATCAACCTGCAAATGACTGCATATTAAGCTACATGAGAAAAAAAAACAAAAAAAAAAAAAAACCTTCAGCTGACAAAATAGTTTCTGCACACTCTTTCTTCCCTATTGGATACGGATAGGATTTCAAAGAAACCATTGTGTTGTACTAGATCATGTTCTTGTGAATTTCTGGCACCCTGTTTGAACTTCCTCATACCTGAGCATCAGCCGCTCTGCACAAATCTCTGATAATGACAAAAAGAACATCTAAGTTGTAACCAAGAACAGAAAGGATGTTTTATGGGAGTTGAGAGGATTTCTGAGCAAAAGGGGAGGAATAGTGTCCTCCCTTATTTGTGAATTTCTGTTCTTTTCGCACTCACAGTCAATGAGGGGCAGAGAAGAGGTTGAGATGAAAGGATTTGAGGGGGGAACAGGGTGGAGATGAATATTCTACTAAATGAATGTCTCCTCCCTTTAGGACCACCAGGGACTGCCTCACTGTCCCCACGAGAACCAGAAAACTGTCCCCTTCTGTGTCCTTGAGACAGTGAAAGAGAGAGAGTGAAATGCAAATGGACAGAAAGATTAAGTACGTTTCTCTGCTTTGTAGCTTATAGCTAAATTCCTACTAGAGGCATGTGTGAACTTTTCATTTTGAGTTCATCTTAAGACAAAATACCCAGTGTATAGGTGCTTTTGCACTGGAAGATCCTTTTCATAGTTTCTAGAACTATTGGCGGAAGTTCCCACTTTTTGGCGTGTTCGCACCACAGGAACTAAGAACGTATTTAGTTCTAGGAACTCTGTTTGGGGGGAGTAAATTTTCCTTGTCCAAATACCCACACTTGTGGTCTTTGCATTTGACCACTTGACTACTTATATGATGTATTTCCTGTATTTGGCCCAAGTGTTCAAGTGAGGGGATGAAGACCTCAAGTGTGTGTAGAACCTTTCATTACCAAATGGGACACACTTAACAGTGTTGTAAAATGCAAGTGTTTACATAGCTTTATTTTTATTTTAAATACTTTGCATTTTAAAATCAACTTCTAAATGTCTGTTCAGTAGTCGAACATGACACAATTTAATTTGTGGTGCTTCTAATTAAGTGATAAAAAGCAGTTGCAAATGTTGTACAAAATAAATATCAGCACTACTCATCTTTGCGCCAATAAAACACGCAACACTTTGTATTTCTACCAAATTATATGTAATATCTAATTACTATATTAATATTTAACTTACATTGGAAAGGTTTCCGTGATCTCGCACGAGATCTCGGCAAAAAGTCTCACGATTTATTCCAAAACATTATGGATGATGGGATTTGAGACAGTGTGGATTATCGTTGCATTCCAAACGGGATATATCGCCCTCCGAAGGGCACTTCAGAGTGAAAACAATCATGGCTGCCATATTGAAGGGTCGTTCCAAACCGAAGTGCTCAAAACTAGCCACTTCAAAGGGCCCTTCGGAATGAGGGATTTCGAAGGGTACAACTGATGGACACTTCGGGCTCCCATGATCCTTTGCGCAGATTCTTTGCATGATGATGGCGCCTCCATGTGTGCACGGGATGATGACGCAGAAGGGTACTTCAAGAAACAGTTGTTTGGTCCCTTACACCCTTCAACCCTTCGAAGCTCTCACTCCAGAGGGTAAACCCTTTGAAGGGATTAGGGCATAGGGATGAGCCCTTCCGAATGGAACGCAGGGTTAGTGTGCGTTTTAAGGGCACTGCGCTTTGGCATATAGACCCTTTTAGGGCCGACGTCACAATTACGTCACAGCGCTAGCTGGAGGCAAAACAAAGCGAAAACTGGAGGCGGCCAATTCAAACCAGCACAGATTCGGCGACACAAGGAGCTTAAAATATCATATTGTTGTGATGTTTGGTGCCCGAATCGATGTAGTAGAGGCTCCAATTTGAAATTTTAACGCATGCCTGATTCCAGTGCCAGACAAAAAAATGACGACAGCTGTGGTAAAATGAGATAAAACGAGCAGACTGGACAGAAACGATCGTCAAAACTGCTTGTGTTTACAGCGCACACTTCTTATCAGAAAAGGTTAAATCAAGTATTGTCTTTTGTTGTTATGGGCGCGTCTAAATATTTCTTATGCATCTCACTAAGTTACTATGTCGTGTATGAAATAATGTCTGTGTGCATGTGTGTAAGACAACAAACTGACGATTTATATGCTTAATCATTTGTAACTGTATACATTGTTATGATTAATTGTGGCTGGAATAATAATATAGCTGTAAAAATAGTTGCCTGCTGAAAATGAAATATATATACATATTCACGACTAGATAGACACGGTGAGTTTGTTTTAACCATACACGTAAGATGTGTGTCACTCAATCGGAGGTAACGTAAGTTAATCCTGTCAGATCGTCCATCCTTTGAGTAAAAGCGTGTATAGGTCTGCCAGTCTGGTTTCGTTTGTCAAAGTTAACCTTTTCAAATAACAATCGCGGTCCCGGACAGTGAGTGACCTTACATATGCAGGTAAAATTGGAATTTCTCCAGTTATTGTTAAAAAAAACATGCTAACAGACTTAATAGCTAGCGTTAGTGAAGCGGTCATGGGAATCTTTCTGCCTCCACCTAAGCTCCGCCCACAATAAAACGTCACAATGTTTACTAACATGTGCACGCACTTCCTGTCGCGCGCACGCAAGACCGTAAGTGTGGGTAAAACAGTTGTTCAGGAACTACCAGCAGGGCCATCCTTTGGGCGGTGCAACTGGTGAGGTCGCACCGGGCCACGCACGGACCGAGGGGACCTCCACCCCCCACGTGGGACCGAGGGTGACCTAAATACGATCGCGAACGGACCAAGGGGGAACCGACATTTTTAAAAAGCCGTGTAAAAATATTTACTCCACGAACATGGAAAACAGCGATAATAATGACTTTTAGCTATCTGCAGTGTTCTTTTCTCAGCCTCGATGATAACACTGCAAGTTGTCATAGGAGATTTAGTCAGATTTTCATGCTCTTTTAATCACGTAAATTGTGCATTTGCATTCCATCTCCGTTATCACGAAACCCACGACACTCAACAAAAACAGCTCCGATCACGGAGTCCTCCATTCACCGGTTGTTGACGTTTGTAAATGCTGCAAATAAAGACGCCGCGGTCAGCCGCTTCAGAGTTCCTGCTGCCGGTATGAATGCAACCAGGAAAACGGACCAAGGGTAAATTGGTTCTCTATAAACGATCCTGCTCGCTAATGCCTAGAACTAAGTTCCTAGAACTATGCGGTCTGAAAGCTCCTTTGTATGCCCACAGCTACCCACATGTACCTAAACGCACACACACACACATACACAGACAAACAACATCTACCTCACATGACCCCTAGAAATATTTAAATATAAATCCCTGAAAGCATTCAAAATTTAAAGTTTAAAGCAAAATAGATGAAAAATTACAAATAAAAATACCAATAAAATACAATAAAATATTGTTTATTATTTATAATATTTTGATATATCATCATGTTTTAGTTATATAAATTCATAAATATTCCTTAAGATTGTTTGTGCACTGAACTGTTTTTTTCCCAAGCTAATTTTTTACCAAAACTGCCAGGCAGTTGGTGTAAAATTCTATTTGCAAAATTCCTGATGAACTTATAATGATGAACTCAAAATAATCTCTATTTACTTAATCGTTCAGCTGTGCTTGTGTCTCTTCCACATCACATTAAAACACTGCTGAGCAGCCAAACGGCATCTTCTTCCCTTCTAAAGGAAATGTTTATGTTCTGCAAAGTGAGACTTCCTACAAACTGTTTGGAAAAACTTTTTTTCTTTTTTTTTTTTCTGGTATAAATAAATGTGATTTAAATAGTTGTGATAAGGGCACTACAAACAACAAGTCTACACAGGAAGTCCAAACAAACACCGATACATCAAAGGCAAGTAAGCTATGGTTGAAGCTGGCTATTTCGCTGGACTTTCAAATGTGAAAACAAATAAAACAGAAAAACAGCTTGTCTTTAAAATGTTTGCTACATTTTTATTGTTCAAAACATTTTTTGACCTTTTAAGGGACATATGGTACATTAAAAAGTACTCACTTTCAATCCCAGAGAGCAATACAATATTTTACAGTACAGCAGTACTGCTTGAGAGGTGCAATAGTACTGCTTGAGAGGTTACGCAACCCTTGGATAACCACCATAACCACCTTGAGCAGTTAACATAGCTGGGACAATGAGAGAAAAGACTGAGGTAAGGAATGGGAAGGATGTAGGCTGTGTAGTGTGAGTATGTTTGAGGGATTTTCAAACTGTAAAATAACATTTCAGTTGAGGAGTCCATGTGGGTAGAAAAAAAAAAAAATCCACAGGATGCAGAGTCCAAAAAAAAAAAAAAAAAAAATATATATATATATATATATATATATATAATTTTTTTTTTTTTTTTTTTTTTTGGACTCTGCATCCTGTGGTCTTTTTTTTTTTTTTTTTCCAAAGGCAGACAGGCAGGATGTGGGCTGCAATAGCCTACTTTATTCACACCAGTAGATCCATCTTGTTCGACTAATAAAATGTCAAGAGCATGATATTTAATCACGAGTGAACATTTGGGAGGGGCTCGAACCGTGAAAGTATGTGTGTGTGTGTTTGTGTTTGTGTGTGTGTGTGTGTGTGTGTGTATAAATGTGTAGCGGAGTAGCAGAGAACATCACACATTTCACTACAGAAGACCTGAAAAACATATTCTATCATAAACGTGCATGCACACAAACACAAATATATTCAGCTTTTTATCTTATCCAAAGAAAAGTGAATCACAATGAGATTTCTTTAAAATCTCAATTATTTCGTCTAGACAACTATAATATTAAATCAAGCACAATTGGAGAATTTAAGTCTCTTGCTTATTTTCTCCCAAGAAAGATTTCTGCCTCAGAGTTAAATAATAATAATAATAATAATAATAAAAAAAGTAAAAGTAAAAAATATTAACGACAACGATAATACCAATTATCATTAGAATGATTATTATTTTAAGATAACAATTAAAATAATAACGAAAATCATGGATCTAAAGATAGAATTTTGAAAAACAACGTTATAACTGCAAGATATAAAGTCGCACTGAAAATTATAATTGTGAAAAAAGTCACAGTTTTTCTTTGTTTCTTTCTATTTTATTCTGAGGAGAAACAGGCTTCTACAGCAATGAAAGGCCAGAGATTTTAATATGAACTCAGACATTTCTCATCAAATTCATACAATACTATATCATCTGAGGTATTATTTATTATATATTATAATTATTTTATATTTCTATATAGTATATTTCTATAATTAACAGATGTCTCATTTGTTTATATTTTTGTTTCTCATAAAGCATGTGAGGAGAAACATTTGAGAACCCCATGAAAAAGGATTTTCCTCTGGGAAGGCATTCGGAAATATTAACACAATATTTGGCGAAATATTTGTTTGAATGTGTGATTGCAATTGAAAAGGAACAGAGAAGGAAAGTTTAATGAAAATGATTTTGTACGCATCCTAACATGATGACTGCACTGTCAGAGATGGTCCTCCTTGAAAAAGGGAGGAGAAGCTTTAATCACAGTTGAAAAACACAAATATCAGTGGAAAATGCTTGGTCTTATAGTTAAATGCAATTATAAAAATAATAAACTACTGTGGAGGACAAAATTAGAGAAATTAAGTGACAGAGTAGGAGTAGAGATTCATTCTCAGCATGTCTGGCCACCTCATTTCAAGCAACCAAATGTTTTAGCAGCTTCAAGTGATAAAACCATAAAATATCTCACTGGCATTACATACATTTATACAGCGCTTTAAGAGAGTTTCTTTAAGAGACACTAGAGTTAAAGAGAGATGGAGAGTGTTTGGGACACAGAGAGAGCAGGAGAGGGTTTCTGGCTGAGAGCAGGTAGGATTTATTTCTGTGTTCTGTAAAGCCGGTTGAATGCTGTAACTGCCCCCCTGAGCGAGAGACCAGGGCCCGCTGCTCAGCAGTTCTTAATGGAAACTGCACATTTCTAACCCACTCCCCTGCAGGGGCCCAATGGTACAGCACATGGATAGACGGCAGACTCCTCCACATTAACTCATCCACTAATGAAATACAGTACACCAGAGTGCAGTCAGTTTTACTGCTGGGAATTAATCACTGAATCCAAATTTATACATTTCTTTCTATGCATGATGACGACAATAGAAGATTTATAGAGTAGTGCAATTCAGCTCCAAATTCCTGTGTGGAAAAACAACAACAAAACAAAAACTATATATATATATATATATATATATATATATATATATATATATATATATATATATATATAAATAATCAGCATTAGCATAAAAAACTGGATAAAGAAATTTAATAAAAATTTTATAAATTAAAGTAAAAGAAAATGTGAGAGGGGGTGTACCTTTTCAAGCCAATTAAGAAAGGACATGGTCCATCGAGTGAAACTGGATAACTCACAGACTCCCCCCTTAAACCGCCTGAATCTGATTACATGGGTTTAGCCTATCAAGATTTCTATCTACTGTTCTTTTTTATTTTTAATGTGTTCTTTATCTTTCAGAATATTTGACCATTAAACATCCATAGTTGCTGGCTACTGCAAAAAAAACGTATTTACTATAAACTGATTTTGAGATGAGTTAACGGTGTAATATATATATATATATATATATATATATATATATATATATATATATAGTATACAAACAATATCAAGGAAAATTTTTATAAAATATATATTTTTGGTCATTTATTATTTATGAAAAATATAAGAGTTTGATAAAGTGCAATAATCAGATTTACTGAAAACATTTTTAATATCTAAATCTATCATTTAAAAAAATTCTAGATTATATAGAATTCTAAAAAATTCTAAAATCCTTTACAACAAGAACAGATAAAGAATACTTCTTCCTTTTTTGTAAAGCATTAATTCATATTTAATCAGTTTAAAATGGTCACACTTTGTTCAAATTCATATGTTTCTATTCTCATGAAATGTTTATGTGACTGATTCATGGAAGAAAAATAGCCTCAAAAAGTTTTCTTTTGCTCATCTGTTTCTTGTATGTTTGGATAGCTCCAAAATACCTTCCTCATACTGGCTTAAAGCTAAAAAAAAAGGGGGATTGGTCATGCATTTAAGTGATGAAACCAATGTATTACCAAGCAGCGAAAAAGATATTACCTCAGTCTGCTCTCATTTCTCGTAAGGAATTTATCTCACTTTTTTCCAAATCCTGAAATTGCTTGAGAAAAAAAGAGAGATATTTTGCCCATTTTCGAGCATCTTCACAAAGTGGCATGCAACTTTCTTTGCATTTACCCCCTCTCTCTCGCTCTCTTTTTCTTCTCTTGTGAAAATTGAAGAGGCTTAATGTCAAATACGACTAAAGCCAGCCTCTCCATATCTTACGACGCAGTGTGAAAATTACTAGGGCGATGATAAGACGGTCAGATAGCAGAAGAGAAGAGAGAGGAGAAAAAAATAGGGAGGGAGACAGAGAAAGGAGGTAAAAGTCGACAGAAGGGAAGTGACTCCACTCAATTATACTGCAAAATTGGTATGAGTGAATATTTTTCATTCAGGTGACTGATGATATCTGTGAAGCAGCAATGCAGATAAATAAAGGAGCTTTCTGTCAAGTATAAACATCATTAATCACAAGGCCAGCCACTGCCTGACCGCCTGTCCTCACACCGCAGCAGAGGAGAGAGGAATTAAAGAGAGAGAGAGAGAGAGAGAGAGAGAGAGCGCGAGCGAGCACGGGAGAGAGAGAGGGAGCGCTCGCGCGCAAGAGAGACGAGTGTGATAGCAGCATTTACGCATCAGCTAACCACAACCTGTTAAGAACCATCAGAGAATCATATCACTTTAATTAAAAGGGGTCGAGGCCTAGAAGCGCATCTAAACAGTTAACAAGCGGTTACTTGCATGCAAAGCGAAGCTTTTTAAGGGATGGCATAAAGGGTACCGTTCTTTAGACTTAGTCTCTATGTTATTATAGATATTAGAACAGCTATTACAATGCCATATTCATGATTACAGTGCTTCATGGACTTTCTTTTTCACTAATTGAGAATCAATAAATTTTACATGATTCGAACTTATCACATAAGTTAAAAAGAGGAGGTATAATTTTTAAGACTACAATAAATAAGGCTAAATATTCTGGAAAACGCCATTTAATGATTACATCTAAAAATGTTTTAAGAGGTCACATGCCAACACATGATTGACAATCACCTTCCATGTTTCATGTTTTTGTGTAAAATACAAAAAAATAAAATAAAATAATAATATTGTGAAATGTTATTACAATTTAAAATAAATACATTGTATTTTAATATATTTTAAAGTATAATTTATTCCTGTAGTGACAAAGCTGAATTTTCAGCAGCCATTACTCCAGTCTTCATTCTAATACAAAGATTTGATGCACAGGAAATATTATTTCTTATTATTAATGTTGAAAACAGTTATGCTAATTAATATTTTTGTAGAAAAATTATGTATTTGCAGAAATTATGTATTCATTATATCTTCTTTAATGAATAGGAAGTTTAAAAGAAAAGCATTTATTAGAACTGTAACCCCCAGTTTCACAGACAAGGCTTAAACCTAGTCCTAGACTAAAATGCAAGTCTGAGCTGTTTCAACTGATAGAAACTTGCACTGACTGAGCTTAAACTGTATCAGTGCCTTTGTTTTGTCTTAAAAAGCACAACAGTAATGTTTTCTTCTAAGCACGTTTATAAAAATTACTTAAATGTCCTAATTGAACTATGGCCTAATTAGGGCTGTTGCGATAACCGCAATATCACAATACCGCGTTACTGACGAGCATAACCGCAGAGGAATGCAACAACCGCGATATTTGCTTGTTTTCTTTTTTTGTATAAGGTTATGCCCTTCTCATTTTACACTTCGTGCATGTGTACTGAATATTAAATAAGTTAGTAATGATGATAACATAATGTGTACCATGCTGATTTGTACAGTGTTACGAATCCTGTGCCTGCACTTCCGTTTACCCACCACCAGAGGTCACTCGCTCACCACATTGACTATGCACTACACTACTGTTGCACATCACCTCAAACTACAATTCCCATCATCCATTGCACTGATTGCGCATACACAGCTGAATACACTGATCACACATGCACAGCTGAATCCCATCAGACACTCTTTATAAGCCTTGGACTTCCTCTCCCTCACTGCCGAGTATTGTATAGCGAATATCCTAGTGATAGCTACCCTACGAAGCCCACTTAGTTGTCTTAGTCTTGCCTTGCCTTGCCTTGCCTTGCCTTGCCTTGCCTTGCCTTGCCTTGCCTTGCCTTGCCTTGCCTTGCCTTGCCTTGCCTTGCCTTGCCTTGCCTTGCCTGTTTTCCCGTGTTTTGATTCTAGCCCGTGTTTCCTGGATTAACCCTTGCCTTGCCGTTTGAACTCTGTTTGCACCTCGTTTGGATTATTGCTGTGTACCTGGATTTACTCTCTCTGCCTTGCCCTGTTGGATACTGTTCGCCGCTCATGCCCTAGGACTACTCTGTGTCTTGCCTGTGTTATACCTGTTTGCCATTGCCTGAACCTTGCTTGTCTTCTGACCATGCCTTTAAATAAAAGCCTGCAAATGGATCCGCACGTTTCTCGTCTCGTCAGCCCCGTTACATACAGGGGCTCAGTAGATTTTGCACTTAACAAGCCTAAACAGACAGTTAATTAGAGAGATCAACTGAGCACATGCGATTACCTGCGTCTGTCCTTCAGGCTGAGTCTTGTATATTTGTGAAAATAGGTTGTCATGTCCAAGGAAAGCGAAATCTCTGTTTTAGCATCGACGCTCTGCTGGTCAGCTGAGGCTTTAAAAGTGGCGCTCAAAGTTAAAATGCGTGTTTCATTACATATCTCTTTGAATGAATCAGCAAATTATATATATATATAATACCGCAATTAATTTTGAGCAACTCAGAATTACCGTAAGGGAAATTCCTTCACCACAATGGCCCTAGGCCTAATCCTGGTTTAGTCTAAACCCTGTCTGTGAAACCGGGACTAAATCTTTTGCAATGACTTAAAAAGTTGTTGTTGTTTTTTTTGTTTGTTTTTGTTTTTGTTTTTTATCAATTTAATGCATCCCAAATAAAAGTAAAGTAAGTAAAAACTTACTGACCTGAAACTTTTGAATGGTGGTGTGTACTAAACTGAGTATATGGGGGCTGGGACCCACCCTGGGGCCAAACCTTATAATGGGCTCTGTAAATTTATATATTTAAGAAAATAGAGTATGTATATGAAGAAAGAGAGAGCGCACACATTTACGCCTGCAGGGGCTGTTGAGATAAGAGACTGTTCTTTATGCTAAACACAGCGTTGCCACTTTGTGCGCAGATTAGGCACCCTGACAACAGTTTATGTAAATAACAAAATTCAAAGCACTCCGTCTCACACACAAACAGTGCATACATGCACCAAGATTTTATGCTGTGTTTAGCTTTCTAAAATAGGCTTGAAATGTGCAGCAGTATTATCATAATCAACACAAATGGTCATATGGCCTTATTTTGTTTATTTTGCTTAACTTGCATTACTTTGAAAGCCCACTAACAAACAATGCTTCAATGCCTTCAGCCAACCACAAAAATCTGGGTTACCACACTTGAAGTGGCAGTAAAGTAGCGAGAGAGAGAACAAACATTACAGTGGCCTATGCATAAACATTCCTCTTTAGTAGCATGAATCATCTTTGTTTTTATATGTATATATTAAATTATACTCTATTATGTAATTGGAAAACATGACAAAACAGCCTGATCATTTCAGTTTTGCCTACAAAAACATTTATCAAAACAGCAGCCATAAAATATGTCCAGTTAAATCTCATTGAGTACCTGGGAAAAGACTGGGATTTTTGCAGCTATTTTGACCCCAACTGGTGACTGGGAAATCAGCAGTTAAGGTACTTGTAATTTCCTCTAATGGCTTGATATTTGGCTAAATTCAGTGATTATTGATTGCAGAGAACACAAAGTGGAGACTGTGGATGATGGCATAATGCACTTCAAAACGTTTTAAGAGTTTTGACTCACCAAGCATGTTTTCCTATCTAAAAGTCTTTTTTTCCCTTTATTATAGTTCTAGTTAGCAGGTGCACTGCTGAGCCAAGCTAGTGAGTCTATTAAAGAGTATGTCTAGTAGTGTGTTATTTTATTGCTTGCTCTGAGCACAAGAGGTTCTAACTCGAGTAAACTCTGGTGTTGGGCAATTGACTTGCGGCAAATGCCTCCGTTTGTTCAGAGCAGTCACCGAGAAGACCGAATCCCGTCACTCAGGCTTTGTATGTGTGCAAGTCTCTTTTGTTTGGCTGAGGAAATAACACCAAAGTAAAAGAGACACAGTGAGGGAACACTTACCATTAAGCACCAGTCATAATAAGCAAGTCAATAAGACACATTCACAAACAGTCACCCTGCAGAGTGTCTCTTTAGATTTTGTCATATTTGTTTAAGGAGAATCAGTTTAAACTTGTATGAATAGAGCCAAGTTATTCCCAGGTCAAAGCTGGCGTAAGGTCAAAAGAGTCATGTATAGTGACTCATTGAATCAAATGATTTCTTCAATTTATAAATTGTTTAAAAAAAATATATATATATATAAAATTACTATGAAAGCTCCAAATAATTCAAAATAGTCAAGTTTGCAAAAACAAAGATTCAGAGATGTGGCATGGTGGGTAGCTCATTCAGATCCTGAGTGTGTGATGTCCTGTGTAGGTCAAATAACTGATCAGCCACATTAGTCGACACTTCCCCCCTCCATTCATTATTGGATACCACACCGTTGCCCTCTCCCGTATAAATTCATAACCCATATGATTATCCTCCACAGTAATTGTGCTTTCCCATGGCCTAATAAGACTGCCGAGAGGGGGAGAAAACACAAAGGACAGTTAATTTGTGATTTCCTCTGCTCATTCGGAGGCAAATTAAGTGTCAAACTGCTAATATGAAGCATATTTCATTTTATGAGCTTTTAATTTAATTCCGTCCACTCATATCACAGCCATTAGTGTCAGTTAGCGCGCTATGCTAGCAGCTTCCACTCAGAGCAAAGGGGGAAATAAATAAACATGTTTCAATTAAAGTCTTCTCAAATAATAGGACAGGACTGGACTAACTCTGCCTCGTCAACCAGCAAATCAGCACTGGTCGAGGGAAATGAGATGGTCATTACCACTGTGTTTTTCTTTCTTTCTTTATATATATATATATATATATATATATATATATATATATATATATTTATTTATTTATTTATTAATTTTTTTTTTTTTTTTTTTTTGTCATAGATGCCCACTTGCGGCTGAGGCTGTATAGATTGATGGCACTGCCGCGAGGTGAAAGCTACTGTAATTACGAGCTGTAATGAGAAGCTGCATGGGAAAGTACTGCAATAATATCCTGCCTGTTTTTAGGCATATATTTAAGAGTGCTAATAACGATTAATTCTGTTCACCAAGGAGAGCTTGTCTTAAACAATTTAATTTTTCTTTCTTAACCTCCACTCCCACATCTCTGTCATTGCCTTACAAACACAAACACACACTCTGAACCCTGCTTTAATGTGTGTGAGCTGTTTCTACACTGTTGAGTTCACTTACAGGTTTAACGAAACAGCATATAACATATTTGTTGACACGATCAAAAGTTACTTAAAGCAGCTTCACTTAGTACAGAAAATAATTTACAGAAATAAAACATTGAAAACAGTTGTGTTGCTTAATACTTTTGTGGAAATTTTTTTTTTTTTTTTTTTTTTTTTTTTTTTACTAATGAATAGAAAGCTTAAAAGAAGCATTTATTTGAACTGGGAATCTTTTGTAATATTATATATATATATATATATATATATATATATATATACACACACACACACACACACACACACACACACACACACACACATATATATAATTGTCTTTCATTGTAAACGTTTACTGTCAAAATTTCCTGATGGATTTGTTTGTCCCTGCTCTATTGTGTGATTAAGTTTGGATTTGAAAATGTCAGAAAAGGTGCTGCATTGCAAAAAGACATGTGACATGTTTTGACCTTGCAGGAGTGAAATACAATTTTGCCCACTTTTAGAGCTTTCTGGACTGTAACCGTAATCAATATAATGAATTGATGGATACATGTCAACTAACCCAGACTTTCAGAGATGGTCATTACAAAATGACAGCACATTTAAATAAAATTGAGCACTTGTTATGTTTAAATCTAGGGTTTAAAATCAGGTTCCCATAAGGGTTATTAATCCTACTTGTTTAATTCACATACAGTAATTTTTAAGCAATACACATTACTGTTCTAAAGTTTGTCAGTTTACCACTTTTCCTACACCACTCCTTTTCATACCCCTTATTTAAACGACCTATTGCATATAGCACAAAGGTTTGTTTATATACCATTTAAGTTACCTTCGAGGACCTACTGTATAACGATGATAAAATGGTAATAGTTTAAAGGAATAGTTCAGATGGTGTGTTATTTTTCTACTTATTATTCATCCAAACCAAACCGTTACATTATACCCTTTGCCAAACACCTTGACTAAATAAAATTAATAAACAAATTTCCTTCACAAGAGTAATGCACTTTATACCTTTTACTAATTTCAAGACCTATTCTTCATACTCATATGTGACACTTCAAATGACTCTGTATAAAAGAGCAACCAGTTCCATATCTGCATATTTATATAACTTTTAACTTTCACTTTGCATTCTAATCTCATTTGATTATAAAGAAAATAACAGGTGACAAAACACATCCTTGTGGTGCCCCAGTGTAGAAAAATATAATATCTGATTTAACCCCCCAGGCACAGGTTCGTTGTGCTCTATCTAAAAAAAAAGAACATGCACATAAGCCTTTGCTTGTTGTAAGTGACTAGAAATTGCACTGACCATAGTGAGCGTCACATCTTCTGTCCCTTTTCGTGGCTTGTACACAAACTGCAGAATATCTAGTTGTCATCTGATATGTATGGTTGATAACAAATGTCCCTTTCCATACATTTAGCAAGTAGTGATGTCAAGGCCTTCTAAAAAAAAAATTTCTAGACATATAAATGACAACTTCAACATATTAGGCACAGTTTGGGAGTCTAAGAAAAAATGGGGGAAAAAATATTGAGGGGTGAGGTAATTCACTTGCACAAACCTTTAAAACATAGTCACTGTCTTCTGGACCCAGTGCTTTAGAGGGATTATTATGCCCAAGGCACATTCTAATCTGTTCGTCTGTCAAACAAATAGGTGAACCCACAGGAATACCAAATACCAGTTCTTTCAACATTATCTCTATTGGCAGCTATACATCATATCTTCCATAAAACATATTCAAATCATTAACCTATTTAAAATTATCTGTGTCTATAATATCATTATTTACAACTCTCGAGTCTCTCCACATTATCTTGTTTAAACCTTGCCAAGCACTCCATACATCTTGATTTGCTGATCAGTCCTCTACCTTACATTTAAAATCAATTATTGCTTTTTGTATCATAGCTCTCATTTCTTGTTTATCTTAAAACCCTCATAATTGTTTTCACGGAAGGCTGCATTTTTTTTCAGTCCCCAGATGAAGACTGGTTGATCTGTTAACTATGTTAAGATCCTAGTAAAGCACTCTGCAACGTGTATTTTCATTTAGCCACATTTCTGTAAAACAAATTAGATTACTGCTCCTAAATTCCTCCTCTCATTTAACCTGGAGTACGACTTCATTCATCTTATTACTGAGAAATCTCACATTAGACAACGTAATCATTGGGAAGGGAAGGAGACTTCCTTGCCTTCGCAATCTGTTGTGAATTCCTCATCTTGACCCTCTTTTCTTACTTTTTATTTGCTTTGGTGCTATTTTCACAAGTAAGGTGCATATTTTCAAAAATCTTAGTAAAAAAATCCAAACTCATCACACTTGTAACATTGCTAGTCATTCTTTCAAAACCTGATCTCATGCTTTCATTACAATTACACATATTTTCATCCACACAAACGTTGTTTCAAAACATAAGATTATTGTAATATACACTGAGAACATTTGATTTAATCACCGAAACACAACATTGTGATCTTCTTTTAATTTAGTACTTTTAACAATCAGTTCATTCAAGAGCAAACAATGCAAGATACATGTTTCACATCACCTTTGTTGCTGAAATAATTACAGTATTAAAATACACTTACATTACCTAACTTGCATAACTCATAAATGTTTGTAAATGGATTTACCCAGTGTGTTACTGTATCAAAAGGTGTGATGCGTCTGTATACAGTATCACATGGCATAATGTAATGTAAAATGCTGTATTTACAGTTTTGTTTTTTTTTCAATTGCTAACAAGTGTTTACCAATACTTAAAGTATTTTTTTTCTAAACTCTTAATACAGCAACACACTTACATCACACAATTAGCCAAATAGTTAATTTTCTGGCCAAAACCACATTTTGTTAAATAAATACAAACTCTACCTTTCAAAATGCTGAATACCTTTTTCTACATATACTAACTCTATCAAAACAGCCAACCTGATTCAAAATTGAGTAATTTGGTCAAAACATTAGCACTAGTTTCTATCCAACAGAAACATATAGTCAATCATAGCACAGTGACTGTCAAAATACTAATAGTTGATGGCTTTACAAAAACTGCATTACTTGTCATGTTTTAGTTCTACCTGCATATAATAGACAATATAAAAATCCACAGTTTTTTTTTTTTTTTTTTTTGTAATTTAGCCTTCAGTTCACCTTCAGCTGAAACCCATTTAACATTTTTGTTTTAAAAGTGTTGAATGTGTTCATTCATTCATTTTTTTTCTCTCTCTCTATTTCTGTGTTGTTCTGCATCCACAAAACCAATTCAAAGAGGTCATTTTTACTCTGTGTTGTTGATGTAATGTAAAGAGCTTCAACACCTGACTATTCCTCAAACTGAGACTGGAATCAGCTATTTCTAAAATAAATAAATAAATAAATAAATAAATAAATAAATAAATAAATAAAAAAAATCAGTGATCTGTTACTTAAAAATGCTTATAATTTTATATAGAGAGATTTTTTTTCAATACTTTTGAGCTGCTGTTGTAGCAGAAGTAGAAGTTTTATACTATATTTAAGGTTTGGAACATTAGGTCTTCATTTCTGACATGCTGTGTTTAAACATTTGTAAATAAGAATAAAAAGATCCATGATTTTGGTTTTGGGTAAGCTTGTATGAAAAGAAAATGTAAGCATTTTAGAAACAAGGTAGTTGACTGCATATTGTGTGAAAACAACATGAATTTTCTTAATGGTATGGTCACAACAGATGGATGTTGTGCTAATTGTGTTTAGAGTTTTGAAAATGTGACTACAGGTTGGACAAAAGGATGTTAGCAATTGAAAAAAACTGTAATACCAACTGTCTCCCTTCTTCTGATTGATCTCTGATCAATCTCTGATCAGTTCACAAATTGCAAAACACAGTTTTACAAATTAGGAAGTCCTCAAAGGAAGGATTTTAATGATTTTGTCAGGTTTTGCTCACTCCTGTGTTCCAATTTGTCCCCAATATATGCTTAAGTAGGTACACACACACACACACACACACACACACACACACACACACACACACAATAGTGGTTATCATCTTAGATAAATCACTTATAGTGTAAAAATAATTCATTACATTTGGTTGTCCCTAAATTGCAAACAAGTCCTTTAGAAACTATATCTATTGAATCCATATCTATAGATATCTATAAATGCACCAAATGATTCAATGATTAACCATTAAGATGAGTTAGATTAAATAACAGACAAATGTATTAAACTGAATGAGAAGACATGCAAATGAAAAGTTTGATAGTAAGAGCTTTATGAAAGGCTGTTACTGTGAATGAAACATTTATATAGACGAAACACTTATTTTGTGTAGTGACAATGATACTTTGTGGTTGTGTGTATTGTACTGACAATTGAAACTATACTGAAATGTTTGAAAAAAGTGCACTTTTGATGAGTTTTGAAAATGTTGCTTGTGTGAAATAGTATCAAAGCAAAAATAAATAAATAAATAAATAAATAATAACTGTAATCCTTAATCTTTTTCTTCTATGCAGATAGAGATAAACTTGATGAAGTATCTTTCTCCATTATATCGTAAAGAAAGTAAGAAGTCTCGCAAATAAGTCATACTCAACACCAGTACTGGCAATCGATCTTCGAAAGCTTTGCCTGATAGCACCAATCCAATCATACATCTCCCCAATTTAAAAACAACTAATAAAACTAATAAAACCAATAAAATAAACACAAACAAAAGAAAACAATGCCATGAGACAACAGTAAGTTTTTAATAAAATGAAATAGATCTAAATGGTGCCTAAAAACAGAAAATGCACAGAACACTTAATATCATCAGTTTACTGTCACTTTAAATAAAGGTTCTTGCCATGTCACTAAACTATATTAATGGGACCGGACACTGTTATCGCTCTTCGTCATATTCATAGACTCAAAGTGAAGTGATTTGTGGGACGGCTCACACTCTGTTAAGTATGTGCATAAATGTGCGTCTGTCCACATCAAGGCAAGTGTAAGAAAAGTCAAGCATGTACTGTGAATACACCCGTCCCACATGTAATTTAATTCACCTGCTTTCCCTCTCTTCCTCTAACCCGTGCCTTGTACAGTGTGACTCTCCGGTGGATGATAAACTGTGGCAGATGTTTGTTTGAGTCTTGTTTGAGCCTCGTGTTGCCCCATTATCTCTGCATAAGCTAAATGTTAAATTATATTTGCCATTTTGTTTATGTTGACATTGGACATCAATCAAGCCCCCAGCGCATGTCTCTCCCCCCTTTCAAGCCTTTCTTTAGCGCATGGGTTAGAGCAAGTAGATGACATAAAAAATTCATTATTCTTAGCAGTGTAACAGGCACAAGAGAGATATGACTACAGAGGATGAAGAGGGGGTACGTGAGGGAGACAGAGGATGTAATGATGAAGAATACAAAACGTAATATGGATCAAGTAGCTGCCCCATTTAATTTATCCCGCCATAGAGCTACAATGGTTTTGCATGTAGTCATAGAGCAAGAAAGGCAAAGAGAGAGAGAAGAGTGGAGACAGATGAGGAAAAATGTATTAAAAACCAAACACATGCTGTAATTTAAAAAGGGAAGATAGTGTGCTTTAATGGTGAATTGAATACAAGTTATTTAAAAAAAAAAAAGAAGATGAGAAGTAAAGAACATGACAAAGAGAGTTTAAAAAAATGATTACTCTGCAGAAATGTGAGGCTGAGAGCTTGGAGAACTGCTAAGGGAAACCCTTTACAGAGAGCTTATTCATGACCGCTGACCTGACAGAGCCCGTCATTGCAAACACAGACACACACACGCACACACGCACACACACGCACACACACACACACACTTATATTTTGCTTTTATGTAAACTAATTTTAGTTATTATAGAATATATAGAAAATCTAAATTGTGAAATTTCTGTCAACATAAAATACACGAAAAGGGTAATTTCAACGTTATGCCACAAATGTAAGTTTATATATGTGACTTGCATATAAGTAAGTTGCAATTTCAACTTTATTGTGTCATTGCAATTTTATCTCACATTATGACTAAATACACTACACAATCAAATGTTTGGGGTTTGTAGGATTTATTTTAAATGATTTTGAAAGAAGTCTTTTATGATCTTTCTCTTATGATATGGTCTCTTTGAAAGAAGTCTCTAATTTTTAGCAGCCATTACTCCAGTCTTCAGTGTTACATAATACTTCAGAAATCATTCTAATATGCTGATTTGGTGGTCAAGTCTTCTTAGACTTATTATTATCAGTTCCCTTTCAGTCAGTCACGTTCGACGTTATGTCGACGTCATGGGGTCTCACTTGGGAGCCCCAATCACCTCTGAGCTTAGAAGAAAAGGCCAATGAGAATTGGCGAGTGGAATTTGCATGCCAAGCCACTCCCCCGTAAATACGGGTATATAAGGTGGCGGAGTGCATCCACTCATTCAGATTTTTGCTTCGGAGCCAATCGCTTCGTGAGCGCTGCTTCTATTAAGAAGAAAAAGAAGACTGAAGCTGCAGGAGTTTCTCTCGTCGAGATTCAACTTCCCCTGTGCATTTCAGAGGAGAGATCGCCCTGTTAGAGCACAGATAAGTGCTGTGGTCCTCCCCTGGGCACACCGACTAAAAGAGAAATTTCCTACAGCACGCACGGTTGTTGAGAGTGTCTTCCGAGATGTCTTTCCGACCGTGTGCTTCTGGGTGCGGTAGTTTCCTTACCTCTGACGACAGACAAGATCGCTGTCTCACGTGTCTGGGCTGTAAGCATGCTGAGACGTTTATGGCTCATGACCACATTGTGAGCACATATCCATGACTACGCTAAGGTCATGGCTCTACCCAGTCCAGTTCGTCGGGTTGTAAAGACTCTGCGGCTGCGTTGGTTAGGGACAAGGGTGACCTAAGGATTATGGTCAGGAATGTTCTGCTGGGCCAGCCCCCATGGAAGTCCGGCCCCTCGCAGTGTAGTCCCGTTGAGATCCCGGAAGATGGTGCCAGTTCGTCCTGCGGCGGACCCAGTGTCTCTTTCGGGGCTCCGGAGGAGGATAAGATGTCTATCGCTTCATCAGAGGAGGGGCTATCGTCTTCGAAAGCCGAAGATTCTGCTGAGCAGCCCCCCGCCGCAGCGGCTGCTCAGTCAGAGTCCGAGGCTGAGTTGACGGCCATGCTCCTCCGGGCGGCCAAGAGCATTGGGTTGGAGGTGTTGTCTCCACCTTCTCCCGAGCACTCGAGGCTTTATGACTGGTATCTGGGCTCCGAACGTGACTTCCAGCCACGCTCTGCCCCAGTGCCTTTCTTCTCGGAGGTTCATGAAGAGCTCACCAAAACGTGGAAAGCCCCGTACACCGCCCGGTCACATTTGAGCTCTACCCTCCTCACTATCCTCGATGGTGGGGTGGCCAGGGGGTACGTTGACCTTCCCCAGGTGGAGCGTGTGGTTGCGGTGCACATGGTCGTCCAGGAGTGCCATCTCTGGCTGAACCTGGCGCAGATGCATGATGCCAACAAAGTTCGCTTTCTCGACAGGCCAGCCTCTTTGGCGACACTGTCAAGGACTTTGCCCAGCAGTTTTCAGCAGTTCAAAAGCAGACAGAGGATATTAAGCATATCTTGCCCCCACGTGATTTTCCGAACACCAAGCCGCCGGGAGCCAGGTCTTCACCTGCTCGTTGCCAAGGGCACCCATCTGCGGCCTCAACACCTGCTCTGCCCCAGGAAACACCGAAGGAGGTAATTCCTCAACAGGACCATTGAGTTGGCCGCAGGAAGGGGCGCAGCCCGCTTCTCAGGGCACCACTAAGTCTTCTCGGAAGACCGCAAAACGTCACTGAGACGGGCGACCCAGAGAGTTCTTTTTCATGGGACACCGACATCTGCGCCCCCACCCCTGGGGGAGGGCAGGGGGCTTTTTCCACCGCTGTCGCCCACCTTCTCACTAAAAGAGCAATTTCCTTCATCTCTGGGTCTATCGCGCCGGGTCCTGGTTGTGAGCGACGCTCTGCTACCTCACACTCAGACTTGGGGCATGAATTTGCCTCTAAACACCTTGGAGTTGCAGGACGCGCTGCTTCCTCGCACTCCATTGACTACGCCGCGGGACTAAGAAGAATAGGTAAGTGCTGCTCCCAGCAGCTCGTCTCTACTTCGGGACGCTATGCTTCCCGGGTTGAGTCACCTTTCTTCCCACAGCTGCCCCACCGCAGGTATGTCGGTAACCGCTCTGTTGATTCCGCTTGTACAGAGGCTGGGGGCGTGGTTAGCACTGCCCAGCCCGTCTCGCTGGCTTATCCGGACGGTCCGGCTCGGCTACACGATTCAGTTCGCCAGGCGCCCTCCCAGGTTCAGGGGCATCCTTTTTACATCTGTCCCAATGGACAGGGATGCCGCTGTCCTGCGTGCAGAGATTGAGGTCCTCTTGGCGAAGAACGCTGTAGAGTCTGTCCCTCCAGGTGAGATGAATTTGGGTTTCTACAGCCCCTATTTCATCGTACCCAAGACAAGCGGTGGGTTACGGCCAGTCCTGGATCTGCGAGTCTTGAACTGGTCTCTCCACAGGCTTCCGTTCAAGATGCTGACGCAGAAGCGCATTCTTTCTTGCGTTCGTCGCCAGGATTGGTTTGCAGCGATCGACCTGAAGGACACGTACTTTAATGTCTCGATTCTACCTCGACACAGGCCGTTTCTTCAGTTTTCCTTCGAGGGTCATGCGTATCAGTACAAAGTCCTCCCCTTCGGGCTGTCCCTGTCTCCCCGCCTTTTTACAAAACTGGCTTATATTAGCTCACTTGCGAGATCTGTTGTACGAGCACAGGGATTTGGTGCTTCAGCACCTCAGCCATCTGGGGTTTCGGGTCAACTGGGAAAAGAGCAAGCTCTCCCCTGTGCAGAGCATCTCCTTTCCTGGTATGGAGCTGGATTCGGTCAACATGACAGCACGTCTTACGAACGAACGTGCGCAGTCAGTGCTGAACTGCCTGAATTCGTTCAGGGGCAAGACAGTGGTCCCTCTAAAACTATTTCAGAGGCTCCTGGGGCATATGGCAGACGCAGCCGCAGTTACGCCGCTCAGCCTGTTACATATGAGACCGATTCAGCACTGGTTGCACGGCCGAATCCCGAGATGGGCATGGCGCTGTGGCACTCTCCGGGTTAGCGTTACCCCGGGTTGTCACCGTCACTTCAGTTCTTGGTCAGACCCTGCTTTTCTAAGGGCAGGAGTGCCCTTAGAACAGGTGTCGAGGCATTTTGTTGTCACCACAGATGCCTTCAGGATGGGCTGGGGCGCCATATGCAATGGGCATGCAGCCTCGGGCTCCTGGACAGGACCTCGACTGCAGTGGCACATCAATTACCTCGAGTTGCTAGCAGTGCTGCTTGCTCTTTGTCGGTTTCGACCGTTGCTGCAGGGCAAGCATGTACTTGTCCGGACGGACAATACAGTGATGGTGGCTTACATCAACCACCAAAGCAGTGTACACTCCTGTCGCATGTCGCAACTCGCCCACCATCTCCTCCTTTGGAGTCAGAAGTGGCTCAAATCGCTGCGTGCCGTTCACATTCCAGGAGAGCTCAATCGTGCAGCCGATGCGCTCTCACGACAGTTTACCCTCCCCGGAGAATGGAAACTCCATCCCCAGGTGGTCCAGCTCATTTGGAGTTGATTCGGGAAAGCCCAGGTAGACCTGTTTGCTTCACAGGAGTCCTCCCACTGCCGGCTGTTCTATTCCCTGACCGAGGCTCCCCTCAGCACGGATGCGCTGGCACACAGCTGGCCCCGGGATTTACGCAAGTACACCTTTCCCCCAGTGAGCCTCCTTGCACAGACCCTGTGCAAGATCAGGGAGGACAAGGAGCAGGTTCTGTTGGTTGTGCCGTATTGGCCCACCCGAACCTGGTTTGCCGACCTCATGCTTCTCGTGACAGCCCCTCCCTGGAGGATTCCCCTTAGGAAGGACATTCTTTCTCAGGGGATGGACATGATCTGGCACCCACGACCCGATCTGTGGAACCTGCACGTCTGGCTTCTGGACGGGACGCGGTAGACCTCTCTGGCCTTTCTCAGGCTGTGACAGATACTATCACTCAGGGTAGAGCCCCCTCTACGAGGCAGGCCTGCCCTCTGAAGTGGGGTCTGTTCGTTGAGTGGTGTTCCTCTCGCCGAGAGGACCCTCAGAGATCTGCACCATGATGCAGTGGATGGATCATCCCTAAAGAAGCATCACCTAATCGTCAGGTTCCTGAGAGGTGTGAGAAGGCTAAATCCTCCTAGGTCGCACCTCATCCCCTCTTGGGATCTCTCCGTGGTCCTCTTGGGGTTACTGAGGGATCCCTTTGAGCCGCTTGATTCAGTTGAGCTGAAATATCTTTCTCTCAAGACTTTCACGTAATCTTGAGACCGCGGCCTGGTTATGTGCCCAAGGTTCCCACCACTCCTTTTCGAGATCAGGTGGTGAACCTGCAAGCGCTGCCTGCGGAGGAGGCAGACCCAGCCTTTGCGTTGCTGTGTCCCGTCCGCGCCTTGCGCATTTACATGGAACACACCCGGAGCTTTAGAGACTCCGAGCAGCTCTTTATCTGCTTTGGAGGACAGCAGAAGGGGAATGCTGTCTCTAAACAGAGGCTGGCTCATTGATTGGTGGATATCATCACCTTGGCGTACCAGTCCCAAGATGAGCCGTGCCCCCTGGGAGTGAGAGCTCACTCCACTCGGAGTGTTGCCTCCTCCTGGGCGTTGGCACACGGTGCCTCTCTTGCAGATATCTGCAGAGCTGCGGGCTGGGCGACACCTAACACCTTCGCAAGATTCTATAATCTTCAAGTGGAGCCTGTGTCCTCCCATGTATTGGGTAACATCAGGTAAATCGCACGAGGCCGGCTCGGTGTTCGGCTTGCAGCACCATTCCTTGTTGGATACGTGCGCTTATTCCCAGTTGTTCCCCCTTGGTGAACTCTGGATCCTCCGCGGCCCCGCAGTTTCAGATTAGATGGAGTAGTCTGTTACTGCATCCGGTAGTGTGTTTTTTTTCCATTTTTTATTCTATTTTTTATTTCATTTTTTTATTTTCCATAGGGACCCCATGACGTCAGAAGACAAAATGTCAAACGTGACTGACTGAAAGGGAACATTTCGGTTACGTATGTAACCCTCGTTACCTGAAGGAGGGAACGGAGACGTTACATCCCTCATGCCACAACCTTGAACTGCGCTGAATGCCGGGATGTGTCTCGGCTCCTCAGCACAAACCTGAATGAGTGGATGCACACCGCCATCTTATATACCCGTATGTACGGGGGAGTGGCTTGGCATGCAAATTCCACTCGCCAATTCTCATTGGCCTTTTCTTCTAAGCTCAGAGGTGACTTGGGCTCCCAAGTGAGACCCCATGACGTCAGTTGACATAACGTCTCCATTCCCTCCTTCAGAGAACGAAGGTTACATACATAACCGAGAAGTTTCTTAGTGATACATTTTTTTAGCATTCTTTGCTGAATAGAAAGTTCAGAAGAGCGGAATTTATTTGAAATATGATTTTTTTGTAACATTATAAATGTATTTAATGTCAAAATTGACCAATTAAATCTTACGACGCCATGTTTTTCAATGGTAGTGTTTATCTCAATATCAATACATTTTGTAAGAAACAGGGTTTCATAGTATTCTCTATCAAATGTTTTGCATTCTTATCCACATGTGATTGAAAATTATTTGATTTAAAAAAACTACTTATAGCTTTTTTGTCTTTGTTTTTGGAATACCTAACTGACCAGCACAATCAGCCAATCAGAAATTTTGAAGTCTGCTAATGAAATGAGTTTGAGGCCAGACTACCTGTTTATGCAACTGTTATACGAACATTTTTGCAATTCTGTTTGGCATCGCTAGTGGCACAGAATCACTTACAATAGCTACTGTAGCAAACATTTCTCATTTTGAAGCACATAACATCTTCATATGAGTTTTTCATATGGGTGTACATCAGTAACAAAGAATTTCCTTGCTTGGGTTTGAGGTTAGGCATTGTTGCGCTACATGTGACAGCTTGCAGAATAGCTGTGACAGAGAGGAGTTTGTTACATCTACTCTGACAGGGCCTGATGAGCAGTTTTAGAGGAATCATGCACTAACATGCTGCCATGTCTGTCTCTGTGTCTGACGCACTCATTAGTATATCTCTTGACAGTGTGTTCACCCAGTCTTTGATCTCTGACACAGAACTAGAGATCACTGTGGAGACTTTTGGATCATGCCCCACGGAAACAGAACTAATACACTGTGTACTACAATACCGTTAGACTAGACATTGACACCCCTTCCTATGATATATCTGCCTAGACAAGAACTGATAATATTATGCACATTATAAGATAAAACTATCAAGTTATATATATATATAAACATTTTCACCATATTTTTTAGGAATAAAATGATAAACATATATCAAGTAAAAGATATACTAACAAACCCCTCTATAAAAACTTTCTGCATATAGGTCATACTTTATTTTAAGGTCCATTTCTCACCATTAACAATTTCTCACCAATTCTCATGCTTTCATTACAATCACACATATTTTCATAATTGTTTCAAAACATAAGATTATTGTAATATATATTGAGAACATTTGATTTAATCATTGAAACACAACAGTATGATCTTCTTTTAATTTAGTACTTTTAACATTCACTTCATTCAAGAGCAAACAATGTGAGATACATGTTTCAAATCACCTTTGTTGCTGAAATAATTACAGTAATAGAGGCAATAATTGTCACGTTAGAAAATACACTCACATTACCTAATGTGCATAACTCACATAAAATCCATAATGTTTGTAAAAGTATTTACCCAGTGTGTTAGGCTGTATCAAAAGGTGTGATGAAGGTATGACATGGCCATAACGTTTTGTGCTAGAACAGAGTTTAAATGTCCACACTGTGCCATATGACTGAATCTATACTGTAGCTGAACTTTTCAGATGAAAGGTGAGTTATAGTAATGTGCAGTCTCTACCATGGTAATGCCTCTATATACTGCATCACATAGCATAATGTAATGTAAAATGCTGTATTTGATGCCATCTGTCTCCCTTCTTCTGATACATCTCTGATCAATCTCTGATCAGTTCCTCTCCCTTGTATCCTGCTGTATGTTGTATCCTGATGTGCTGAAATCGCGTTTGGTCTCGTACTGTATCACGTACCTTGTTAGTACCTTGTTTTTATTTATTCTCTTTCCTATTACTTGTTTCACTTCTGTTTCAGTTTTTATAACCATTTCTTACTTGTATGTTTGGCTCAGTGTTATTTTTTTAGGATTACTGTTAAACTAATGTAGTTTGATTTGTATATGTTATCTATTTTAATTTTAGTTACAGTTGTAGTAATATTTGTCATTTTATTAGTTTTTTATTATGTCTGTATAGGTTATTTATTAAGTTTTAGTTTTATTTCATTTGAGTTATTTTAGTACTTCAACTAACTAAATGGAAATGAAATAATACTGAATTTCTGGATATGTGTGTGTGTGTGTGTGTGTGCATATATGTCTGTCTGTGTGTGTGTATGTGTGTACATACACACATAGTTGTTTTTTTGTTTTTGGTGTTTGGCTCAGTATTATGTTAGAATCATTATACTCTTATAGCTTTTGTTCTCTTAATATTTTGAATTGTTTGTAGCTTTATTTTGTTTTCATTTAAATGTTAAGGTTAGAAATTTTGTTGAATGCATTTGTCAATTTTATTTAATTTATTTTTTTAATGTGTGTGTATATATATAGTATTTATAAGTTTTAGCTTTTAGTTTTGGATCAGTTTTAGTTGTTTTAATACTACAACTGATTGTTTCTGTTGTCCTCATTTGTAAGTCGCTTTGGATAAAAGCGTCTGCTAAATGACTAAATGTAAATGTAAATGTATGTTCACAAATTGCAAAACACACAGTTTTACAAATAAAGACGTCCTCAAAGGGAGGTTTTATGGTGATTTTGCACATAATACATTCATGGTGTACATTCATGGTGGCTTTAAATATGGGAATAGACATAAGTAAAGTTTTGTAAGTTTGTGGGTTTACTCACACGTGTAGCGGAGGTACTGGTGAGGGTTCATAAATGTACCGGCCTTGTGTGTGTCTATCATCAATTGGTACCGGAGGATGAAAAGCAGGAAAGAACTGAGGCGTAGCTGTAAAACGAAAAAGAGAGAGTTTTTTTTTTTCTGATTAAATGTTTAAACATAAGTACCATGATACACAGTAAATTGTTTAGTAAGTGTGTATTCACAGAATTTATTGCAGACAAACAAAAAGGTATTTAAGTACACTCATGCAAACACATAAATCAGTGTGCAGCACTGTCGCAAACACACAGCTGCTTCAAAGCTAATTAACAAAAACGTCTTCTGTATCCTCTATACAATGTCCTGCATGTGTTTGTGTTCACATACTGTATGCAGTGTTGGACTGTGTGCTCTACTGCATTAAAAAAAAAAAATTAAAAAAAAATAAATAAATAAAACTTTAAAAATGATTCATCACAACCGTCAGAGAGAAGGTGGTAAAACTTTATAAAATCCAGAGCTAAAACATTAAAACACTCGGATTACAAACAAGACTAATTACAAACAAGTCTATATTTAGACCTGATTGAGGAGGTATAAATAAGTACAATCATGTATAAAAACATCAGCATAAAACATCTTTCAAAGCAACTCAACATTTGAGTTTGAATCACTTTCGGTTAGGACGATTCCAAGGGCCCTGATCAGAGAGGTGTGAGCTGTGCTTCATACATTGCTACACTATTAAATTTTTTTGCTCACAAAATGTAGCTGAAATTTCACTAATGTGACCACAGGGCTAGAGAATGAAAAATCTTTATATCTTTAAATATAATACCATGATAATCTAATACCCACCATGATGCTAAAAAAGTTAAAACAGAATAATTTATAAAAGCTTACCATATTCATCTACTATGATACATACCTTTTTATTACAATGTACTTCAAGTGTATCATGGTACATGTTCAAAACTGATACTTTTTGTTACTGAATTATAAAGCATATAAACAGAAACCTAGCAACAGTAATTAGAATTGCAGTGGGCTCTGGCACTGTAACAAGGCAGGGTGCAGCAGCGGACATGTTTTTAGCTTGTAAACATCTGGCATCTGTGTGCCAAGGTGTTTAAGGGCTGTGCCGAGGGACCAATGCCCAACATCTGGGTCCAATGCTACACGATACAAGCTGCCAAATGCAGCACTAACACCGGGCAGCCATGCAGCGAGCACCTCACATTTGTAAAGCCCTGCTTTACCTCATTCCTCACCTTGCATTAAGCACTGCTAGCGTTAGCGTTCCATGCGACGGCACTCACAAAGCTAATTGGTGAAACTGCAAGTAACGCAGCTCTAATTCCAACACTAGTCCTTGAGAAAATCACATCCAATAAGATCAAATTGTCCAGAAAGCCAGACAGAATTTGACACTCGATCCAAATGTGTTTTTGAGAGCTGTATTTCTTGTCCTTGAACTGAGAGAACATAGAAAGAACTCAAACAGTGATGCATTAGGAAGCTGAATTCATGACCAGCTGCATGCTGGGAAACACATATAAACATGAATGAGAAATATATCAGTAACTAAACCATTATAAAATTAAAACTATGGAAGCATATGTGTAGCTAAATTCAATTTGAAATGTAATATGCAAAATGGCAATGCATTTCTGTATTTAAATTTACATTTTCCCATTCATATGTGCAACATTAGTACTTTTAAGCATGAAAATTCAATTATATCATTTAAGTTTGCCATTTTCTACACTAGTTTTAATATGCAAATTAAAAACATACACTCTAAAAAAAAGATGGTTCTTCAAAGGTTCTTCACATGTAGTAACAGTTCTATTTAGAACCATAGCATCCTGAAGAACCCTTTTAATGCTGAAATGGTTCTTTGTGTCAGAGTTCAGGGTTCTTTATTCCCGCCTTTTCTTTTTCAAATCTGTAACTGTCAAAGCACCTCATTACTGATTTTCTGCAGCTCAGTGATCCAACTACAGATTGTCAACACACTCTCAACAGGTAAATGATTTAATTCTTAAATTTAAATACAAATTTAACTTTAAAATTGTGTCTGGTTTTCAAACAAACATGTTATTTTCTCTTCTTTTGATCACATGTAAGTGTGAGCAGCTCTGTTAAGCTGAGGATAGCTACTCCTCTTCTCCACTAAGTAAGTCACAGAGACATTGAATTTATAATCCATATTCTTAGATTTTCTCTTTTTTTTCAATTGTTGTTTATTTATTTATTACTAACAGAGGCTACACTCTAAAAAAATGGCTTATTACTGATTTTCCGGAGTTTAGCTAACTACACAGACTGTCAACACACTTTCAACAAGTAAATGATTTCTTTTTTAAAATGTCTATAATTTTTAACTTTCAAATTGTAAGTGGTTCATATCATGTCTTTTTCTCTTTTCAGTTTAAGAGAAAATGTAAGTGTGACCAGCCCTGTTCAGTTAAGGACACTTCTCTCCCCTTCACCACTAAGTAAGTAACAAAAATACTGAATTTATGGTCCTTTTTTGTTTTTACAAAAACAAATGGATGGAGACTTCATTGTAACTCTAAACTCAATTGTGTATTTCAGATGCATCACGTCCTACAACCACATCATCTGCAGAGAGAAACTGGCACTCAATCACACCAAAATACACATAATGATGGACTTGCAGGCATCATAGGATTATTAAAATACAGTATTTCACTGGAACTTGGTCTTCATTTCAGTATTATGTTTTACTTCTTGTAGTATTTATTTATGTTCAATGTCAATTGTCATTTATTAATGTATTCTGCTAATAACTGTTGTTAGAACACTGTAATTTTTGCTACAAATTCACATGCCAGTAAAAAATAAAAGTACCAAAATGAAAATGTTGTTGTTTTTATGTAAAAACCCTAAGAGATACTACAAGATATCGTAACACCAGGCAGATAGAGGTGTAAAAAACAATATTAATCAATAATATATACAAATAATATTAATAATAATATAAATATATTAATATATTAATACTAATTAAAATAAACTGTTGTTAAAAAGGTTATTTTTAACCTATATAGCATTTTGAAAGCATGGTTCTTTATGGAACCCTATAAAAAGGGTTCTATTTAGCACCAAAAAGGGTTCTGCTATTGTTACAAGCCGAAGAACCCTTTTCTGGTACTGTTTAGAATCAATTTTCTTAAGAGTGCATTTTAAAGCTTTATAAGTTGCAAAATTAAAATTAAAATGTATTACCCACATTGATTAGATATGTTTAACATGACCAAGAAAAAAACTGTAGCAAAATTATCATTTAAATGCTGTTTTTCCTAAATGCATTTAGATTTAGGAGTAGGACACTTGGGATTGCATTTTCATCGTGATACCACGTGATAATTGTAGCAAAATGCAATGAGAGTTTCAAAATGCATTCTGAGCCAAAGGTGCAGCAAAAGGGTAGGAAAATAGTGATTTCAATGTCTTTTATTTTTCTTAAATGCATTGAGACTTACATATATGACATTTCAATTGCATTAAATACCCCACAATGAATATAGTTTAAGTCATTGTGGATTTGAAAGTGCATTCCGAGCTGAGCGCGCCCCCTACCTGTCAATCATTACATTAAGGCGAGACTCGGCAACAGGACCCATGATAGGTCAATAGTCACCGTTAACCAAACGCTTTTCATCTGCCTCAACATCTCTCACTGTTTACACTCGGATTGATGCACATAAGCAAACAGACAGTGCTATTCTACACTTATTTACTACCTTACCTTAGATTTTATTACTCTTTTATTTTTAATCTGTAAAATAGCGCGTGTTCCATGGCACCTGATCAGGGACGTGCAGAGAGTTCCTCAGGGGCAGGAGCTTTGGGGGCTCGAGCCCCTGCCCTTTTTTCAAAATTATTCAAAAGTGCCCCTCTCAGACAAATATCAATGATATTGTGGTCAATAAAACAAAATGCGTTTGAATTCTAATTAACATGACAATGTGTACAAAACGGTAACTAATCGCTCAAAAGTCAGAAAATTCCTGTTTATTTTTACATATCTGTCAAATCTGAGGTGTTGCTATGGGTTGTGTGCATTTTGCTTGACTGACTGATATTCCACAGTCTGTTCAGAAACCATAGACTCTTGAGCCATATATGTTCTTTCAGTGAGTGGGTCGACGGAAGGAAAAAAAAAATAAACCAAACAATAGTCTAAACTTTTTTTCCATCAATAATCAAAGCTAGTGTGTCGATTTAATTAAAAATCCATATATTATATATTTTAGCATATTAGGCTACATAATTTATCAATGCCCATTTGTCATGTATAATACACCAACCAATCATGATCTGGCTCAAGTTCAAATTTCATTATACAATAATGTGAAGTGGAGCGGTCATTTTCCATTCTTATTCATAAATCGGTAGAAAATGACATGGTACAGATGAACTTATTTATGGAGCGATCTGGACCTGCGGTTTGTCTCATTTTATAAATCAAATTAGCCTACATTGCTGAGAAAATAGATGCTGAATGACTACAAAAGTAATGCACAAAACAAAAGTCGCAATAATGGTAATCAGTAGGCTATTCAATTCACTTACTTATGTATGATATCTACACCGTTTACTAGCCTATTTCATCGTAGTTAATGAAGCCCAAGTGCCACCTACAGGCCTATAATGTGAAGTGTAGGCTGGTGAAATGGTGACGTGAAAGTACTTTAATATATTACCATTTTTGATAATTATGCAGCATTATGAAAGTGTCTTATGCTCATCAAGCCTGCATTTATTTGATCAAAAATACAGAAAAACTGTAATATTGTGAAATATTACAATTTAAAAGAATGTTTTTCTATTTTAATGTACTTTAAAATATCATTTATTTCTGTGATTCAAAGCTGAATTTTCAGCATCATTACTCCAGCCTTCAATAGATGGTCCTTCAGAAATCATTCTAATATGCTGATTTATTATCAATGTTGGAAACGGTTGTGCTGCTTAATTTTTTGCTTGCTATTTTTATTTTATTTATTTTGGAACCTGTGATACTTTTTTGGGGTTCATAGATAAATAAAAAGTTTAAAAGAACAGCATTTATTCAAAATAGAGATGTTTTCTAACAATATCGATCTTTACTATCACTGTTTCTATCAATTTAACAAACCCTTGCTGAATAAAACCTAATTTCTTAAAAAAATAAATAAATAAAAATACTGACCGCAAGCTTTTGAACAGTAGTGTATATTGTTACAAAAGTTATATTTTAAATAAATGCTGTTCTTATTTAACTTTTTATTCATCATAGAATCCTGAAAAAAGTATGACGGTTTCCAACATTGCTAATAAATCAGCATTGCATAAAATGTATTTTAAAGTATATTAAAATTTTGATCAAATAAATGCAGACTTGATTACCATAAGCAACTTATTGCAAAAAAATAAAATAGTGATGTATCCAAACTTATATATTTTTTTTTATTTTTTCACAATGCCCCCTTTTTTTTACATTTGAGCCCCTGCCCCTGAGGAACTCTCTGCACGTCCCTGTTCAGGTGCCACGGAACACGCGCTATTTTATGGATTAAAAATAAAAGAGTAATAAAATCTAAGGTAAGGTAGTAAATAAGTGTAGAATAGCACTGTCTGTTTGCTTATGTGCATCAATCCGAGTGTAAACAGTGAGAGATGTTGAGGCAGGTGAAAAGCATTTGGTTAAGGGTGAATATTGACCTATCGTGCGTCTTGTTGCTGAGCCCCGCCTTGATGTAATGACTGACAGGTAGAGTGGCGTGCTTGGATCAGAATGCACTTTCAGATCCACAATGACTTATATATTCATCGCGGTGTATTTAATGAAAATGCAATTGAAACGTCTTATATGTGTCAAAACATTTAAGAAAAATAAAAGACATTTAAATCACCATTTTGCTACCCTTTTGCTGCACCTTTGGCTCAGAATGCATTTTGAAACTCTCATTGCATTTTGCTACAATTATCACGCTGTATCACGATGAAAATGCAATCCCAAGTGTCCTACCCCTAAGTCTAAATGCATTTAGGAGAAACAGCATTTAAATGATAATTTTGCAACAGTTTTTGCTTGGACATGTTAAACATATCTAATCAATTTGGGTAATACATTTTCATTTTGATTTTGCAAGTTATAAAACTTTAAAATATGTTTTTAATTTGCATATTAAAACTAGTGTAGAAAATGGCCAATTTAAATGATATAATTGAATTTTCATTTTCATTTTGCACTAAATGTTGCACATCTGAATGGGAAAATGTAAATTTAAATACAGAAATGCATTTCCATTTTGCATATTACATTTCAAATTGAATTTTGCTACACGTATGCTTCCATACACAACAGGACAATACAGTGGTATCTTCCAAAGAGACCAGGTTTTTGCATTAAACATTGAAGTTACGTTGACAAAACATTGCTATACAGTTTTTTTTTTTTTTTTTAGATGTTCTGAGTATTTTTTTTTTTATGTTTTAGTCTAATTACAGCTCTTTTTTTTAATTTTCTTTGCTCTTCCTTTATCAGTCCACACAAAACATTTACTCTCGGTACACTGTAAAGCACTGCTGTAAACCTCACATTTTTTTTCTCTTCATCACTTTCTTTCAGCACTAGTTTATTCCCCTCCATTCCTGTTCCATCGCTCATAATATTCTGTTCATCTTTCATGTCAACACTTGTCTCTCTTACTCTTCAAAAGTTGTATGTTCCCAAATTCAGCTTCCTCCACTCCATCATGCATGAGTCACTCATTCCAGAGACACTCTGCACTCTGTCAGTCCTCCTCTCCCACGTACATCTCTGCTTCTTCACCAACCTCCTCTTCCTGTCCTGTATCAACCCCATTTCTTTCCACACAAATTCTTTTAATTTTTGTCTGGTTCATTTTATCAGGTGGGTCTTTGCTGTTCACTACATTGGTCCTCTCATTCCTCACTCAGATGAGAGTGATACTTATCAAGGGCATGTTTACCTACATCATGAAATACTGAAAAATCAAACTTCTTCAAATATGTAGTGGATATTTCAAGTGGATATTTTATATTGTGTATGGTTGCTAATAAAACAAGATAGCTAACAGTTACTTGGAATTGTTTTACAGAAATCCTATATAAACTTCTTCTTCTTCTTCTGAGTCCAAATTTTAAAATGTATCTCCTCCTAGACCTTTAAAGCTACAACCACCAAACTCGGCCCAGACCTTCAGACTGGTCTGACTCGGGTTGCTATATCTTTTCTAACTGATCTGGCTTACGGTTTTCGTAAAAATGACGATTAAAACTGGGAAAAATCCCATAGACTTACATTGACGGAATGTTCAGATGAGCCAAGACTTATCAAACACCAACTGTCAAACTTTCAAATGTAAACACACTGAAGCCTATTGGACTCAATTAAGCTTCGCTTCTATGTACTATTTCTAATCTAAATCATGCTAGCAACATGCTAGTGACATGCTAATCATGCAAGAAACATGTTAATAACATGCTAATAATGCTAAAAACATGCTAACGACATGCTAATCACGCTGGAAACATGCTAGCAACATGCTAGTAACTTTGCTAATCATGCTAGAATCATGCTAGCGACATGCTAATCATGCTGGAAACATGCTAGCGACATGCTAATCATGCTAACAACATGCTAACGACATGCTAATCATGCTGGAAACATGTTAGTGACATGCTAGTAACTTGCTAATCATGCTAGAATCATGCTAGCAACGTGATAGTCACTTGCTAATCATGCTAAAAACATGCTAGTCACTTGCTAGTCATGCTAACAACATGCTAGTCACTTGCTAGTCATGCTAGCAAAATGCTATAAACATGCTAACAATATGTTAGCAACTTGCTAATTATGCTAACATGCTAGCAACTTGCTAATCATGCTAGAAACATGCAAAAACATGCTAGTAACATACTAATCATGCTAGACATGCTAGTCACTTGCTAATCATGCTAGTGACATGCTAGTAACTTGCTAATGACATGCTAGCAACTAGCTAATCATGCTAACGACATGCTAGCAACATGCTAGATACTTGCTAATCATGCTAACAACATGCTAGTCACTTGCTAGTCATGCTAGCAAAAACATGCTAGTAACTTGCTAATCATGCTAACAACATACTAGTAACTTGCTAATCATGCTAGAAACATGCAAACAACATGCTAGTAACATGCTAATCATGCTAACGACATGCTAGTCACTTGCTAATCATGCTAGTAACATGCTAGTAACTTGCTAATGACATGCTAGCAACTAGCTAATCATGGTAATGACATGCTTGCAACATGCTAGTCACTTGCTAATCATGCTAACAACATGCCAGTCACTTGCTAGTCATGCTAACAACATGCTAGTCACTTTCTAGTCATGCTAGCAAAATGCTAGTAACTTGCTAATGACATGCTAGCAACTAGCTAATCATGGTAATGACATGCTTGCAACATGTTAGTCACTTGCTAGTCATGCTAACAACATGCTAGTCACTTGCTAGTCATGCTAACAAAATGCTAGAAACATGTTAACAACATGCTAACAACTTGCTAATCATGCTAACAACATGCTAGTCATTTGCTAGTCATGCTAGTAACATGCTAGTAACTTGCTAATGACATGCTAGCAACTAGCTAATCATGGTAATGACATGCTTGCAACATGCTAGTCACTTGCTAGTCATGCTAACAACATGCTAGTCACTTGCTAGTCATGCTAGCAAAATGCTAGAAACATGTTAACAACATGCTAACAACTTGCTAATCATGCTAACAACATGCTAGTCACTTGCTAGTCATGCTATCTGTTTTTCTGGTAAATTGTATGGTTTTCAAAACTTTAAAACTTAAAACTTTAAAACTACTTTAAACTTCAAACTAGTTAAAACTGAAAACATTCAGACTTTAAGCTATTAAAACTACATCAAACTTTCTGGCTAGACTTTTTCAAGCCAACTTAAAGTTTGTCTACGAACTTTACTATCTAGTTGTTTCTAAAATGCTTGGTGTAATGGTAATGACAAACATACTGTCAGACTTGTGTTTGCTGTGTCTTGTGTTTTGTTCCCCACATGCCCATATTTAGTCCTTCCTGTTTCCTGTCCTTGTTTAGTTTGATTATCAGTTAATTTGGTTCCAGGTGTGTCTAGTCATCCTCTCGTTATGTTCAGTATTTATAGTGTGTTCTGCCCTGTGTTTCCTGTCTGGTATTGAATGTCTTCACCCTGCTCTACATGTGTGTTCCTGGCTATCTTGTCAAATAAAGACTGTGAATGTGAATCTCCCACATCTCAGCACTCCTTCTTCTTCTCGTCCACGCACGGTAGCAGCCGAATAATGACACATACTGGGGAAAACAACTTAAAAAAAAAAAACAGTAATCTTAAGTTCTAATTTTAAATTCTTCATAATTTTCTTTTAAAATAGTTAAAAGAAACTTTTAATATGTTTAATATGTCTAGTATTTTTATTTATTTCTTTTTTCTTTTCTTGTTTTTCTCTTTCTATAATTAGTATTAATGACTTAGAAATGTATGTCTTGATGCTTTTTGTTGGTTGATATTTCTGATGTTTTTGGCTTTGCAGCACCTTGATCAGCACAAATTGCTTTTAAGGTGCTATATAAATAAACCTGACCTAACCTGACCTAATACATTTATCTTTGTTTAACAAAATTGTCTGGGTAGGGGACAAGTAAAATAAACAAATTAACTAATTAACATTCTGTATCTAAAAAGACTCTGCCATTTGCTTCTTCTTTTCCTGGCACTCTACATTTCAAAAGAAATATCCAGGGCCATGAGAGAATAAAAGCAAACATTTTACACAAAACAGAAAAAAAGGAATATATATCCAATAATCCATATTTCTCTTTTTTTGTTTTTGTTTCACAAATGCACAATGCGCGTGTACATCTGAATAAAAATTATGAGGAAGTAACACACTCTGTCCCTCTGAAAATTGTCCATTGTCTTATAATGATTCAGAACTGAAGTAGATTTAAAGCTTACAGTAGATAAATGTCTATGACACTACTTTGTAGAAAAGAGAAAACACACACCTAAGTAAAAGACATGCTATAGATAAAAAGCAGTTTAATTCGCTATTGAGCTTCTTTATTGAGCAAAAAGTATGTTTCAAATCTTCAATTAACAGTTTTTCTAAGAAAAAGAATACAATTCTGTGATATTTTTGTAAAGTAGAAAATCAGAGTCTTAGTTCAAAGACTAAAAGTACAGCTCTTATAAATGATTACTATATAAATAAATAAAAAAAATGTAACAAACAATATTAAAGGTGTACATTTCCATAGCTGTCTGAAATTCTGCACTTTATTAGTACATTTATATTTTTTATACTTTTAGTACTTGCAATACAGCTACTGTATTGAGATAAATGTTTCGGTTCTGCAGCCAAGCTAAAACAAAAGGACAGCCGATATTTGGCTATAAGTGACCTCTATTCTCTAGTACACCAGTCCATTGCTTCCAAGGAAGTATTTCTTTGGTCTATGATGACACGAGACAGTAAAACTGCTTCTAGAAAGAGAGTAAACTTCCACAAGACATCCTGCAATCACTGAAAATGGGAACTAAGTAGCTCTATTTCCTGAATTTACTAGTTTAATTTAAACTATTTCAAAAGCATGCTGTAAATTTCAGTCTACCATTTCCAACACCCTTGCTTTTGAACTACCACTTTTTGCAGCCATGCATAATGCAGAGGGCAATTTTTTGCTGTCATTATTTCACGCTACATTCATTAAGACGCGATTATAAAAGGTTTTAATGAAAGAGATGATTAAAGGCAAACTTGGACTAGACTCATTAGTTTCTGATGGAACACAAACACTCATTGAACAGAAAAGAGAGTGTGAAAATGATCACAATTACAGCTTATTATTTTAGGATGATGATACGCCCTGAAGCATTTACTAAAATCACTCCCATAATCATTTTATAAAGACTTACTTTTTTTTCTTTCCTTGTCTCATCCTCTCTCTTAAAGTTTCATTACATATGCTCTTTGGAGGATTGGAGTAATGTTATGTTAACTCCCTGATCGAGAGGTAATTGTATTGTGACCAACAGATCAGATTTTGAGAACAATAACTGCTTCTGTTCTTCTGCCACTTAAAAAGTCATAAGTGAAGCCAAGAAGACAAAACTTTCACTGATTAACAGTATCACATCATTGACCATCCTCCAAAAATCTCTCGGTCAAAAACATTCCTTCCAAAAAAACAAACAAACAAACAAACAAAAAAAGAAAAAAAACACACACACATTAAAATAGAATTTAAAAAAGTACTTCAATACAACATGATTATGATCTTAATTTAAGGGATAATTCAGCCAAAAATGAAAATTCTGTCATTAATTACTCACCCTCATGCTGTTCCTACCACGGTCAAGGCCCAGAAAGGTACCAAGAACATCGACAAAATAGTCCATGTGACAACAGTGGTTCAACAGTAATTTTATGAAGCTACAAGAATATTTTTTTGTGTGCAAAAAAATAAAAATAAATAAATAAATAACGACTTTATTCAACAATTCTTCTCCCCTGAGTCACCCTCTGCCTCCATTATGGAGAGTACCACAACGCATGCATGTTCTACGTCAGCAGCACCACGCGCATGCGTTGTTTACCTGCAGGAAAGCACTGGCATACCGACGTGGTACTCTTCAAAATGGCCTAGGGTGACTCAAGGCAGAAGACTTGTTGAATAAAGTCATTATTTTTGTTTTCTTTGCACACAAAAAATATTCTCGTAGCTTTGTAAAATTACGGTTGAACCACTGATATCACATGGATCATTTTAACGATGGCCTTACTACGTTTCTGTGCCTTGAACGTGGTAGGCCCTGTTCTGTCTATGAAGGGTCAGAAAACTCTTGGATTTCATCAAAAATGTTTTAATTTGTGTTCTGAAGATGAATGAAAGTCATACGGGTTTAGAATGACATGAGGGTTTCATTTATGGGTGAATTTTGGGTGAAGTATTTAAGTAAAAAAAAAAAAAAAAAGGGGGGTGGCATGAACTCAAAAATGTCAGGGTGATACAACTGCCCTGATATCATAATTAAGCTTAATTAAAACGATGAAATTTTTGGAAATAGACCTTGTAGCATTATCTTCTATTATTATTATTATTATTATTATTGTTATTTTGGGAACAGTTTAGTATAGGGACCAATTTTCACTATTAATTAGTTGCATACTAGCATGCCTATTATTAAAGGAAAAGTTTTTCCATATTCTAATATGTTCTTCCTTCAATTTAGACGAGTTGATAAGTACCTCTCCCGTCTCACTGCACTTAATCGCTCTAGCGCATGGCGCAACTATGCTAGCATTTAGCTTAGCACCATTCATTCCTTAGGATCCAAGCAGGGATGAATTTAGAAGCCACCAATGTTTTCCCTATTTTGGATCCTACGGAATGAATGGTGCTAAGCTAAACGCTAGCATAATTGCGCCGCGCGCTAGAACGATTAAGTGCATGCAGTGAGACGGGAGAGGTACGTATCAACTCGTCTAAATTGAGGGAAGAACATATTAGAATATGGAAAAACGGTGGCGTTTTCCTTTAACATATTGGTTCTTTATTAGTACATATTCTGCATGACCATATTCTACATCCGTAATCCTACCCAATACCTAAACTTAACAACTACCTTACTAACTATTAATAAGCACCAAATTACGAGTTTATTGAGGCAAAAGTCATAGTTAATGATTTGTTAATAGCGAGAATTGGACCTTTTTTTATATTGCTAACAACCCTTTGTCCAATCTGTAGTCACATTTTCAAAACTCTAAACACAATTAGGACAACATCAGTCATCTGAACTCTTCTGCATAAATTTTAGATAGTATGTGTATATGGAGCCAAAATGATCTCAATAATAATTCACGCAAAAGACGCGATGCACACATGTGTAACCCAATTCACATGCATGAAAAATAATTCACGTGCATGAAAAAAAAAAAAAAAAAAAAAAAAATATATATATATATATATATATTCACAAAAACCAATTCACATGTACAAAATAAGATTATATATTCATAAAATACGTTTCACAAATACAAAACACAATTCACAGATGTACAACTGTGTACAAAATTTTTGAATGTTTAAAATTCAAGAGTTTATCATGGGCTGTGAATGTGAATCGTGTGTGTATTTTTGAGACTTTCCTGGCAGCGAACTCCTCCCACGCGTTTCACTCGTACTCTTTAGCCAATCAGATTTGAGCCTGTCAGTCGACCAATCATAACCCACTGTGGGCGTGCCTACCTATGTTAACTACTTTCAATATTAGTACAAAACCTGGCAGGTCCTGACAGAGAGAGATAGTGAAAGACTGAATCTTAAACATGTGATTTATTAACTTTTCACATGATGTATTACACTGATACAATTATAATTCAGCCATAAAATTTACTTTAAAAGAATGCTAAAGACTCTAAATGGGACACTATACCAACCATTCAGTGTAACTGAGGTTTAAATACCCTTTGACTGGTGAACTTCTAGCACAGCGTCAAACTGGTATCGAGCCAATCTCAGACCTACTGTATGCAAGAGACATATATTCAGCTGTGCTACATTTGTACTCCATAATTGTCAATTCATATTTTATGTTACAGACACATTGCAATTAATCAAGGTCAGGTCATTTCATGGACATTTTATTCCCAATAAAATATTTTTTATTTAAGTATTTAGAAAACTTTAATAAACATTAATAAATTAATAAATCTTATACAGCAACTGTAACAACTGACTTGTTTTGAATGTTTTAATTCTGACATAAAACCAGAACAAGAACATTTAACAATGCATAAAGCCTTATATCTTGAACATGTACAAAGTTATGGGGCCCTGTTATTAAAAAAAAAAAAAAAAAAAATCTAGTAATGCATGATTTAAAAATCTGTTGAAACTGTCAAAAAGAATAGGTTGCAACATGACTGTTTTGAAAGAGTTACAGTTCCAAATGAAACTTCTGGATTCACATCACCTCATAACATGTGGCAGGGGATGAAGTAGGAACAGTAGGGTCACGGGTCGTCTCAGCAGCTACTTATACATCATCAGCCTCACAATTCTGAAATAAATAGTATATGCAGCATAAACAAACAAATGAAATGTGCATGGTCTCTAATGTGTTCATGTTATCACATTGTCATCAGTTGAATGCGTGCCATCTCACGACCTTACACACAAGACAAGCACTGCTGTGACAGCTCTTTCAAATTCTCAATAAACAAAAATTATATTTTCATTCTATTTATTTACCACATGTCCCATCAGTCAAAACATTATTTTATGCTTTACACTGAGTTTCTGAATCTAATATCTTAATGCGGTATGGTATCCACGTGAATAATGATTCTTTATTAAAAAAAAAAAAAAAACATAAGAATTGATCACTATTACATCATAACACACTCTGGACTAAACAGCAGTCGCTGACTTACATTGTTCACGTTAGCGAGTGTCTAAACGACCGATTTTACTTCCAAGTTTTAAGTAAACATGCAGAAATAAAACGATACACCTTTACTTGGCTAGTTAACTGAAATGAAACGATTAACTGCACATACCTCTGCTGAATCGTAACTTGAATGGTGGTCTCACGCCGATTATGTCAGCATCCAGGTAGGCACCCCCACAGCGGGTTATGATTGGTTGACTGACAGGCTCAAATCTGATTGGCTAAAGAGTACGAGTGAAACGTGTGGGAGGAGTTCACTGCCAGGAAAGTCTCAAAAATACACACAAATCCAAGGCCATTCACATTCACAGCCCATGATAAACTCGTGAATTTTAAACATTCAAAAATTTTGTACACAGTTGTACATCTGTGAATTGTGTTTTGCATTTGTGATATGTATTTTATGAATATATAATCTTATTTTGTGCATGTGAATTGGTTTTTGTGAATATATATATATATATATATATATATATATATATATATAATTTCTTTTTTTTTCGTGCATGTGAATTATTTTTCATGCATGTGAATTGGGATACATGTGTGGATCGTGTCTTTTGTGTGAATTATTATTGAGATCATTTTGGCTCCATATGTGTACTGCATAGCGAAGGAGTCATCAGTACTTCATGGAATGACATAATTGCTGCAGTAAAGGCTTTATTGGCAAAATGAAATTGCTGTCAGTGAAAAAAAAAAAAAAAAAAACATACAGCCCTTTGCCTTTTGCTCCCTACCTCTCCTTCTCCCTTGTCAGAAAGTCAGAAAGAGCTTTATTACCAAGTACACAAGGAATTTGACTTGACGACAGAATAATAATAATTATTGTTGTTGTTGTTGTTGTTTACATAAATGGATCTCATATTGTTTGTTCTATACAAGTCGATCTGAAACATGACAAGTAATGCAGTTTTTGTAATGCCATTAATTGTTAGCATTTTGACAGTCTATGCACTATGATTGACTATATGTTCCTTTTGGATAGAAAAATAGTGCTAAGGTTTTGACTGAATGACTCAATTTTGAATCATTTGCTGTGTTTTGATAGACTTGCTATATGTAGAAAAGGGTATTCAGCATTTTGAAATGTAGAGTTTGTATTTATTTAACAAAATATGGTTTTGGCCAGAAAATTAACTATTTGGTTAATTGTGTGATGTAGGTGCGATGTAGGTGAATCAGTAATGTGGAACATATGATGGTTCTGTGCTGTTCTATGTTGTGTGTGTGTGTGTGTGCCTTGTGCACTGCCAGATTTCATTACACCACTTCACTCACTCATGATCTCACTGCTCAAACATGCTCGCCGGCACAGAGCTGATGACTGAGGGGCTGACGAGCATTAAACCCTGTGAGTTTGTACAAGTTTTACGTGTCAATGGGAAAGCAAGTGCTTATTCCACTGTATATGTATGTGCGAACCAGAAAAAAAAAAAAAAAGTATCACAGACACAAAAAACACACCCATGCACAGCTGTGTGTTATTGTAAGCAGTTGATAAGCTCATGATGAGAAACATACCTTGAGGACACCAACATGTGTATTGTAAAACATTCCACACACTGGTTGCAGGATCCAGCTGCATCTCCATGCATGTAATGATGAGTGCTGCTGAGCACTGCTCTGCGGGGGTTACTGTTGACTTTTGTGCATTCTGTTTAATTACAGTTCCAGATTAGTGTGACTGTAATGGGCTAATTACAGCGGTATAAATTATCCAAATGCACCAAATGTGGCTGGAATTGAGGTGGTAGAGTGCAGGCAGAGGAAACAAAGCAGAGATACTGAGGGAGGGAATGAGAGGAGAGTGGATAAATATTTTGGTTGTTAAAGTGAGTGCTGTGAGTCGGACTGTAGGTTTCTGGCCCTCTCTGCTCTTCATCACTCAGTTAAATGTAAACAGATTCCACCCACTTAGATTAAAAAACGATTCTGTACATAAATGAGAAAAAGAAAGAAAGAAAGAAAGAAAGAAAGATTGATCCCATATCCTATAACAATGGCCGTCTGATCTACTATTCATCCAACAAAAAACTTCAATTTATAATCATTTTTAATTAGCCCGTGAACTCATTCTCTCAGACGGCCTGGGTATGCGGAGCATTCACAATTTATATGGACAGAACGACACTGTTAAATAGTAAGTTTAACTACTTTTTTTACTAAATAATAATCCAGAGATTATTCAGCATTTCTTTCTGTTCTGTTTTTGAATGCAAGAGCACACCTTATGTAAATTGCCCTGAAGAAACACATTTGATAATGGTTTCTTAGACGTCAGATTAGACAGATTAGTTCAGGCAAACCATCAACTGGTCAAGTTTGAAAATACATAGTTCTGCACATCACTAATGCTTTTTTGTCCATTCTTCTTCATGGAAAATGATGATGTAAAACAAATTTTGGAGAAAACGAACAAACAAATCAAACAATATGATAATGTAATGTTATATGAAGATATATAATAAAGAGACTAAATATAGGTTACTATTTATATTCCTATTCCTATACCTTCCCCTGTATGGATATAGAAATTACATTACAAAATCTATGTTGAACTTAGCAATAAAAAAAAAAAAAAAAATTGTGATTGAAATTTTCTACAGTGCAGTGTAAAAGGAGGAGAAGAGAATTTGGTCTAATTGTGGCTTTATCATTAACAGAGCCAATCACAGAACAGGTTTCTTCTATTGATTTCTGTACATTCCACAGTGGGATAATTAAGAAGGCCCAGAAAGGCAATAATCCCCATGTGCCTCTTTTGAACAAGACAGCAAAAGGTGAAGAGAGACAATTCTCTATCGAGGTAATCCGTGTAATCATGGTCAGGTCACAGGGATAGATATGGGTCGGCACCTCAGGGCATATTAATACCTGCACCTAACTGGTTCCATTTGTCTCACTCTCAAACTCTTTATTTGTCACTAGCTTTTCTCTTCCTGTTTAAAAAATGTTAGTTGCTTCACTTGCTGACTTTAGAACTCGAAATACATTGTGAATAAAATTAGCTTCAGTTTCAACAGCTGATGTTTTCAGAATCTGTAACCTGCTCCAACAGAAGATAAATCGGCACAACTCCCTGCATTTTCATTTTTCACATTTGTCACTTGCTCCCCTTTGTTTACATGTCCACATTCTGCACTTCGCTCTGTCCCTCAGCGCAAACCCCTATCCCTCTTGGCACCCAGAGAGTTATGGCCCAAAACAAGCAGGAGTTGTAATAAATTTATACTGTCCCACCAAACAAAATCTTTCCAAATAATCCTCAACGACACAGGTCTCGCTGAGAGATCAGGCCTTAGGGAGAGAGAGAAAGCGCAACTTAGAGAGTCAGGGAATGAACATCTCTCTTCCTGTCTCTCGGTCTCGCCGTCTCTCGTTCTCCTTCATTGCTTCTTTATCAAGCAGGTGGTGCCCAGGGGTGGCTGCCCAGAGCTGGCAGACAAAAGTGTATGTGTATAAACTTTAAAGCTGATTAACCCGACCTCACTGCCTTAATGACAGCGCAGAGTAGCGAGCACCTCAGAGACCTCCACACTGAACCCTTCCTGTACCTCACACCCAGCCAGTCATCTCACTTCACACACATCAAAGAGTTTCCAGCACAGAGCGCCACGCAGGAGAGGAGAGGTGAGGAGAGCGGGGGGATAGTGGGAGACGAGGAGGGGGAGGATGGACAGAGGGATCCCTTATCTCCTCCTGAGAGGATGCTGCCCTGCAGAGTGAGATTGTCTCGAGCTGCCACCTGTCCCAGCCATCTTTGAAGGCAATGCTAAGCCTGTGATGGGCCTGACCTCCTTCAGCTCCCATTCTTTTATGTTTCTCTTCATTTCCTGCTAAGTTACCCCCTCCCCTCTACCTAGCATTCTTCCCCTCCATTCCTCTCTGTCTTGGCTTTTCTAGTGATAAGTACCGAGGGCAGGCATGCATCCCTAGTTACCACATATAGACTCATAATAGTAATTAGGGGAAAGAAATGTTATTAGCACTTTCTCTCCCTTCAAATACAGGCTGAGATAAGCACAGAGTGGTGGTTTGACTAACATTAAAGTGGACAGAATTTTCACTGCTCTGTTGAAAAATATTTAATGTACCTGTTAGACATACTCTGACATTCACGTTGTCAGATTTGTAATGTCACAACCATGAGGGCAACATATTATATTAAAAAAGAAGTGGATACACAGTTGTAACCTTCCAAACCTGCGACCTTTAAAACATATTTTTATTGGTATTAAAATCTATGGCTCACAAAGGAAAATGTGGAAAATGGCCATGTAAAATAAAAATATCAAATAAGAATAATGCTGGATATTATGCTTGTTTAAAGCAAATTCACACACACACACACACACACACACACACAAACACACACAGAGAGAGAAGACTGGAGCAAGTGTAATGCTGTTTGAATACCCACTGAGATTATTCAAGAGACAAGAGCTGCATGTTAGGAAGAGAGTGAGTAGTGGTGTGATAGATTTACAAAGTAGTAGTCCACTTGAACATAAAAAAAGAAAGAGAAAGAAAGAAAGAGAGAAAGGGACCTCATAGGTCTCCCATGGCTTTAAGCCAAAAGTTGTACAGTGGGTAGTGAAGTTACTGACAACAGTTGTCTTTATCCTTCAAAACAGGCTTTCTTACAATTTCTCTCTCTAAGAAATCTCTGAGATAGCCTATGCATTATGATCATCCCAACAAAATGCAGACGCCTGTAAGGAAACACATGTCATATGAATGACTGTGGCACATTCAATGGATCTAGTTTTCAGGATGAATTTCTCATCCAGAGAAAGCAAGCGATGTTCATTATTCCAGTATCAGGCAGTGCTAAAGAGCATTTCCACTCTCAACATGCTTCACCCTGAGCCCTCCAGGCGAAAGAAAAAGAAAAGAGGTAAGTCAAAGAAGCATAGGAATGTGATGGTACAGTCATACATGGCAAGACTCCTTTAATAAGCTCTATAAAATAGGATCACACGATTATCTGTGGTGTACTAGACCAAGAGAGCTAAAAACAGTGGAAGATTCCCCTTCACAATAAAAGGATCAGGATGAAGGAGTAGAAGAGATTTCTTACTAGTGCCCAAAGACTGCTCCAGGCATCTTGACCCCTGTGAGCTCCAGCTGGGCCACAGCAGGGTCCCTCTTTCACAAATACAATATGGAAACAATCATGCAGACCAGCCTTGCCCTTGAAGTGGTCAGTGGGAGCCTCTCTTAGGTTTGTATCTTCAATTTGAAGCATCATTGTGTTTTTGAAAACTAGTCATGCTACATTAAAGGCATTGAAAGTCCCACTACTTTCCACAAAATTTGGAGTATAAACTAAAACTATTCTTCAACTATGGGCACTTTTGACCCAGTGGACAAAGAAAGAAAGAAAGAAAGAAAGAAAGAAAGAAAGAAATATGTATACAGTATATTAGAAATGATATAGAATACTATATTGTGTAAATATATTACAAAATATTGAATAATACATAAGGAATTACCGCTTCCATGTATTGAAAAATATGTGACAATATATTTACTTATATATCACAATATATGTAATTTCATATTCAGTAATAGACTTTATAATATATAGATGTGCATGTGATAAGATATACAGGTGCATCTCAATAAATTAGAATGTCGTGGAAAAATTAATTTCAGTAATTCAACTCAAATTGTGAAACTCGTGTATTAAATAAATTCAATGCACACAGACTGAAGTAGTTTAAGTCTTTGGTTCTTTTAATTGTGATGATTTTGTCTCACATTTAACAAAAACCCACCAATTCACTATCTCAACAAATTAGAATATGGTGACATGCCAATCAGCTAATCAACTCAAAACACCTGCAAAGGTTTCCTGAGCCTTCAAAATGGTCTCTTCAGTTTGGTTTACTAGGCTACACAATCATGGGGAAGACTGCTGATCTGACAGTTGTCCAGAAGACAATCATTGACACACTTCACAAGGAGGGTAAGCCACAAACATTCATTGCCAAAGACGCTGGCTGTTCACAGAGTGCAGTATCCAAGCATGTTAACAGAAAGTTGAGTGGAAGGAAAAAGTGTGGAAGAAAAAGATGCACAACCAACCGAGAGAACCGCAGCCTTATGAGGATTGTCAAGCAAAATCGATTAAAGAATTTGGGTGAACTTCACAAGGAATGGACTGAGGCTGGGGTCAAGGCATCAAGAGCCACCACACATAGACGTGTCAAGGAATTTGGCTACAGTTGTCGTATTCCTCTTGTTATGCCACTCCTGAACCACAGACAACGTCAGAGGCGTCTTACCTGGGCTAAGGAGAAGAAGAACTGGACTGTTACCCAGTGGTCCAAAGTCCTCTTTTCAGATGAGAGCAAGTTTTGTATTTCATTTGGAAACCAAGGTCCTAGAGTCTGGAGGAAGGGTGGAGAAGCTCATAGCCCAAGTTGCTTGAAGTCCAGTGTTAAGTTTCCACAGTCTGTGATGATTTGGGGTGCAATGTCATCTGCTGGTGTTGGTCCATTGTGTTTTTTGAAAACCAAAGTTACTGCACCTGTTTACCAAGAAATTTTGGAGCACTTCATGCTTCCTTCTGCTGACCAGCTTTTTAAAGATGCTGATTTCATTTTTCAGCAGGATTTGGCACCTGCCAACACTGCCAAAAGCACCAAAAGTTGGTTAAATGACCATGGTGTTGGTGTGCTTGATTGGGCAGCAAACTCACCAGACCTGAACCCCATAGAGAATCTATGGGGTATTGTCAAGAGCAAAATGAGAAACAAGAAACCAAAAAATGCAGATGAGCTGAAGGCCACTGTCAAAGAAACCTGGGCTTCCATACCACCTCAGCAGTGCCACAAACTGATCACCTCCATGCCACGCCGAATTGAGGTAGTAATTAAAGCAAAAGGAGCCCCTACCAAGTATTGAGTACATATACAGTAAATTAACATACTTTCCAGAAGGCCAACTATTTACTAAAAATGGTTTTGTTTTTTTTTTGTTTTTTTTTATTAATTGGTCTTGTGAAGTATTCTAATTTGTTGAGATAGTGAATTGGTGGGGTTTTGTTAAATGTGAGCCAAAATCATCACAATTAAAAGAACCAAAGACTTAAACTACTTCAGTCTGTGTGCATTGAATTTATTTAATACACGAGTTTCACAATTTGAGTTGAATTACTGAAATAAATGAACTTTTCCACAACATTCTAATTTATTGAGATGCACATGTAAAACTATTTTGAACATTTATTTACTTATGCAGTATGAGTAAATGTCCAGTATCCACACATATAAGGAAATATATATAATTTTTAACAATCATTTATGATATTTCATATTTTAAAATATAGCTAGTTCACAATAACATAAGAACACCTGCTCATACTAAACACTTAGTGAACAGACTGTTACTGTGCTGAAAAGTGCACAGCCATTACTTTTTAAATAAAGTAACATATAATCTTAATGGTGTTTAGCCAATCGTCATCCTAACCACAGGCTCTATTCTTCTACTATGGAAGCATTTGGGTAACATAATTCATTTTGAAATGTAATATACAAAATGGCAATGGAATATGTAAAATGGCAATGTTTTTCTGTATTTAAATGTACATTTTCCCATACATAGGTGCAATGTTTAGTGCAAAATGAAAATGAAAATTCAATTATATAATTTACTTTTGCCATTTCCTACACTAGTTTTAATATGCAAATTAAAAACATATTTTAACATTTCATAAGTTGCAGAATTAAAATGAAAATGTATTACCCAAATATGTTTAGCATGTCCAAGCAAAAGCTGTTGCAAAATTATCATTTAAATGCTGTTTTTCAGGTAGGACACTTGAGATTGCAGTTAAACAGTGAGAGATCTTGAGGCAGGTGAAAAGCGTTTGGTTAATCGTGATCACCTCAGAATGCATTTTCAAATCCACATTAACTTAAACTACATTATCGCGTGGTATTTGATGAAAATGCAATTTAAAAAGACATTTAAATCATCATTTTGCTACCCTTTGCTGCACCTTTAGCTCGGAATGCATTCTGAAATTTTCACTGCATTTTGCTACAATTATCACGCGGTATTATGATGAAAATGCAATCCCAAGTGTCCTACCTGTATGTCTAAATGCATTTAGGAAAAACAGCATTTAAATTATAATTTTGCAACAGTTTTTACTTGGACATGCTAAACATATCTAATCAATTTGGGTAATACATTTTCATTTTAATTTTGCATATTAAAAGTAGTTAGAAAATGGCAAATGTAAATTATATAATTGCATTTTCATTTTCATTTTGCACTACACATTGCACATATGTATGGGAAAATGTAAATACAGAAAAACATTGCCATTTTACATATTGCATTGCCATTTTGCATATTACATTATAAAATGAATTATACTACCCATATGCTTCCATATTCTGCACAATGGTAACCCCACAAACTTACACATACCACAAACCCTTTTAAATTTCAAAATAATACAAGATTAAACACTAACAGATCCCCCCCCACCAAAGCATGCTGGGAACTAGAAGTCTGCTTTAAGTCATTCCGTGAATGTGTGTATATAACTGTGTAGATACATACACATTTATATGGGAACATCTATGTCCAATATATTCTCAATAAAGGATCAAACATTATGAATAATAGATTTATTTTTGTCTTCATTGCTAAATATATTTGTATGTATCAATATATAGCCACATATTGTCAATGCGTATATTGCTGTATATTGAAAAATATAAGCACTAGTTTCCAATATATGGAAATGTATTATGTATTATATTTTGCAGTATATTCCCATATATTTTTGTTTCATAAGGGAAGTTCTAGAGAAGTTCTTAGGAAGTGACCAAAGGTTTCACTTGGCCAACAACAAGAATGGATGGAAGTTTAAAATTAGATTATTATGTCCAAGAAAAGTCCTGGTTAAACAACCAAACTCTATATCTTAATTTGATATGGTTATCCAAAATACACAAATTGTTCTGGCCATGTTCATGTCTGACAGCTGACATTTACAGTTCAACTGTCAGTGAACTTTGGAGGGAAGCGGGCTGTTACACCCAGCACTATACATCCAATGTATCAGTGTCAAGCTCAAACTTTTTCATTATGTGCTGACCAGACAGGATGCAAGCAGTGACAGAAGTTTGGATCTGTCTGTTTGGTGGGATATCATCAGTCCCTCCTCATGTGGGTTTGTCTGGACTCTGGTGTGAGGAATCAATGAGACTTTGGTAAAGGATTATAGGCTTCAGGAAACTTGGTAGATCTTTATCCAACAAAGAACACAGAGGACTGAAACTGTAGCCTTACACCGCTGATCAAGCTAAAGGTACGAGCCAGTTTGCTTTTGAGTGGGGACAGTATTTCACACTGAGAAGTTGTAGACCGGCACTAAGTAGGCTTAGGAGTCCACCCTCTTTGCAGTAATGACACTCGTGGGCTTGAATGTCAAGGACAAGGGGGCTTCAAAGAGCTAAACTCTCGAGATCTTTAGGAAACTGTTTGTGAAAAAGCACAAATGTTTTAAGACCGTAAGGACAGCCAAGACTGCACTGAGGAACATGAATAAACCTATTGTTCAGTTGAGTTTGCTAAGCAAAGGATATGGCTTAGCTGCAGGAACAATCATGTGTATGTCCAAGATTTTAAAACATTGCAGAACAGCAAGATTTTGTCCCTCCCTGCTCGCCTTATTCAAAACATTTGCATTCCATCTTAAAATTCATATAAAAGGAAAACATTCAATTCAGCATGCTTTAATTCCCACAATAGGACATGGCTCTTATTGGCAAAGAGCACATCTGTTTAAGAAAATACAAACAATTAGGAAAGAGGACAAAGAGAGAGAAGAGAAGGATCTTCCACTTCCTCAAGAGAGATAAGAAGTGCAATGCCAGCAAGTGTCTCTCTGTTGCTGGAGCCCGATGACCTGCTAATCAGCGGACAATATAAACAGATGTCGCAGTGCTAGCCGCATTTCACACTTCCACACATTTAGTGCTCTTTACTTCATTAATCCATCTTTCAGTCCCGCCGCCTTATCCTTACTGTGTATTAGCATGGTGCTAAGCAGAACCATAAGAATCTTATCCAGTGTTTGTGTGAGAAAAGAGGATAAGGCTCAGGAACGACGGCTAATGCTAATGCTTCATCTAATGCTCACAAAGATGGCTATTTATCCTGTGCGCTCTTTCTGCTAAACACGCCAGGCCTTTATGCACTTATGCAGTGGGTGCGAGGAGTTTGTGTAAATTTAGTATTAACGCCTTGACTCATCAAAGCAGTAGAGAGGAGATTTGTGGGACTTTCTCAGAGGTTCTTGCTGTATCTACACTATCCGTACCTTCCCCCTTCTCTGGCACTTTGCTCCTAACACCCACTCCCAGGGTGCCCCGCTGTGTGTTGCCATGGTGACCAGGTGTGCAGAGGCGGCAGGTGGAGGCTCATTTAGGCGCATTAGGCCTTGACACGCGCCATAAGAAGAGTAATCATGCTTTACCTGCCTCTAGTACTAGTGCATACACAGCACAAAGAGCCCGACTCGCTCTCCATCACATACTCACACACACAAACGTGGGCTCACACTTACACTACCGCACACCTGGGACGCATTTAACGAGCTGATGGATCTCCAAAGGGAAAGAGAAAGGCAGGGAGGCTCTGTCGCACGTGAGTGTGTGTATGTGTATGGGGGTCAAGGTTTTTCACACCTCAAAGCCTGTGGAAGTGAGTGAATGGCGCCAGCGTGGATTTTAAAGAGCTGAGGGGTGATGGGGCTCGGGAGGGTTAGTTAAAGGGTCCTGGCCTCTCATAATCCCCTCTGGTGAGGAGTGTACACCACATCTATGATCAACAAAGTACACTGAGCCCTTAATTCACTCATAAAACTATATCAGACATTTTTCTTATTCTAGACAAAATGGGTTTAAAATGTCACACACACACACAAAACTGCATTAAAACAGGGGTTTACAAGAAAATAAAAACGTTTCACATGTTATCTCTCATTCTCTTGTTACGAGAAAATAATGGAATATACAAATTATGAAGCTGTAGGTAGTTTAAAAGGACTTTAAAACAAGTTCACTGTTCTATAGACCAGCTTTAGCAACTAGGTGTTACTACAACACATTTTTCATTTAATTAAAATCTAATCAGTTGCCAGAGCCATGTCTGTGAAATATCTCTCAAGAAAGAATTTCCTCCTGGTCAGTAAGATGGGGAGAGGGCCTCCCACTCCTTCCAGAATTCATTCCATCATCAACTTTCTCCACTCCACAGTTCATTGCTGCCCTGGTGATCTCACATGCAGAGAGAATAGACGGACTAAGAGGCCCCTTCGACCTCTCATGCTGTTTTTGAACCCCTCTGTTTCAATGTCTGCCTTCTCCACCTGACCTCTGACCCCACCACCCTTTCACCCCGCACCCTCCGCCCCAGCCTCCCCCTACAGGCTCCAGCCACCCGGAACACCCCTCTTTCACTTTTGTTCTTTCTTGCCTTGCTCCTTCACTCTTTTTCTCCACTCTTTTTCTTGGTCTTCCTTCATTTTTTCCCCTTTTTATTTCTCTATAAATCAGTTAGATGAGTGCTTAAAATCATAATGTTGATTACGACAGAATTTCCAACTTGTCCTTACTGTTTTTAGACAGATATGCAGTTATAAAATTATACTTCTCAGCAATCAACTTCATGCAACAAATACTCTTGATAAAGCTTAACTTCTACTGAAACCAAAACTTTTATGTAAGTCACTCTCTCTCTAGCTTCATCCTTTGCTAGAGTGCTGACCCCAACCAATGTCGCCTCATCACAAGAATAGATTGGAGATTTATGGGACTTTTTCAGAGGTCTTTGCTTTTTCAACACTATCTATACCTTCCCTCTCCTTTGGCACTGCCTCACCCTTTAAAACACTCTCTGCCTATTTCTCTTAGTTTTCTGTACAAAGAAAGTGGCAGGTTTGCTGAAGTGGTCACACTTTTATTAGTCAATATGTTAGGGGTCTGATGGGTCAGATTGTAGTTGACCTTTGTACATTAAGGTGGACAGACCAAAACTAAACCAACAAAGCACAGGGCTGCTAATGAAGAGGTCTAAACAGTGATACAGTAAATGGTTTTGTGAGAGAGAATGAAGGTAAGGGCATTTCATTAAGTACTATAGATTAAAACTACACCATCAAACACAATTCAAGGCCAATTTATCGAAACTAAACAAGCCATCACATTGAATCCTCGTCCATAGGTGATGGTCAGGCAATGGTGGTCCACAAAATTAACCTCTTAAAAGGCTTTGACTAGCCTCATCTGTCTCTCTCTCCCGTTATTTCTCTCCTTTACTCTATCCTGTCCATTCACATGTTCTCACTCTCTTGCTAAGAGTCTCTCATGATTATTAGAAAAATGATGGGGGAGTATGGGGGGCCAGACAAGAGAAAGAGAGAATACAGAAAAGAACAAGGCAGGGGGAGTTTGACTGCTTTCCTCTCTGTGATGCTTTGATCATGCCGCTGATGAGTGAGACTGGAGTTGTGTGCTTACACTCTGCCCCTAATGAGGGAATTAGGGAGCAGAGAAGAACGTCCCCCATACTAACTTCCCCGCTGAAAAAAATTAAAAGGCAAGCGAGAGCGAATGAGAAAGAAAGGGCAACTAGTCAACTGTCAGGCCCAATCAATCCATTAGCAGCTTTGCCTTTCGCCTCACAGAGGGGAAAAGTTAGTGTGCTAGCTCTGCACTAAATATTCGTCCTTGAGTTTTATGCACCAACAATATCTACAGTCTATCAGGACTTGGTCTTCATGGTAACGTCTTATGCCAAACACATTACTGAGACAACATAACTTCTATATGGATAGGATTACCCAAAAATGTAAGGCAAGAGGCAGAAGATTTTCAGTGAGTAACAAATCAAATTTCAGTTTGTTCCTCACACATAATTCTTGTATGTAACTTTCTTGTCACTGTCTATTATTTGTTACATAGAAAGCAGATAGGACATTCTCCTAAACATGTAATTTTGTATTTCATATTTTTTTGGGTGGACTATCCCTTTAGGATTTAAGGATGGGCCTAACATATTTTTAGGATAAAAAAACAAACAAAAAAAAAAAAACAACAATGTACAGATAAATTGGGACCAAAACATTAGTGAGTGGGTGTTTGTCCCAATATGGCCAAAGAACATGACAAAGTAGTAACTCACTATAGTGAGGGTCCAGGTATCCATTGCGAGGGTCCATGGAGAACAGTGTCCCCCGATAGGGAAGGGTGTGGTCTGCCAGGTGTGGCAGAGAGCTGTGAAGCTCTTTCTTCACCAATGGGGGGCGGTCTTCTGTAGAGGTGGATGGCTCCTCACTAAGTTTTCCTGATACACCCAGAACCACAGCCTGCCCACTGATGGCATTACGCCTCTCACGATGATACGGGGAACCTGAACTGTCATCCTCTAAAGAGAGAAATAAAAAAAAGAATATTAGCTCATTTTTATTACTTTATATATATATATATATATATATATATATATATATATAATATATAGCAGCAGTTGTGAGTGGGGTAATATATATAGCAGCAGTTGTGAGTGGGGTGGCCAACCCTAGCTCCACGACTGAGATCCCTCAAGGTGAGACCCTTGAGCAACCTCCAACTGCTCCTGGGCGCCACAGCAAAAATGGTTGCCCACTGCTCCGGGTGTGTGTATTCACGGTGTGTGTGTGTTCACTGCTGTGTGTGTGCACTTGGATGGGTAAAATGCAGAGCACAAATTCTGAGTATGGGTCACCATACTTGGCTACACGTCACTGTCACGAATCTGGTCCATGCACTTCCGTCCACTCACCACCAGAGGTCACTCGTTCGTCACATTGACTCCTGCACTACACTAACTGTTGCACATCACCCCCGGACTACATTTCCCATCATCCACTGCACTGATTACAGCTGTCACCAATCACACATTGCACTGATTACACAGCTGATCCCATCAGACACGCTTGGACTTCCTTTCTGTCAGCGGCGAGTATTGTACGCACATATCTCTCTCCTAGCCATAGCTACTCTACGGAGAGCACTTAGTTGTCATAGTCTTGCCTTGCCTGTTTTCTCCTGTTTTGATTTCTGCCCGTGTTTCCTGGATTAACCCTTTGCCTTGCCATTTGGACTCTGTTTGCACCTCATTTGGATTATTGCTCGTGTACCTGGATTATCTCTCTGCCTTGCCCTGTTGGATATTGTTCGCCGATCGCAGACCTACGCTTGCCCTAGGATTACTCTTTGTCTTGCCTGTGATATACCTGTTTGCCATTGTTTGACCCTTGCTTGTTTCCTGACCACGACTTTGTAAATAAAAAGCTTGCACATGGATCTGCACATCTCTCGTCTCGTCGGCTCGTCACTCACTCACTCACTAATTAATCCCACCTAATATTACAGTTTTTTTTTTATTTTTTTAAATATACTTTTATATTGCAATAATTTCACATTCAGTCTTCAAATTAATGTAGAAACAACATAAAGTATATTTTTAATATTTGTTTAATGGCATCTTTTTTATGACTGAAGGCGAGAATCACTGATACCAATACAGCTGATGTCCCTAGGAAATTGTTCTTTTTTTTCCTAACATTTAGCCATTGACTATTGCCATTCTATAGCAGTTTACTGACATACGGCCTAACAACATCTCATCTGACCGCAGTTCACTGATGTTCTACTGAACCTGCCTCGTCACCAGTACCATTTCCGCACTCGTTTGACTAGTGCCTGGCACTGAGGCGCGTCTGAAAATCCCCTGTTTGATGTGGTCATAAAGATGTTCTGCGTCCAAATAAATGCAATTATTGTCAAGTAAAAAGAGACAGAAGCAGCAGTTGTGAGTGGGGTGGCCAACCCTAGCTCCACCCCTGCATCAACTGTGTTAAATATTTTTAACACTGTTAAACTGGAAAAATGTATCACCTGCGTTAGTGTGCTAATTTTGACAGCATATATAATTAATTTTGGCATTTTGAAATGTACAGAGTACAAAGAGGACAGGAGTTATATCATCTTACTAATTAAAAAATAAATAAATAAATAAATAAATAAAGCTGCTTATTTTGAAACCTTATTTACATAAACTGACAGTGGCAATATATTAAAATAACTCAATAAAATAATTCAATAATTCAAATAATATCCCCAGGCCAAGAGTAGCTGTTTGTTCAAACAAACAATGAAAAATATGGGGGAAAAGCATAAGCTTATTGACAGACCTTAGCCAATGATATATCAAAACTAATCTTATAGGTAGTACTGCAATAGACAGGCCCAAACAAACCTACAGACAGACAAACACAAATACACAGAGACACTCATAGGTAGACAGACCCACAGACAGAGGCAATAAATATGGAACAAGTCTGGTCACGCTAAGTCTTCGGGTAGTGAGGGAGGCAGTGTTAGTGCTAACATGTGCTTTAGGGAGCTCTTTATGAGTTTTGTGTGCAAAGCCTCCTGGGCTTGGCCTCTTCCAGGCAAATGTGCAGGTTCACAGTTTCACACAAGAGCAATGGAGTGTCTCTGTGTCTGTGCTTGCCACTTTCTGTGAAATAAAACAGGCCAACATTCAACATCACAGCAGCAGTCAGGCAAGGATTTCCCACAAGCTTGCTCTCTCTCTCTCACTCTCTCTCTCTCTCTCTCTCTTTTTTCAAAGACACAGAATACCATTGAGAGGGCAGCTGAGTCTTTTCCCTGCATTCCAAACTGCCCATTAAATGGCCTCATGGGTTGTATCAACGGCCACAAGCTATCCACCTTCTCTCTCTTTCTCTTTCCTTCTCTCCTTCCCTCTACCAGTCTTTTAACACTGTTCCTGCCTCTCCTCTACACACACACAGAAAGATATGTACTTTCCCTATTTCTCTGTCTGCAAGTAATCTGTTCTGGCGGGCAAAGTTGGACTTGCAGCCCACAGGGACAGAGTCTCCAGTGGTTAAAAATTGGGCAGAAAGAAGCAGGTTTACAGGGTTTAGTGCTTGATCTTTGCTGAAGACACACAACCCATTATCTGACCCCATCTAGGACCTCTCAGCCTAGAAAAAGGAGTTAAGCAACCCATAATTCAGTGCTCTGGAAAAATCCTCTACCCCTCCAAACACTTTCACTGCTGAGTAACATCGCTTTTGCTTTTTAATCTTAAGGAGTTCAGGTCATAACTGCAGCTGTAGGGGTGAATAAGGTCACCAATAATGTCATTTAAAGGGACAGTGAAAATTGTCATTATTTGCTCACATTCATGTCATTTCAAACTCATGTGACTTTCTTTCAGTGGAACATGAGAGTTAATTCTTGAAGACTGAGGGGGAAAAAAGAACTCCATAAAAGTAGTCCATACAGCATGTGCACTACATTCAAAGTTTTCTAATGTCATATGAGAGCTTTGATATTTCCTAAAAATCTTGACAATGTACCCTAATTTTTTCCTCCATGGGTTCTGACATAAAATTACATTGTAAACTAAACAAAGATACGTTGTATATGTAATTCTTAGTGTGATGAACAATTTAATAATTTAAAGAACCTTATTCTACTACAAAGAACCTTAAGTGCAATGGAGAGGTTCAGCAGATATTAAAGGTTCATTGTGGAATCACATATGCCAATAAAAAACCTCTTTTATTTTAAGAGTAAACATACAGCACTGATTATGTAGCCATCCCCAACCTAAGCACAAGCTTCACTTCTCATCACAAAATGCCAACATCCTCTTCTAAATTCCAACATAACGAAACTAACAAAAAACTAACAAAGTTCATCCTTTTATCATTTAGCACAAAAACACTTAACTTTCATATTGACTCTCCTCATTCAGTCCTATGCTAAACAAGATTTCCCCTGGCCAGTTTCAGTAAGTGCAAACAAATTGAACTACAGTGCACATAATTAAATTAAACAGACATAATTGTGTAGCTTTAGGTTATTTTAATACATTAAATTCAATTAAAATAATTTTTTGAATGGTATACTTTTTATGGTGCTTTTGCATCTTTTTTCCTTTTGTGTTTCACATCAGAAATAATGCTATGACATGAAAGTGTCTATGAAAAAATTGTAATTTTTGGATAAACTGTCTCTATCACATTTGCAGAGAAAAAGAAGACAAGCCCATCAGATGCTGATATTTACAGATTTTTAAATTTCTGAATGAAAGCACTTAAACTCAAAACTCACACTTCTTTTTTTTTTAAAACCTTCTAGACCAGACATCCTCAAATAACAAAGAACGGTAGCAACATTTTACCATTTCTACAGTTGAGCAGCGCATCAAAACAACAGAACAGTACATACCACAAGCGCTCAGGGTTTACGGCAATGGGTTTTCGGCCCTATATCCTCTAATATTGTTATCTAGAGCCAACACGCTCCAGGCCCTTTCTGCTCTGTGCACATTGTGTTCTCCCCTTCTAAAGATGCTGAAAGTGCCACATTAAGAGTTAAAGATGTTATTTTAATTACAGTGGAAACACAGTGGATGACTCTGACCGTTCAAATAAACAAGAATAAATAAACTTTTTTTAATCTACATTGAGTATTTTTAATCAGTTAAGAACATTTCATAATAAAACAATGTTATAATTGGAAAAATTATTTGTAAATGGCAAGGAAAGACAACTAAAACTAGTTAGCTTTTTTCTGCTCATGATGAGAACGTTTTGATTATATGCACATTATTTATGCACATGGTTTATTTATTTTTAGGAGATTTTAACAAAATATAAAAATGGTCCAGACTTCAAGACGAAAAACTTAAACCCCATACAGTATAACTTCTAAGTCATATGGCCTTCTATTATACATAGGTATCTAGTCTTACCTTTTAATATTCATATCCAATTGAGCTCAGCTGATGATTTGTGTGTGTTCGTGTGTTTATCAGGTTGCTGGTGCTGATGAGTGCTGCTCAACTGCTTCAAAATCTTTCTGAAACTGGCACCAATATCTCATAGCACTGGAGCTAAAGTTAGCATTTGGCCCAGCATGCTGTGCTGCAGCTAGGAAAAAAACAATTAAAACTGTGCGGATTAAAGATCATATTCCATATATCACCACAGAATACACTACACAAACAGTCATGACACAGAGCATTCAATGTTCCTTGGTCCATGAAAAATGACAGCATCAGTTATAAGTCTTTAATCCTATATTGCATAGCCAGTGATCTTATTGAAGGAATAATAGCACTTATACAGTTAAAGCAGGATTAATAGGCCTGCTCCCATAAAACCACAATATTAACATAAAGGGATTTAAGTATCATCCTGTTACTATCCTCAGACACACACACATGGATTTGAAAGAGGATACTGCGTTATAGGTGTATGGAAGTAAGGAAATGAACAGTCCTCACAAAAAAAAAAAAAAAAAAACTTAATTCAATGCCTATTTTACTCATGTAATATAAAATTTAATTTACTTTACTTATTTTACATTAATGTAATTTTACAAGCTTATAATAAGTCAAAAGCTCATTTTAAATTTCTCAGTCTGCACCAAGGCCTTTTGTTCCCTCATTTTCACTAGAGCCTGAATTCTTTTAGGCATTTACAATGGCTATAGTTCAATAGTGACACAAGTACCACCCCACCCTAGTCACTATCCTCATGAACGTAAGTATCAGCTTATTTTCAGATGTTTCTCCTAAAAGGAGAAATATAAACAAAAGAGACAACTGTTGTCAGGCCATAAGATTATGAAGCTATTGAATTTGGATATTATAGATCAGATAATTTGGTCTTTGAATTTGAGAAGAAATTTTGAGTTCATATTGAAATCTTTGAATTTGATTGCAAACTTTGGGTTGTTTTCTACACTGTAAAAAAAAAAAAAGTTGACCTAACTATAACCTAAAAAAATAAAGCAACCTATCGCAGTCAACTTATAACTGACAACTAGTAACTGACAACCTAAAAACTTTAGTTTATTTAATGAATAAAAGGCTATTGAGTGTTAAATGATCTGTCAGACCAACTAAAGATTATTTAGCATTTAGCAATGCTAATCCTCTTTAGAAATCCTCTTTCTTTTGTTTCATGAAAGCCAACTACATGGGCAGTATCCCATTTTAAAACTAAAGGCAAACATTTGTTGATAGACAAATGTATTAAATCAATAAGCTGCAATGAAATGTACAAATACCTCAACATACTATTCTCAAAAATATTGAGAACAAATGTTAATTCAGTAAAAATATGAACTCTGATCCATATGGCAACTAACTGAGAGTGACAACAGCAGCAGCAGCATAAATTAAACCAGTAAAATGGGGAAAAAAAATGATAATATTTTAATAATAATTACCACAAAATGTTTTCATGCTGCAATGCATGCTGGGAACTTGCACAATATTGTTTAAAACTTAAAATTGTTTGTTCAGATGATTTAATTTGGAAAGTTGGGAGAACATTTGGACATATTATGAACAAATATTTGAGTATCTAAGTAAGGTAAACAAAACTTTTGCTAGCAGTGTTCTTGTTAATTTCAAAATAAACTGACTCCTACTAAAAAGTCTTTGTTAAAGCTATTTATTTATTTATTTATTTATTTATTTTACATTTGTTAGAAGAACATTTCAACATTTTAACCATACTGGAGAAACAACTAAGACATTTCAGTACTCTTTCATGTTTTTCCTACGGGACAATAAAGATGGACGGAGCTCTAACAATTTCATTTATGTTTGAATTCATATTGAAATCTTTGCTAATCTGAGCACAGTTTGAGACATTTTTGAGATCTCTTCTATAATGCTACAGAAGTAACATTTAAGAGTCCTTTTCTAAGGAAAAGATGAATCTGAAAAGCAAAATTTAACATAAGCAAAAGTCTCAATTCGCTCCGTTTAATATCATTTAAGAAATAACTGAGATATTAAAGTACTCATTTGTGGTTTCTCCTTCCTAGGGGACAATAAAAGGGGATGGATCTCTAGCAATTTTATTTAGGCAGCTTCTTCCGGATTTCCGTTTGAGCCACATCACAGAGTTCAAAAGTTTCCTATAGACTTTTAGATGAAGGTGAGTGTGCTATTGCACTCTGGGCTCAGTGAGGCTCTGATGTTGAGATTACACATGTCAGAAGACAGATGAGAAGGATTTCCATGGCCCTGACCATCAACCCTTCTCTTTTATTTCCTCTTTTATTTTCTCAGCATTCTTTTATTCCATTTGCGTTTTTGGCTCCACCATTGCTCCACAGATTCACTAGTCTATTCACCCTGACACAAAAACAGCAAGCTTGTTCTCTGTGGACTGGGGGGAAAGCACGCTCCGGCAGAAAAAAATAAAAAATAAAAAAAGCAGGGAAGAGGAAAGAGAGGAAAAATGATTGTGCTCCCTCTCTCTCTCTCTCTCTCTCTCTCTCTCTGTAGTGATTGAATTTCTTAACATCTTTTCAAAAATCGCTTAAATGCCTGGAGGCGAGAGGAAGAAACAAGCTAATGGTGGATGGGGAGCACTGAACAAATTTCAGAGCCCTTTCCTGCTTGCGTTTGAGGTTTGAAAGCGAGCACCCTGCCTTTCAAGTTTCAAAGTCCTCCTTTCTCCCGTGGTGTCACTGAAGGATTTGAAAAGAAGGTAATTGTGCTCACTGCCGCCCTGATCAGAGGCACACGGCCGAGGCTCTAGTATTTCACCAGCTCTGAGTACCACAGGAATAGACTCAGCAGCTCGGCTTCAACTTTCTTTTCCTGGCTCTCTCTCTCTCTCCTGTTCTTTGTGTCTCTTGATCTCTGTCTCTCACTTTTATTCACTCAATTTCCCTGAGTCTTGATCTGGGCTTCTCTCTCTGGATCTCCTTCTTTCGTCCCCAATTTACATGGTTTCACTCTGACAATCTCTCTGCCCTTTATTGCCCACCTCTTTCTTGCGCCCATCTTTACCACACTGTTTTCTTACATTTTAGGGCAAGAATTCTAAAGTCTGCTAGAAACATTCGAAAAACATAAAAACACTTTTGTAGAATTGTAGATTTTTTTTTTCTGCTCAAAACTTGACTAGTTAGAGGTGAAGTGTATACTTTCTGGATGGTAAAATACACTGTGGTACTTTCAAAATATTGCTCTTTTTGATTAAGAAGCACAACCAGCCCAACTTAGCTCAGCCAATAGTACAAGTCTGGGGCAGGGTTATCTGTTTGTTCAACTACTCAATTTTGGCATAGAAATTACACACTTCACCACTGTTAAGCCTCATTATTAATTTTAGTAAATTCGTCCATCCAGACAGTTTCCATGAACCACTGAAAAAAAATAAATAAATAAATTTGAAGAAGAAGCAGAAGGACTTCTTTTTTAATTGTTAAATTAAATTAACTGATTAACTGAATTCATTAAAACTAACTGATTCACTAAAATGAATCAGACTTCCCAATTTTATTTGAGAGAGAGAGACATTCTAGAAAAATGTGTTTGATTATTGCCTCATATCACTCATTAAAGGGATCCTATTATGCTTTTTTGTTTTTTTCAATTTTATTTAGTGTGTAATGTTGCTGTTTGAGAATAAAAAAGATCTGCAAGGTTACAAAGCTCAAACTCCACTCTAAAAGAAGATATGCTCTTTAACAGAAAACAATTTTCAAGAACTACAACTACTACAACTTCATTCGGATATTGTGAAGTCACAGTGTCACTCATTTAAATAATTCCCATCCATGGAATATGCAAGAAAAAGAGGACGAGGCCTGGTTTAACTGTGCTAGAGAAGACGAAGAAGAAGAGCTGCTTTAGTAGAGTGTTGTCACTATGGCAGAGAGATGCTGTTTATTTTCCACCTTGGTTCCAAAACCCTTTTGTTTGGCCTTCCTAAGGCAGACAAACCTATTTTTAACACTGAATAACACTACAATGAATACATTGCACTTTTCCTATATACAGTAATTGCAGTTACTTTTTAACATCTTAAATGTATGTATCTTGAATGCATAAGAAAATTACACACACACACACACACACACACACACACACACAAACATACCACTCTCCTCCATCATGTAAAATCTGTACTTGCAGTGCTGCAATAACATAAAATATGTGAAGAATGATATGCTTTTTGGAAACTCAAGCATGAAAACCAGTACACTGCAAAAACCAAAGCAAGATTTCATAAAAGGGCATAATAGGACCCCTTTAAAGAACTATACTCAATGCAATGTGGCATAAAAACCAACAAATTTTGTGTTTTACACTACACCATTATTTATTGGAAAAAAGTACATTTGTTATTAGGGAAAAATAGCAAGCTTAAAAATAGCAAGTTACTGTCACACTTGTGGTTAAGTTATCACAAAATTTTAGTTTAGTTATGGGACAGGAAGGAGCACATAAGATGCCATAAATATACAAGAGAGATCATGAGGACAGGTCAGAACATTGTTCTTGTGACCAGTGAGGGATGTTTCTGGCTGTGGGATGGGAGCCTCTAAAGTTGAGGGCTAGTCTAAGGGTGAGCCAAAAGGCAGAACCATCTTCCTCTTTTCCTCTAGCTTTCTGCCCTCTCTTCGACGCATGCCAATCATTTTTCACCCCATTCAAAGTTGAACCGGCTTTCCTGCTGCTGAGCGGTCGGCTCTTGCCAGTCAAAATGCAGCAGGGTAGCGCAGAGGCCAGTCACAAAGTTGCACAATGTTGCACATCGTTTCCAGTGAGGGTGAGGGCTTTGTTGAGGGGAAAAAATAGAGAAAGCAAAAGGTTAAGATTGAACCTCCACCTGCAGATATTTTGAAGAGTTTGTTGTCAATAGTTGAGTTGAGGTTGGTGTAGCTGGGGAACCTTTTTTGTAGTGGTGGTGGAGCTGATGTGTGGGGAGTTACTGTGGAGAAATGGAGGATCTTGTGGTAAACAACAAAACGTTTCTTCAAAGCTTCCTCCTCCTGTGAAGTAATACCTCTGTCTTTTTCTCTCCAAATTTCTTTCTTTCTTTTGCAAATCAACTTGTAGGAGAAGCTGCAATTAACAATGCAAAAAGGATGCAGATATTCCTGTGTTTGGCACATGCATAATAACGCCACCTCTCCAAAAGGCTTACTTGATTCGTCAGCCTGGCACCTGTGCTAAAGACCACAGAATTGTTTGTGAAAATACCCAAAGATAGAGTGAGACAAGGAACAAAACAGAGTAAAATACTGTTTCATGAAACTTGGTTGTAAGAGAGGAGCAAGAGGATTACTACAAGTGTGTGGGATATTCCTCCTTCTTGGCTCCCCATGCAGTAGGCAGGAAAAAGGTTCTCAAAGACTTATCCTTTAACCCCCACTAGTAGAGGTTTAATGCCAAACCAATACGTCCTCAAACATAGGTTCAACTTCCCATTGTGGAGGCCAGTAATCTATGTGATACAGAAATGGTCCATTATAGTGTAAAAGACAATATCTAATTTACACTAGCATTTTCTACCATTTTAATTTGTGAAATCTCTATCTATATAATTTGGAATTCGTTTTTACCATTTCAAAAGTTTGGGGTCTGTAAAGTAAGTTTTTGTCTGGATATATTAAATTGATCAAAATTGACATTTATAATAATACAATTTATCAATTAATCCTGAAAAAAAAAACATATAAAAAACATTGTTTTAAATTGTAATAATAATAATATCTCAAATTGTAATAATTTAATAATATAAATATAAATTGTATATATAATAATAATAATAAATATGTATATATAAATTGTAATAATTTAATAATATCTCACAATATTACTGTTTTTATCAGTATATGAATATGAATAAATAAATGAATAAATCGAATAAATTGCATTAGCAACATGATGATACTAACTTGCTGTAATACATAAAAACACACTTCATAAAACTATGACAATGAATCGTTATTAGGGTGGCAAATGGCCATAATACTTTTTTTTACGGCTAATGATTGTGATGTAAATTTTCCAAACAGCTCCAGAAGAACCAAAATATGGTAGAAAGACGAAATTTAAACACGTTTAGAAGCAAGCTGCAAACAGCAGATGGCTCCAGAATGGCTACACCCTTTCTAAATATAGCCTAAGCACTGCCAACGGAAAAATCAGATTATATCTTCAAATTAAAATCACAGAATGTTTTATCTTGAGCCACATAATTCAGGTTATGAGAATAAAAACAGAAATGGAAATGATAATAGCATCAGGGATTTAAACTGCAAGATCAGAGAGAATCATTTTAAAATTCTGTGATCTAGAATGCTTCACATTTCATACAAATTTCCCACAGTGATGCAGTGCCGGAACACAGTAGTGAGAATAAATGATGTCATTGTCAGCTCCTGATAAGCATCTTTGCTAAATCGACAGCTTCCACACATCTCAATTTGACTGTGCACATGTACGCACTGAATCCCAGAGTCTTGTGTAGCACATTCTGCCGCTAGGCCTCTATGGAGACCTGAGAATGCTGGAAGTTCCTGATTCCCTTCCTAGCAGTTGTGGGAAACTGGGATGCAATAAATCAAAGTCAAGGCCACTTCCTTTTCTCCATGTTCACCTCAAATCAGCATCACAGAGAAGCTTGAAATCACCCCAGGATCCTTGTCTCTCTCCTCCCCCTGGTCTTCTGGATGCAGCACTAGCATTCTGAGAGGCAAGTCTCGATACTCAGACATGTTCAAGAGCACATGATTGTGCTAGAGAAAGCATGTGCCAGCTGCGGAGCAAGGAGTGCTATCAGAGGGGGGACAATGGTGCATTTGGGCTATTCAGAGTTTGCCTTTTCTCTGAAGCCACTGATGCAGTGCCCATACTCACATCAAACTCTGTTAGAGCATTTGACTTGCCATTCCGAGACCTTGATCAGAGGATATAATGGAGCGTGATTGATGCTAGCAGGTATGGACCAAAACCAGGTAAGGTGCTGAAAGCAGGAAATGGCCGTACTTTTCCTGCGAAGTGCATGAGAACCAAAATGTCAAAAGTATCAAGGTCATGATGTTTTTGTCTTACTATTGGCTTTGAAAATCACCACATTTACATTTTGTAATACACAGAATATGTGAAATCTTGTCTTCAAAACAATAGGAAAGGAAAAAAGAAAAGGGAATTTTAGAAGGAACATCTGAAATTATTGTGATACATAAACAAGTGAAAGAGCAACCACATAGCAATAAAGAAATTCCTTTAAAAAAAAAACATTCCAGTAGACAAAAACTATAGAAATGTTTTGAAAATTAGATGTGACGGTAGTAATTTTAGAGAAACTAAATCCTGAAACAATGTTTATTCTGGTTTCTGGAGGGATCACCATTGCTGGCTGAGTCTGCTTTGGGTGGACTGAGGCTAATGACCAGTGCATATGCCAGCTTTCTGCTGTGCCTGACCGTTAGCATATCCCTCCACTCACTCAGCAAACAGATCAGGGCCAAGCCTGAGGCTCTCAGATTATGGACAACTCACCACAAATCAACCGTCAAAATGTACACTCGGCCAGACCACATCCTTTTCACAAGGCTTTTAAAACTCTAAAAGGTCAAGAAAATATCTTATATTTTGAACGTCTTGTTGTAAATGTAGTAAAGCTGAATCTCAGAACATCTGTGGACAACAATAATTATAAATATTGTATTATGTTTGTAGCTGTAATTCCTCTGTAGCTGTTTTGCTCTACATTACAGGATTGTGGATAAATACATCCAAGTTAGTGAGACTGGGATGGCTCAGGCTTTATTAAGACAGTTAATGGGAGTGGGATAATTAGACAGTTCAAAGGCACCTGCCTGCCATCCCACAGGGGCTGGAATTCTCTGGCCCCTTCCCCTCCCCTCACATTTAAAAGCATGTTAACTCCTATCAGGGGCTAGCAGGCTAATTTAACTTCTGACATTTGATATCTGAGGAATGAGAAGGATCAGCCGTTTATCCGGAACGGGATTACCCTTCCATCCTCCCCCATTCCTCGCTGCTCCTCGCTCTCTTCCGACGCCCATCCTGATGAGAAAGCCTCTCTCAGGCAGGCCAAATTCATTAATTTGCTTGCCACTAAGCACTTTATCAATGACGGCAAAATGCTGTTTTTCCAATGCTAAAGTGGAGCAGCGTCCCCTATGCTAGCGACTGAGTGGCAGAGATTTTTCAGGCCTTACAGGCCAACTGGTGAATAACCACCACATGATTTAACAGCCCTATTAAATTCATAAATAATTTGAAAATAAAAACAAATCCAAAATAAAACTTAAAACAAAGACAAAATAAAACTTAATATATATATATATATATATATATATATATATATATATATATATATAATTATAATTATATATATATATAATTAAAATAAGCCTATATATATAATTAAAATAAGCCAGATGACCACTAACTGACAACAGAGAACCAACAATTGTAAATGTTGTTGCAAGTGCAACCCTTTTAAATTATTGCAAGTGTTTGCAGATGATTGAAATATGAGCTTAAAATCTCATGGGGTACTTTAAATAAATCAATGTCAATCGGGTTCAGATGATATAAAAAGCTTGGGAATACCTGATGTATTGTGCTGGATGGCAAACTTTGGGCGCCTTTGTAAAGACTAAAAGCTGAATAATTCAAACGAGCTAAATTCAGGCAAAAATAAATAAATAAATAAATAAATAAAAAAGTTATATATAGAAAGACAAGTTCCTGATGGACCAAGCAGGGAGAGACAGATGAAAAGAAGAAAAAGGAAACTGGTTGATTAGCAGAGGTATTTAAACGTGTTGTGCTCCTCTGATGAATGTCTGAGTTTCAGTGTGAAACCCAAGGAGACGACTTTGGGTGAAACAGTGTAACGCACTGCAGCCTTTGAAGGTGCAGCTGTTGATGCTTACAGTTTCTCAGCTGCCCCATTCAGACATAAGGCCCCTTTTACAAGCCACCATGACAATCAGAATTCCAACCTACAAGCCAAACCTCGTAAAAATAACACAATAATCAGGATTCCAAACCCGAAACCATTATAACATGACAATGTCTTCTTCGCAAAAAAAGCAGAGCATAACACCAAATTACTGTTGACCTGTTCAGCTAGCTACATATGTGACTAATAGTCATCTCACATTGTTCGCAACAATATATAATAAATAACGTATTAAGGAAATAGATTAATTTAGAGTGTATTTATTAATTTTCATTTTATGTCAATTTTAAGAGATATGTGAACCATAACTAAATCTTTACATTCTTTAAAATTCCCATCCCAACTAGAAATACATATAAAAATGTGTGTTTGAGGTTAAGCATTCACCCTGTTTTGGCCAGGTAAGAATACATTTGACCCTTTGCAAAGCCCTTTGGTTAGCATTGCTAACTCAGACAAGCTTTACAAAAGAAAGTACAAGTCAGCCATATCATACTCAGATATTCAACCCAAACCCAGATCATTAGTTCAAGTTCCTCTCCATCCTCCCTCTTGATGTAATGAGATACACTCCTGAACAGTACAGACATATCTCTATATCTCCAAAGACACAGCATTAAACTCTCCTAAACCTGCTCCCTATGAGGTTCTCTCACTGCTTTTATATCTCTTCCTTCTCTCTGTCATAAAAGAATGTGCTTCTCGGTCGATGATATGATCTGTGATGAAGCCATGATGTTGTATTATACATTCTGTATTGTATGGCTGTTTCTATTTGTTTTATTATAACAATTAGTTGAGTTAGCCAATGACAGTGTAACATAAAGAAATGGCACAAACCACACAGGAAAATATGTTGCTGTTGTCACATCAAAATCACAGTGGTATATCGGAAAAAGAAATGTTTCTTAAAAGCAATGTTTGTATAACACAGTCTCTTTCTCTCTACTTCTTTCCCAATCTCTCGTTCTCTCTTTGGACCCATGCTGAGTGGAGGCAGAGCCAGAACCACACAAAAGTACCATTGATGAGGAGAGGGTGTAAAACAGGCCAGTCTGCCCCTCTCAAACACAGAAGTCATGAGGTTGCCAAATTATTCTCAGGAAAGGCTGTGTGTGCATGTGTGTGTGTCTTATTCAGTTTTGAAATACAAAGTTATTTGAAAACCTGTCACTTTTAATTTTCATCACTTTCTTTCCTAAAGGATCACACATTTACTTGTACAGTGAACATCTATTTCACAAAATCTGAAAAAATGATAGCCTTAGCCTTAGCCTTGTTGGCTACACTACAACGTATCTCTTCAGGAGACCCAAAAAGTTTGAGGTCCTTTCCGAAATCAATTTCTCTCTCCTCTCCTATGACTTCCTGGCTGTAATCCAACTGTGCTATTCAATAAAGGTAAACAATTACCAAAGAATATTCACTACCAATCAAAACTTTGAATCCAGTAATTTTTAACATTTAAAATTATTACTTTAATTCAGCAATAACACATTTTTGATCAGACACATAAGAGTAATACATCGTTTGAATCTGTAATGGCTCTACTTTTATTAGTGTACACTTGCCATATCAACAAAACTTTGTGCATTTGTAAAATAAAAAAATAAATAAATAAACAAGAATTGCTTTCAGCAGTCTCAGTCTCCGCGAATATCTTTCTGAAATGCGTCACTAAAATGAAACGAAAATCAGCGAATACTTGACACACAGACATGAGAGATATATCTATGGAAAGTTTGAAGTGTCTACTTTTAAATGAAGTAAGTTTTATGAAAAACAAATATTCTCATATAAAGTAATCCGTATGAAACCAATGCGAGGAACAGTCTTTCCCTTCTGAGCTCATTATCTGTAATATGATCACACCCATGCGCAGCGAGCACTATTCATACGTGAGATGCACAGACATGTAAATGCCCACATCATCTCCGTTTTCAAACAGTGAAGATTCATCAAGTTTATCTAGGATACTTTTCATTTTTCTTTTTGTGCTGAGAGGAATAAGCCTTGTGTTTACCTCAGAAGAAGAACGCGATGCGACGCATGGCTTGATGCAGCGGAGGAGGTCATTTATGCCGAGTAAGTAATGATTCGTATTGGCATTAGATGATGTGTTATTGTGACATAAACTTGAACGCATTTACTAGTTGGACTTTTCCCAAACAATAATTCCAGACTGAAATGTGTGAAATCGAGTGCAACATTTTTAAATATGATAGGCACCCTTTCATTGCATCTAAATGTTGTAAGATGTGAGGATGTTCTTATGTTCTATAAACTATAAAACGATATAAAATATAATATGATATAAAAGTAAGTAAATATGAAGTCAGACAGGCATGAGTGTTTACACTGCAACATGATGCATGTTAGAGTCTCCCCCATGATTGTGTAATCAATATTGTTATAATATCTGCATCTGCTCAGCTCTTTGTCATAAATACAGTTTATAAAATATCATGGGGGAGCAATCGGTTCCCAATCTACAGTAGCCTAAATTTTCGCTGCATTCACCCACAGCTTTTTCCTCCAGTGAAAATGAAGCACATATGAATGTATACTTTATAAAATGATCATGTTGCCATTTTCATTTGAAAATTTAACATTCAGTGTAATACATATTCCAGTGCATGTGGCAATTAAAGAGGTTTGCATACTTGAGCTAAGGAAAGAGGGTTGTAATAGAAGTGCAAACAGTAAAATTTTATGTTTGTACAGTAAGGTGTGTGTGAGATATATATATATATGTGTATATGTATATATATATATATGTATATGTATATATATATGTATATGTATATGTATATGTATATATATATATGTATATGTATATGACTTCATTTCCCAGCAGCCATTTATGGAGCGAATTTTGTGCCGATATTCATCAAACAAATCCAGCATTTTGCAAATAAACACAATCTGCTTTGCAAAGAAAAACTCGACTTTCAAACAAACGTAAACTGATTTGCAAATATAAAACTCTATTTGAGAGAAAATGCAGAGGTATGGACAAATATGTATTGTGTGTTACAACTGTGAGACTCATTTGCCTTTTTATGACAAATGTGCCTTGATTTTCTCACAAATGCATGCAGGCAGATTTTCTCACATGTGTGCAAACAGATTTTCTCACAAATGCGTGTCTGTACTGTGTGTGAGATATAAAGGTCCAAAATCCATTTACTTATATTTGAGAATCGAGACATCTCATGATATAGTTGACACGTTTGTGCCCAGGGCACCGCTGCGTCATAATCCGTCCCTGGTTCAGCTACACTGGAATGAAGTTCTACGTGAATATGGTAAAATAAGCTCCATGGCTACCTGATGATGGGGCTGTTTTTTTCTTGAATACATGGAAAGAAGCAGCAAAAACTTTGGAAATACCAGGTACTTGTTTCAACACTTCAACAGGATCTGTTTTTTAGGAATAACACAAAGGACTGTTCAAGTCTCTGTGACAATAATGTGTCTTTGACTTTCATTATGTATATTTTGATTATACTGTGTTGTAAATAAAAAACAAATAATCAAAACACCCATTATTTTATTCTTTTCACATTCTTTCTTACCTGCCTCACAGTCGCAGTCACACCGATGGCCCATTAGTGGAAGACCCTTTGTCTCTCAGGTGTGAATCACTAAATATTCATAGTCATTGTCACTCCCTCGCATACAGCCTTTCTAACACAAAACATGTCTTACAAAAGATCAATATATTGTTTTCTGTGAAAGAGTGAAGCAGGATTATTTTCATATTTTCATGTCGTTTTGTAGCAAAAACTCTATTCCAGTTCCCAAAAGTCTTGTGAACAAATCTTCAGTATGTGTTTCATGGCCTTATTTCAAACACTTTAAAAATACTTTTTTTTCACTAACCACGCATAAACTTTATTTTCTCAGAAATGCAAATCTGCACAAACATGCTGAATACATATTTTTGCAGCCCAGTTTGTGCTGAATACAGTGTAATCAGACATTAGCCATTAATATGTTTAGAAGAAATTGAAAAAAGCACAAATGTCATGGCATGTCAAAATTTCTTCAGGCCCTCAAAATCCCCTCAGACCCCAGAAAGTTAATGGCCCATCTGTTATTTCTCACATACCAAGCTCTTTCATATTTGTATCAGATTAAAAATGTGATCTACTCTGAAAACCTTTAAGTTTGAGTTGAGAATAAACAATTGATTTGATTAACTCTATGACCTTCATCAGTGCCTTTGTACAGAATCACCTTGTACGAGTTAGCAACTGTGGTATTGAGCACATTTACATGCACATTCTTAAGCCGATTATGCTTAATAAGCCGAAAATGCACTTGGTCATGTAAACGCAATAACCCATTTTCTTTTATCAGAGTAAGGTCATAAATGGCGTAAGCATAAACCGGTCGCCACAGGTAGTTTTTTGCCTCTTACTCCGATTTTGCGTGGCATGTAAACGCAATAACCCACTTTCTGTCGGCTTATTGAAGTGCACATGTGTGATACGTGACAGGAATGCATCATTAGTGCAGATTTAAGCGCATCTAGACAGAGCAAACATCTTACAGTAAAGAAAGAAGAAAATATATCACAAAAGCAGGCTCTTTCATGACTCAGAAAATGATAAAAATGTGTTCTCATCTCATGCAGCAGAAATACAAGTGGTTCAGTCAAAACTTTGCATTTATAACTGCATTAGAGGATAATATATGAGCTATAAGTTTCCCGCTGACATGTTGCAAGCTTTATTTAACATCACAACTGACAAATGTATGGAATACTCGGAGTCAGATACGCAAATAATTATATTTTGACGTCACTGCAGGGAAATAACCTGATTTATTAATGAAGTCATGTAAACGCAGCTTACTTGTGTTGTCAGGTTACTGATGTGCATGTAAACGGGGGAAAACTGGTTATTTTAATAAGCTGATATTTGAGAGTTATCAGCTTACTGGTGTGCATGTAAACGTGCTCATTGATTGTTTGCACAATCGGGGCCTGCCCTGGTTCAAACTGTACTTCCTTACAACGTAATCACCGACAGTCTGACTGCCTGTTAAAAAGATGTTTCTTTCAAACATCTGTTCCCTCAACACAGCTAAGTTCAGTAGGCTGCACACTCACTTCTTAGCTAAATCGATCTCTTTTAAGATTCTCTAAATGAGTTAGCTAAATGAGTGTTGGTGTATCAGGGCTGGCAATTATGTGGGCCAAGCTCTTGTCCAATGAAGACAACAAACGGATGGCCTGATACTCCCTACCTCAGCTGGATGAGAGAAGAGAGCTTCTTGACTGACAAGGATACAGCTCACCTTATAAACTGACTTCACTAACTGTCAGTAATGACTGTGGCTCACACACACACATTACATGAACCATTTACTGCAGAGATGAGATGGGGAGGGAGGGCAGGGGGTGGGAATCAACCTCTGTTTCTAATCAGTCATTGAAAATCACTGTCATACTTCATGGTTCTTTGATACAGGCTCATGGTGAGAGGTGCTACAGTGAGACGAGAAGTGACAGACAGAGCCACAACAGCAAAGTGAGGTGTGTGTTTACATGCTGAACTTGATAGAAAACACTGTAAAATGCACTATAAACCTATTTATGAAGAATAAAATAGGCTTTTGCAATCCAACATAAATGGACAGTGGAACAAAAACAAATAGACTAAAGAATGTGTTGAGGAGAAAATATGAAGAGTGGCATGACATAAAGAAAACCGGAGACAGAGAGACAGACAGAGTGGGAGGGGTACAAGACTATAATAAATTTACTTGGCAGGGTCACAAAACCTTAACTTTGTTCCTCTCTGTGTGATGACTGATGTTCCCTAACCAATAAGATAAGACTGAACTGGTTCTCTTACTACCCACCTACTCATTTACCATTTTTCTTCTAGTAATCTTCTAGTAATCAAGGCTTCAACCTTTTGGTTTACTACAAGAGGAAAATGCTATTGCTCAGAGGTTGTACTTTCATAGCTCAGAAGTTCTTAGTTAAATTTTACTAAAAGGTACTTTTATGATCGCTGTTTTTGGAACATCATATATAAAAACTAACAATGTAATTACAATAAGAATCCTAAGAAATTTGGTTTCACATAGCAAAATGGCAGAAGTTAGCAAAACAGTAAGCACAAACCTGTTTCAGTAACTGATTTTTTTAGATGTTTTAGATGTTTAGGGAAAAAAAATAACAGTCACAAATAACAGTGTTGTTGTACACTAAGCGTATAATAATTATAAAATTAATGTGAGTAGGCCAACCCAGAAGATTTTGTCCTAGATGAATTCAAAGAAGAATATCCATATTGAAATCTCTAAATTTGGTGGCACATTTGTTCTCCATTTAACCTGATGTCAAGGTGAAAGAAAAATTTAATTAAAGGTGCTGTGGACAATTTTTAGCTGTTTTTCTAGCTTCAACCACATGCATTTCCCCTACACCTTCTATATCTACAGCATTTGTAAGGGAAAATAACTAAGATGGCACCGCAGATGGCAGCTACAGTGCTTTGCTCTTCAGTGTTTGTACTGTTTTTGTGTTTTTCCTGTTTTTTGTTTTTCAAATACAATCAGTTTTACCAGGGATGGCCTGCTGAACATTCGGCAAAACACAACACAAAATCTTTTACCGGATTTTGAATATTCGGACGTTTTGCTGGACATTGTAGTTGGCGGAGCCGTAGCTTTGGTCAAACGCTTCAGGACGCGCAGACGGGGGAAGCGACCCGGTGCGCTCGTGAAGCTTCGTCAGCACTGATTTAGAACGGTGTTGCCTAGCATCCATCTGGCGAATCTCCGCTCTCTACCCAACAAAACGGACGAACTCCTTCCGCTCTCCCGGGCAAACAAGGATTTTTCAAACTCTGCTGCTCTGTGTTTCACGGAAACCTGGCTGAACGACGCCATTCCGGACAGCGTGCTACATCTGCCTAACTTCCAGCTGATCAGAGCAGATGGCGACGCAGAATCAACGGGGAAATCGCGCGGCGCCGGGACATGCTTTTACATCAATGAGAGGTGGTGTACAGATGTAACTGTGTTAAAGAAGATGTGCTGTTCTGATCTAGAAACGCTCTTCATCAACTGCACGCCTTTCTACTCGCTGCGGGAGTTTTCCTCGTTCATTCTTGTGAGTGTTTACATTCCTCCGCAAGCGCACGTGAGCTCAGCTTTACAGAAACTGACTGATATGATCACAGAGTGAGCAACAACACCCGGACTCTGTTTTAATCATTCTCGGGGACTTTAATAAAGCAAATCTCTCCCGTGAACTGCCAAAATACAGACAGCACATCACGTGTCTCACCAGAGACAGTAATATATTGGATCACTGTTATACCACAATAAAGGATGCATATCACTCTGTCCCACGGGCAGCTTTAGGACTCTCTGATCACTGTTTGGTTTATCTCATACCGACCTAAAAGCAGAAATTTAAATCTGCTAAACCAGTATTAAGAACTGTTAAAAGATGGACTAATGAAACAAAGCGGGATTTACAAGCCTGTTTCTCTCTCACTGATTGGACTGTTTTCGAAGCTGCTGCAAATGATCCGGATGAGCTCACAGAGACTGTAACATCTTATATCAGTTTCTGTGAGGAAATGTGCATTCCTACCAAGACTCATCTAACTTACAACAACGACAAACCATGGTTCACTGCAAAACTCAGACAGCTCCGTCAGGCCAAAGAAGATGCTTACAGAAAGGGGGATAAAGTCTTGTATAAACAGGCCAAATACATACTGGAAAAGGAGATCAGAGTGGCAAAGAGGAATTATTCTGGCAAGCTAAGGAACAAATTCTCTTCCAGTGATTTTGCTTCAGTGTGGAAAGGTATGAAAGATATCACCAATTACAAGACACCATCCCCCAGCACTGTGAAGAATCAACAACTGGCAGACGATCTGAATGAGTTCTACTGCAGGTTTGAAAAAACACCCCACACCCGCCCTGAACACCTCTCCACACAACCATTAACACCTCCAGCAACCCCCCTCTCCCCCACACCTGCAATTCAGATCAGCGAAGATGATGTGCGCCAGGTATTCAGAAAGAACAAAAGAATGAAAGCACTAGGCTCAGACGGTGTGTCACCAGCCTGCCTAAAAACCTGTGCTGACCAGCTGGCCCCCATCTTCACACAGATCTTCAACAGATCACTGGAGCTGTGCGAAGTCCCCTCATGCTTCAAATACTCCACCATCATCCCTGTTCCAAAGAAACCCAAAATTACTGGACTTAATGACTACAGACCTGTGCCTCTAATGTCTGTGGCCATGAAATCATTTGAAAGACTGGTTTTGGCTTATCTGAAGGCCTCCACTGGACCCCCTGCAGTTTGTCTGTGGATGATGCAGTCAGCATGGGACTGCACTACATCCTGAAACATCTAGACAGACCAGGGACTTATGTGAGGATCCTGTTTGTAGACTTCAGCTCCGCTTTTAACACCATCATCCCAGACACCCTTCAGAATAAACTAACTCAGCTCTCCGTCCCCTCCTCCGTCTGTCAGTGGATCGCCATCTTCCTGACAGACAGGCAGCAGCTAGTGAGGCTGAGAAAATTCTCATCCAGCACCCGCACCATCACCACTGGAGCTCCTCAGGGCTGTGTTCTCTCCCCACTGCTCTTCTCCCTGTACACCAATGACTGCACATCTAAAGACCCCTCTGTCAAGCTCCTGAAGTTTGCAGACAACACCACACTGATCGGCCTCATCCAGGACGGTGACGAGTCTGCTTACAGACAGAAGGTTAAGGAGCTGGCTGTCTGGTGCAATCTCAACAACCTGGAGCTCAACACACTCAAAACTGTGGAGATGGTCGTGGACTTCAGGAGAAACCCCCCTGCTCTTCCCCCACTCACCATCATCACAACACTGTGACTGCAGTGGAGTCATTCAGGTTCCTGGGCACCACCATCTCTCAGGACCTGAAGTGGGACATTCACATAGACTCCATTGTGAAAAAGGCCCAGCAGAGGCTATACTTCCTTCGCTAGCTGAGGAAGTTCAACCTGCCACAGGAGCTGCTGAAACAGTTCTACTCCGCCATCATTGAATCCATCTTCTGCACTTCAATAACTGTCTGGTTCAGCTCAGCTACCAAATCTGACCTCAGAAGACTACGGAGGGTAGTCTGGACTGCTAAGCGAATCATTGGTACACTCTCCAAGAACTGTTCTTATCCAGAGTGAGCAAAAGGGCTGGCAAAATCACTCTGGACCCCTCACATCCAGCACACTCCCTCTTTGAACTGCTGCCGTCTGGTCGACACTACAGAGCTCTGAGCACCAGAACGACCAGACACAGGAACAGTTTCTTCTCTCAGGCAATCCAACTCATGAACACGACATTAAGCACGGAACACACAACACTATTATACATTATTTTTTCACCACACATACTTATTTTTTCATTTCAAATTTGCACATATCAGGCCTGTACACACATAATTGTCTATATTATATATTGTGTTTTTGCTATTTTGTATATTGCCTAATTGTATATTATTCTTTTATTATCTGTGTCCTGTCCAGTTGCTATCTTTCTGTTGCACTGTAGAGCTTCTGTTACTAAAACAAATTCCTCGTATGTGTAAACATACCTGGCCAATAAAGCTCATTCTGATTCTGATTCTGATCTAAGGCCAGGTGTGCATTACATGATTTTAATGCACAACGTGGAGGCAAAGAACCACCAGAAGTGCAGCTAAGTCACATGCCAGCACTAATAAGTTAAAGCTATTATTGATGTTTGCTACACAATATTTGACCAGAAGGGTAAAAAAAAACAGTTAATTACATCTAGCATTTTGATCCAGGATTCTTTAAATCAGTCACAGAGATAAAGCAGTACAGTAAGATATAAGATTACATTTATGTGAATTAATTAGCAAGAGAAAGAGAAAGAGAAAGAGAGAGAGAGAGAGCGTGTATGAATCTGACGTGAGTCTGTGCGGTGTCTCTAATAGTGAAGCTGCCAATTTAATCACTTCAAAAACAGTGATGTTACCCCCATTGTTGAGCTATTTTTTTTAAGTGTCCCATTATGCCTTTCAAATATTACCTTTCATGTAATGCATAGTATAGCTGTTTGTGAATGTAAAAAGTGTGTAAAAAGTTTCAAAGATCAAAAAGCATGACAAATGGAGTTCTATTCATCATATAGTCCATTCTCTTTTTTTCCCCTTTTCTTCTTTTTTCATTTTTCTTGTTCATATAAATGCTTTGGCAATGCAGTGTATAATTTGTCATGCCAGTAAAGCTAATTTTGAATTAAACTGAATATTACATTTGAAAAAACATCTGAACTGCCTGAAACATGTCAGTAATTCCAGTCTTGCTGTACTTATGTAGGTTTGTAACACATTTGCATAATGGTTTTCATTAGCTGCCTGCAAACAACTTGTGAAACTTGTGAAACTTTATTTCACCCCACACAGAATGTGAAGAGTTATTGGTTAAAATTCAGTTTTACAGTGACACCACATAAGTATAACTCCAACTTTTCGTTGTGTTCCTGTCATTTACTGATGACTGCTTCTCAAATCTCACCAAGTTCAATGCAGGATTTGCAGAATACTTAGGTTGTGTTCACACTTGTATTTCGGTTTGTTTGGTTCATTTGGTCCAGACCAAAAAGGAAAATGATACATTTGGTCCTGGTCCGCTTAGCGTTCACACTGGCATTTTTGACAGCGAACCTAAAGATATCGAACCTAAAGGCGTAGTGATACATTCACAACCTGATTGGTCGGTTTGAATGACGTATATTTCGTGACGAAACTTACCGAACACCCCAAACAAAAGGTGTGTTTGACTTACAGTGGCGCTGCGGGTGTACGATATCAAAGCACCCATTAACCGACCAGTCTGCTCAGCGCCGCTTTAAGTCAAACACACCTAATGCCATCTGCTGGACTAAGAGCGCTTATTGTTGCATGTACATATAATTTTATTTTCACCACCTGCAAACTCACAAGGAGCTAATAAAAGACACTTTACCTCATCGTTGCTCCATGTTTGCCCTCTGCTCATTTTGTTTTGGTTACACCGCTCGTTCCGTGTCGTCAAATCATGTTGCATAGTGTTGCATCTTGTCATTACTTCCTGTTTTTGGTTAGTTTAGAAGTATTTGGTCCGTGTTGCATTCATATTTCATTCGAACTGCAGCAGAGTTCATTTGGAAGCGGACCGAGACCGTTCTTTTTGGTGCGCAACAGGGTTCGGATGGCAGCGTTCACACTTACTCAAACGAACTGCACTAACAGAGCAATCGCACCAGAGTTCGTTTTAATCGAACCAAACATGACAAGTGTGAACACACCTTTATTCATTATGGGGCACTTTATTTAAGCCATCTTGTGCCTCTGGATAAGAACCTGTAAGCCTCATTAATTATTTATGTATTATATTTTCTATGAGTATTCAAAAAGCTTAGTTTTGTGTTGTACTGTATATAGTGTACACCCAGTGCACAGTGCACTTCCGCTAATCAGCTGTGAGCCCACTATTAGCTAAAATTGTGTTGATTAGTGCAGATCATTTTGGTTTACAAACTGTAATGTTACATGATATAACAATTCACGGCAGTGCATGGTTAAAGGGATAGTTCACCCAAAATGAAAATTCTGTCATTAATTACTCACCCTTATGTCGTTCCAAACCTGTAAGACCTAAGTTCATCTTCAGAACACAAATTAAGATATTTTTGATGAAATCCGAGAGCTCTCTGACTCTCCATAGACAGCAAGGGTACTACCACGGTCAAGGTACAGAAACACAGTAAGGACATTGTTAAAATAGTCCATGTGATATCAGTGGTTCAACTGTAATTTAATGAAGCTACAATAATACTTTTTGTGCGCAAAGAAAACAAAAATAACAACTTTATTCAACCATTTCTTCTCTTATGGGACAGTCCACTGCCATTATCAAGAGTACCACGACACATGCGTGTGCTTTCCTGAATGAACAAATGTCTTACGGGTTTGGAATGACATGAGGGTGAGTAATTAATGACAAAATTTTCATTTTTGGGTGAACTCTCCCTTTAACGCTTGTACCATTATTAAGCAAGTGTTTACTATTCAGCTGTCATTACTTTTCACAACAATGTGTATACACGTGCTGAGGAAGTCTCTGGAGCTGAAATTTAGATATGGTAATGGGTGTTTTGTTTTCGACACGTGCTGTAAGTGGTGGACCAAATCACAACAGATTGGGCTATCTGACCAATCAGAGCAGAGTGGGCTCTCAGAAAGGAGGGGATTAGAGAGACTGGATCCTTGAACAAACTGTTCTAGACACTGTGAGAAAAAAAGGTGATGCTACAATATATATTTCAAGAAAACTGTAGTGTTTTGACCGCCAGAACAAAATTAGGAACCTTTAAAATAGCATAATAGGGGCACATTAGCAGTGCAGTGTTGAACAAGATTTTGTGCTCCTGAATGTTTCTGTGTGTGCAGCACGACATCCGATCTCTGTTTCCACATGATGTGCATGTACACCTTCCGGCCAATCAAAATTGAGTATTTAGACAGACCATAGTATAAAAAGAAATAAAAATAGAAATAACAATATTTGCTTACTCTCATGTCAAAATCGTACTTTCCTGTTTGGGAAAAAAAAAAGAAAAAAAAAAAAGAAGTTTAGCTGAAGTTTCGCAAAGCAAAATTTTGTGGGCAAAACCCAGTCATTTTTAAAGCAATCTGGTTTCATGTCCAGATTTCGGAACGGGTTCAAGTTTTCACCCTGCTGATCAACAAAAAGCTGCTTGGTTTAAAAATTCACTTCTATGTGAGCTGTGCTTCATGTATCATTACACTAAGTTTTCGCTCTGCTGATCAACAGAAAGCTGCATGGTTTGAAATTCACTTCTATGTGAGCTGTGCTTCATGTATCATTACACTATTGATAACTGACATTTTTTTGCCTGCAAAATATTGCTAATTGGATTTTATTTTATTATTATTATTTTTTTTTTTTTTGTAAAAGTGCAGCTTGGACATTCCTGGACATTCTGGTTAACATTGGTGTTTCACTGAAAAAAAAAATGAAAGCTACCTCTTCTTCCTAGAACCCCTAACTAGATATTCCAGACACAAACCTTGAGGCCCTGCAGCTCATCAGTGGGTTCATGGAAATCATCTGACCCAGAGAGCTTTCATAAGCTCTGCTTTCTGTGACAACAATCAGAACCTTTGGAGGAGCTGAGCCAACAGCTACTGAAACCATACCAAATCCAGAAGTGTGTGTGTAGGGCAGGGCAGATGAGGGCCTCTCCACCTCTGTACCAGCAGGGCCTAAACTAATCCCTGTCCTGAGGCCTAAGAAAGATGTCACCCTCTGCTAGCCAGCTGGCTGTCTCCCTGCTGCTTCAGGAAGTGAACTACAGAGCAGCAACCAGGAAAAGACTGGCAGACTCAAGGTCTACAAATAGCATCTCTGTCTGGACTGAAGGGACAAATCCCTTCACCAGAGTTACAGGACTGTGACCCCAACAATGCTAAAGAATTTTTGCCACATTCTCTATGAATCCAGCCAGAGAGAGGAGAGAGGGTATGTGTGAGAGAGTGAGGGACTTGATTTTAAAAAATATCTTTATTAATTCAATAACATTTTTTATCAATATATCTATAAAAACCATAAACGCTTTGGTTTTTCATGGGGGGGGGGGATTCTGAGTTATTTATACTTTTAAAGGTGCCATAGAATGGAAAACTGCATTTGCCTTGGCATAGTTGAATAATAAGAGTTCTGTACATGGAAATGACATGCTGTGAGCCTCAAAAACCATTGTTTCCTCCTTCTTATGTAAATCTCGTGAATAAAAAAGACCACTGAAAAAATAGGCAGATCAGAACATAACACCGACTGTGACGTAACAGTCGGGATCACTAATAGTTACGCCCCCAATATTTGCATATATCCGCCCATGTTCTAGGCCAGCCGCCAGCCGAACCATCAGAAGTTCTGCAGGTATTGTGAAGAAACAAGCAAGGACAACAACAAAAATGGCACATCATGGAAATAAATGTTATGTTCCAGGCTGTGCAGGGGATGTGAAGTGCAGGGATGGGTTGGTGTCTGTATTCAGAAAGGCACTGAAAGCAAATAACGCGTTCTAATAAAATAACGCAAGCCACTAAAGGGACATGGTTAACTCCTTGCTAGAGGTAGCCTGTTACATTGCAGTACATAAGATTTCACTTACCACATAAACCAGAGATGGGCACTCGAGTTAGTGACTCGGACTCGAGTCGCACTCTAGTCGCATTTTTATAGACTTAAGACTTGACTCAAACTCGACCTGAAATGACTCCAGACTTGACTCGACTCGAGGAAAAGGACTTGTGAATATTCTAAAAGCAACTCGAGTCTTTTATCCTTAAATACTTATATAGCCTAACTGATTTTCAAAAGGCGGACCGCATCCGCAACGCGGCATCCATCCGGACCGCGAGCTGTAACAGAAGCACCATTTCAAGTGAGCAGCACGTCAAAACAAGCGGAGCGGATCACATAACAAGAGTCGTTTATGGCAAATATCTTTCAGCTCTATATACTCTAGTATTTTTATCTAAAGCCAAACGCGCTTAATTCAAGCCCTTTCAGTTCCGTGCGCTTTCTCTCTCTCCAGATGCGCGCCGGCGCCAAATTTAAGAGTTGCAGATGACGCGGCTATTTTAACAACAACAGAAACAATGCTGCAAATCTAGTTATTTTTCTTACTATCTATTTATCTCTCAATAACCTGTGCCTCTGACTGTTCAAATCAGATGTGACAACACGTTTCTGATCTACATTTAGCATTATTAATCTGTAGGCTAAGAACTTTTCAAAAGAATCATGTAATTATAATTGGGAAAATTGTTGTTAGAAGGCTAGTATAGAACTTAAACTTTGAAACTGACAGTTATCTTCCTTTTCTGCTTCCTTTTCCTTTTCTTATTGTAGACATTTTTAGTAGATAATGCTTATAATATATTTAAATAGTATAGATTTCAGGAGGAAAACCCTGAACAGAAACAGTGTTTTTTGTCACATGGCCTTGCATGTATGTAAATGTAAAAGTACAATACATGTAAAAATATATTTTTTTTTTCATTTATTATTTTTATTTACTTTTTTGTCCGGACCTCTGCTTGGAAGAAAATATAGAGTCCGTGCCTCTTGGAACTTTAATTGAATACCCCTGACTAATATCATAAAGAAATACTTTATTTGTATGGTTTTGTAATACTTGTGTCACATATTTTCTTATGTGTCATGGTAGATAAGACTCTTATTATAGAATTTGATTACAGAAAAACTGTTTTGAACATGGGAATGGATTAAAACATAAGTAACAGGCTGGATGTACAATAAACTTACATCTTAACACCTCTTTTTAAAAAAGCTTCATAAATGGGAAGATTTTAGTACATGAGGATTATGAATGGGATTTTTTTTAGCGAGCCATTAAATGACTTGAGACTCGACTCGGACTCGGACTCGTGACCAAAGACTCGAGACTTGACTCAGACTCCAGCGACAAAGACTTCAGACTTGACTCGGACTCCAAGTTAAAGACTCGTGAACATCTCTGACATAAACAGAGTAAGGAGAGATGACTGAGGATGATGGCGAATGATTTATACAGATCCTGAGCACCACTGACAAGCATGATCTTGTAAAATAAAGCAATAAGCCCCAAGAAGTGAATCTCGAAAGCAAAAGTGAAAGTAAAAAGCGATCGTTGAAAGCAGTTTCAGTGCCCCGAATATTAATAGTGGCTCCCAGATGCCCGCATTTTATATACAGTATAATTACCCAACGATATAACTGCGAGAGAAAGTATTGAAATATATATTTTCCTCTCTGTGTTTCCTTCCTGCTGTGAGCTACTGAAATGAGCTGCACTGTGAAACAGCCAATCAGAGCAGCGCTCAACATTATTATTCATAGCCCTTCCAAATAAGCCAATAACAGACCATTTCATTCTAGGGAGAAATCCTAGGGTTGTAAATGCACATGTAAAACCGTTTCTGGAGAATTTTTGCCCTTACCTAGGCCACATACCTTCTATGTAGATATCAGAGAACAATTTAAAATATTGTATCAATGCATTCTATGGCACCTTTAACGAGTTGGGTTCTCATGCTAAACATGGGCAACATTTAAAAAAAAAATTATTTGGACGTATGACAGAGTATTTCTATGCCAAACATACTCCTTCCAGGTTTGTATAAGTTTCGGAAGGTTTTTTTTTTTTTTTGAGCATGGACCTTCATGAGATCATGAAGGGCGGAATTCCTTGTATGGGCACTTCTCCCAGAAAAGCACATACACAGCAACCAGAGAAAGAGTGCGCCCATTAACGTGCTTCATTCGCGTTATGTTCATCGGCAGCACTGCACAGGACTTGCTCAAGAAGAATGTCTCCAAAGAAATGTTTTTTGTTTTGGTTGTGAAGGAACGATAACCTTGTTCAGCTTCCCAGTGAACCCAATGTTACCTGAACAGTGGACGCAGTTTGTTTTTCCAGGTCAGCAACAGAGTTTCGCAAGTGTGTTTGTTTGTTCCCATCATTTCAGTGACAAATATTTTATAAACAAACCCTGGTTCGATGCTGGATCTGCACATCGTTTCATACTGAAAGATGGAGCAGTCCCAGCAATAAAAGATCCCTGTCATGTTTCAGAACCGCAGGCAGTAAGTGAAACTGTTTAAAATTTCTGTGTTTTGTTGGCAATAGGCAGGCAAGTGCTCATGACTCTTTAGCTATGGCGTGCCAGGAGCTCAGCTGTTTTCAGAGAGAATCGTAAAGCTGTAATTTTTTTTTTTTTTTTATAAATATGATAAAACTATAGACTCTTTGATGATATGAAGGATGCAGTACTACTCTATAGGTTCTCAAGATTAACATGAGATTGGGTGAAATTGTGTGTTATGTCCCCTTTAATTAAAAACATCCATTACAATTAGATTCACTCAAAAAACTATTAGAACCCCCGAGAAATAAAAGAATAAAAAAAAAAAAAAAAATTGAACATTAAGAGTAATGCTATAAAAAAGCATACTTTACTGTCAGCCTTCTTTTTTTGTTTTTTTAATTAAAGTACATGCTGTGCATAAAGTTATAAACAAGAATGTCCTACATCATCCATCCTACATCATGAATTGCCACTCAGAAACGCAACGACAGTTAGTGGAATCAAGAGATTACGGTTTATAAAGTTTTAAATATGGATATTTTTCTTACACAAATGCATCACTTTGCTTCAGAAAGCCTTTATTAACCCCCTGGAGCCATGTGGAGCACTTCTTTTTGACGGATGGATGCACTTTATTGGACTTCAAAATCTCAACACCCATTTACTGCCATTAAAAAGCTTGGAAGAGCCAGGACATTTTTTAATATAACTGTATTCATCTAAAAGAAGAAAGTCATTTACATCTAGGATGGCTTGAGGGTGAGTAAATCATGGGGTAATTTTCATTTTTTTGGGTGAACTATCCTTTTAATGTTATCCTTTTTGCAGTCAGAAAAAGGTTTTTTTTTGTTTGTTTGTTTGTTTTTGTTTTGTTTTTGTTGCTATGACAGAACCTCAATGCTACATTCTTTACAAGCTTTCATTATGGATGTGACAAATTTCTCAGGAAAGATCTCTTCAAAATCAACACTTTTCCCCTTAGTTTGAACATGAAAACTTGTCATCTAAAAGACAAAACATGTTTAGGTTTGGCAGATTTGCAGCCCAAAGTAATTACTTTTACAGCACTAACCACCTTTCCAATCAGAGTAAATTATTATACATGTTAGACAAGAGGGGGCACACTGAAAATTGTCACTTTTGTAGCTGGAGCAAACATATGTGTAATGGGTAGTTTTTAACTGTGAAAACGTTTTAGAAACATCTTATTCTCACACGTGCCTCTCACACACTATGCTCACTCCCAGCATGCAGCAAAAAGAGAGAGGGAGGGATGAAAAGAAAGTGATAACAGCTGGAAAAAGACAAACGATAGAGTGGAACTATAAAAAAAAGATAAGCATGTGTGAATACAAGCATTTTTATTGAAATTATGAAATGAAATGCATTCCATAGACTTACACTGAAAGAAAGGGCCCAAGCCAAATATGGAGACTAGAATATCATAGACATGGGCCAGTAAGCAACCACCTTTCTACCACCAAGAACAGCAACCACCCTTAAAGCCAGAACACATTTCATCTTAATAAAAACATTTTAAGTTACTAATTATAACGCTTTCATTTCCATGGTTATTCAAACAGAGAATAAATTAACAGAAAGCAAGCAACAAAACATTTAGTCTATTGCAAACATTTAGACTTAATTTGCAACTGGTGGCCAGAGTAAGGCTAAGCCTTGCCCAGCCTTAAGGCCGTTTTTCCTCAGATATGTGTCTTGTAGATTTAATATTTTCCGCTGCTCAATATACAGCATTAAATTCAGATGAATAAAGTTTGGTTCTACACCAGAAGCACAAACTATCTATAGTGCTTACAAGAAAAAAAATCTTAAAATATAAATAGAGGTACAATTAGCATCAAGCTACATTTGAAAATAGATGAGATTATTAATATTTTTGCTTAAAACACTTTAAACCATCATCGAATGCTTGTAATAACTTCCGATTGAGATCTAGTGGATTTTTATTCTATAATATGCAGACGTGCACTCTTTGTATGTTTTATAATGGATTGAATGCAACACCTGCTTCATTTGTCAAAAACATCCTTTATTGTTATAAAAATACCATGAGCTGCATAAAACAAATATAAATAAAAAAATATATATCTTCATAATCACATATCTATTTGCTTTCGTATTTATCGTATAGAAAAATGTTTCTCTCAATTTCTTCATACCTAATGGCATCACATGATTGACAGATCTAGAGTGAACATGCTCTGACTCACAAACACTCGTGCACGTGGAAGAAAACGTAATCGGTTACTTTCGTAACCTCGGTTCCCTTAGATATGGGAACGAGTACTGCATCGTAAGACGCTTGTACGGGAAAAACTCCTTTTTTCCTCTTCAACTGAAGCCTTTTCAATCACGCAGTGAAACTGCACGTCCATTGTTCGTGCAGTGCTATAAAAATGAACCAATGGCTCGGCGGTGGCGACGAGCGAGCCTATGGCTGAGCAGCTTCGCTGCCGCATCTCAGATTTCTTCAAATGAAACGACTGAGGCGTGCAGCTCATAGCACGGCCAGGAACGCAGTACTCGTTCCCATATCTAAGGGAACCGAGGTTATAAAAGTAACTGAGTATATTCCCTGTCGATATTTTCACTCGTAATGCGTCGTAAGACGCTTGTATGGGAACCAGTACAATCACGCCGTGCTATGATGGGGAATGACTCAAAACCAAGATTCCCATGGGAGAAGACCCAGGGGAGTCAATGGAATACACCAAGCACAGGCTGAGCCATCAGGGTCATCTGTGGCCTGGGTGTCGTCCCCTATACTTTATACCTGGTATCCATATAATATGGACCGTCCAGGTGAAGGAGGGACTTGAACAATGCTGGTCAAGTGAACCCATAAGACTCCTAAACTAGCCGGAGGCGGCAAACTAAGCAGAAAGGACTCTGGCCTGTAAGGCAGGGACGTCCAGGTTGTAAAACCTTACAAATGTGGACGGCGAGGACCAGCCGGCCGCCTGACAAATGTCCGAAATGGACACCCCGCTGGACCATGCCCAAGAAGAGGCGATGCCTGTGGTGGAATGGGCTCTGACTCCAATGGGGCACTGCAAGCCCAAGGAGGAGTATGCTAGGGTGATAGCATCCACTAACCACCTGGAAATTCTTTGCTTCGTAACAGGGCGACCTTTAGCGCGGTTACTGAAGCTGACAAAAAGCTGTTCTGATCTCCTGTATGAGCCAAAACGCTCAATGTACACCCTCAGGGCCCTGACGGGGCAGAGCAGGGGTAATTCCTGGTCATCCGTCAAAGGGGAAAGCGCGGAAAGCACTATGACCTGGGCTGTGAATGGAGAGGAGAGCACCTTAGGTACATAACCCAGCCTTGGTATCAGGACAACCTTGGAGTCGTTAGGCCCGAATTCCAGGCAAGCAGGGTTGATGGAAAGGGCCTGTAGGTCTCCTACTCGCTTAACCGACGCCAGCACTAACGGCAGGGTGGTTTTAAATGAGAGTGATCTGAGGTTCGTGGTTTGCAATGGTTCAAATGGGGGGCCTTTCAAGGCCCTTAGTACGGTTGGTAAGTCCCAAAGTGGAACTGTACGGGGACGCGGGGGGTTAATTCTCCTGGCGCCTCGTATAAACTGGACCACCGCACTATTCCTGCCCACTGATCGGCCAGCAATAGGGGCATGGAAAGCCGCTATGGCTGTCACGTAAACTTTGATGATGGATGAGGAACGCTGTTTATCCAGCATCTCCTGCAGAAATGAAAGAACCACTGATACATCAGAGGTAACCGAATTGAAGTCACGGTCTTGACACCAAGCTGAGAAAATAGACCATTTCAGAGCATAGAGGCATCTGGTAGACGGGGCTCTAGCTTCTCCCATAGTGTTTAACGCTCTGGGAGGTCGAAAGGCTCCCAGTGAGTGGCCACACATGCAGGGCCCATAACTCGGGCCGTGGATGCCACAGCGTGCCGTTCGCTTGAGAGAGGAGGTCCCGTCTCAAGGGAATGGGCCACGGGGCTGCTTCAAGCAGCTGGAATAACTCCGACACCCACGGCTGGTTCCTCCAGAGGGGGGCTATTAGAAGAAGCTTGTGCCATTGTTCCCTGACTCGTCTGAGTACCTGCGGTAGCAGAGTGATTGGAGGGAACGCATAGAGCAGGAGGCTGGGCCACTCGTGGGCCAGGGCATCCGTGCTCTTCGTGAAAAAGGTTGGGCAATGAGAGTTGTCTTCGGAGGCGAAGAGATCTACTCGAGCTCTGCCAAAGACTTCCCAGATTTTCTGAACCACGAGTTGTTCCTCGACAACATGTCCGCTCCTTGGTTCATTTTGCCCAGCACATGCGTCGCCTTCAGTGAGCGCAGATTGGTCTGAGCCCAAAAACAAGAAGGTCGTTCGCCAGTGTGCAGAGGTGCTTCGAGACGAGGCCGCCCTGGTGATTTATGTATGACACCCCAGACCTGCTGTCTGAGCGTATTAGCACATAGTGTCCCCTTATGTCCAGCAGGAAGAATTGACAGGCACGGCACACTGCTAGCATCTCTAGGCAGTTGATGTGCAGACCCAACTCTTCTGTGGACCAAAGACCGAAGGTTGGTTTGCCTTCGCAGAGCGCTCCCCAACCCTTCTTGGAAGCGTCTGTCGTGACAACCTTCCTTCTGTGTGCCGTGTCTAAGGTCACACCCTGAGCGGTCCCTTCCTTGAAGGAGGCCGCGCGGCGCTGAATTGTCATGGCTCGTTCCGCTGAGACAGTTGCTGTCATCTGCACTGAGTCGATAACTGTCCCCAGGAATGACACTCGTTGGCTGGGTGACAGTACGCTCTTGGCAAAGTTGACCCTGAACCCCAGGCAATCTAAGTGGCTGAGGAGGAGGGTCTTGTGCGATGTTGAAACTGCCTCTGACTTGGCTAGAATGAGCCAGTTGTCGAGGTAGTTGAGGATGCGGATTCCCATCTGTTGCAGAGGGGAGAGAGCCGCATCCATGCATCGCGTAAAAGTGCGGGGAGCCATGGACAGCCCAAACGGAAGGACCCTGTATTGATATGGCACCCCCTCAAATAAGAATCTCAAGAATCGTCTGTGATGGGGGGCTACCTGGATGTGAAAGTATGCGTCTTTCAGATCCAGTGACGTGAACTAGTCCCCTGGGCATATTTGCGAGAGGATCTGCTTCAATGTGATCATCCTGAATGACCTTTTACCAGGGCGTGATTCAGGAGTCTGAGATCTAGAATAGGTCGCAGGCCGCCGTCTTTTTTGCGGACGAGGAAGTAGCGGCTGCAGAAGCCTGACTTGCTCTGGGCTGGAGGAACGATTTCTATGGCTCCCTTTACCAGCAGATTCATCACCTCTGCGCACAGGACTTGAGCATCCTCGCTGCGCACTGTGGTGGCAACCACACCGCGGAAGTGAGGTGGTCTTCGAGCGAATTGGAGTGAATAACCTCTTCTTATCGTAGCCATTACCCATTCTGACACACCGGGAATGGCCTGCCAGGCCTCGGCCCGTGTGGCAAGAGGCTGAATAGGCTCTAAAGACTGACTGCATAAGGGCAGGACGCTTATGGTAGGCAGAAGAGGATATTTGCTCTCTTTTTGAAAAAGTATGTGTTTTATTTTGTCCGCTATCAAAGCGGTTGGATGCCCGGGCGCTAGAGTGGGCCCGTGGGGAACCAATAACACACTTCCCTCTGCACCCAGCACTGAGGGTGACAAGAGGCACATTAGAGGCTGCTTGCGGGGTGGTCCGGCGGTAGCGAGACTCGGGCCCTTCCTCTTCCTGCCTGGCTGATCAGGAGGACTTCTGAGGCACCGGATCCAAGGCGATCTTGGGCCGGGTCCTTGGCACTTCGGGAAGGGGTAGAGTCTTGCTGAGCGGGAATGCCCTCTATCCTGCCGATCCTTAGGAGGTCGGGGCTCGGGAGTGGCCGGCGTTGGCTTGGCAGGCTACTGAGTCAGCGCAGGCTTGGGGCGACTAGAAGCAGCAGAAGAGCTGGTGCGTTTCGGGAGGAAGTGTCGCATCGCTTGAGACGACTTCTGAGCCTCCGTAAAACGCTCCGCAAAGCCCTCCACAGCTGGCCTGAACAGGCTGTTCGACGAGACCGGAGCGTCGAGGAAAGGAACTTTATCCACCTCTTTCATCTCCGTCAACGTGAGCCAAAGGTGGCGTTCCAGCACTACCAGGCTGGACATCGGGAGGAAGAAGATGGGAGGGCGCGAGGGGCGGAGTCGCTTTCTGAAAAGAAAGCTATCCGCAAGCGCAGAGAGGCAAGACTGAAACTCTCGCAATGACAGCAATCAGTCCCGCTGAGCGCAGAGTCAGCACGGGATTTCCCCAAGCATGACACACACTCAGCGTGACCGTCATCTTACAATGACAGCGCGGCATTTGAAACAACGCCGTCAAAATTTGCTCTTTTGTGAGGCTCTTTTAGATAGTCGCCGGATGGAGGCAGGGGATTGACTGGGATCTGCAAGCTGAGCGCTGCAAAAGGTCCAATCCGGCTGCTGAGGCGTTTCAACAGCGAATCTCGGCGTCAGCGAAGAGTCAGCGTGGAAGAAGCTTCGTCGCTGAAGAGAAGAAATCTGAGATGCGGCGGCGAAGCGGCCGCTTGTATAGCCACAGTCCCCGCCCGTTTTGGCGGGCTATGGCGGGCTGCTCAGCCATAGGCTCGCTCATCGCCGCCGCCGAGCCATTGGTTCGTTTTTTTTAGCACTGCACGAACCAATGGACGTGCAGTTTCACTGCGTGATTGAAAAGGCTTCAGTTGAAGAGGAAAAAAGGAGTTTTTCCCATACAAGCGTCTTACGACGCAGTACGAGTGAAAATATCGACAGGGAACAGACAGTGCTCTTCAGATCACATAATTTAGTATAGAATTAATAGAAATGATTTTCTGTATAAAGAACATGTGAGAATAAATCTGTTCTCAGATACTAATGATGACAAGAGCTCAGCATCCATTCTTCTCTCTCGGAATGCTCGTCTTCTGTGGTTTTGTTTACACTGGTTTTCGAAACAACGCCACCACTCTCACCCTTTTGTGCAACAGCAGCTGCTCCAGGCATGTGATGTACGTTCAAATCTAATTGGATGGCCCGTTTTGTCGCGGAGCGACGGGGAAAAAAATTATACACAGGTCGAAAAAAAAACTCACTTTTTCGCACCACGAATGATAGCCCCATAGCAATCTATTGTTTCGATTCAAAAGCGTCGTCGCGCTGAATTTTCGCATTCAGTGTGAAAAGGCCTTTACGATGTGTTTGCACTATTACTGAGCAAACTGTTTGTAGAATTTGCCTTCCAGGCAGAATGTGATGGAAAATCTAACAAAATTGACATTTCGACGGTATGCCATTTTTTTTTTTTTTTTTTTCATTTTCATAAGCTCTGATTCCAGTATGCAGTCCTGACCACAAGCTCTCAACAGAACCATAATTGAACCATCTATCACAACAGACCCTAGACCTGCTCCCCGAAGGGTCTTACCACAGCCATTAGATAGCTTACACATTCCTGGTGTGGTTATAATTATCCTGCATTCTCTTGGTCTTCCAATACTCATAACCTCTTATCTTATGTAACCTAAACCCCAGTCAACTTTAACCCATGTCGCCCGAGCCACCCCCTCAAGACTAACAAAAGGCAATTGTGAAAGGCCCAACAGTGGCAGCGGCCAATTGTCCCGCCTCTTTGATAGACCATGGATCGGGTAAATGCTGAAACTGATCCTAGATCAGTCCAGGCGTGTCCGGAGGATCTGCAGAAGGGGAAACCCTAAATAATACAGTGAGAATGTGGAGTTGGAGTTTAGAAAAAGAATGAAATACAATCTTGAATGTTTCTGAGAAAGAGTAGCTTGTAGGGGCTAAAGAAATCCAAGATTGATTTTAAATGAGAAAAGATCACTGAAGTATTTTAATGAAATATTTGTAGTTTAGATTTTTTTTTTTTTAAGGGATGTAAATAGATTAAAAAATATAACTAATCACACATCTTCCTTTTTTCACAAATAATTTCACAAATAATTAATTATTAACATATTTACACATTGAATACATCAGATTAATTCAGAATCAACAAAGAAAATACTGTATAATAAAATAATTATTACTATTATTTGATTATGCATAAAATTATTATCATTGTTATTATTATGTGTTTATTTATAAATATTTATATTATATATAACAATGGTTTATTCTTTATAATTTATAACCATAAATTATTAAATATATATATTTTTTTCAAAGATTTGCATAATGACATTTAAAAATATATATTTTTTATCAGATTATTCTGATAAATGCATGTATCAGCATCTGAAAGAGACATCCAAGTATGGGGTGGAATCAAACCCATGACCTTCCCATTATGAGGTATGCTTTCCCTATTGGGGTACAAGAATACTTAATGCATGAACATAAAAATGCATGAACATTTCCCTTTTCCCATTTCCTTCCCCTTTATCTTAATACTTTTATTCCTTCCCACTTTCTCTCACCACATGGCATAAAAGTTTATGTAAAAGTTTAGCTGCAGTCTGTAATTGCGCAGACTTGGTGGGGAGCATTCCCACATGGTTAGCTAAAGACTGGCGCAGGCCTGCAAAGCATTCATCTGTAGACCGGCTCCCCCGGCCTGACAGCTCAAAGGAACCGACTGTGCCACCACAATGGCCTGATTGGTCCTCTTTGGAAGGAGCAAAAGGAGGGGGGCTTCCCTCCTCCTCAACTCACATCATTTGCTAGGCAGGTGGACCACAAAGTCCTCTGATTCTATTGTTGCTGTCTGGACCATGCGAGGGAGAGAGAGAAAAAGAAAAAGAAAGAGAGAGAGATGTTCATGTGCTTCAACTGAATAAACCCGGTCGTCATGGGATAATTTGTTAATTAAAAGGAGAAAGGGGCAAAAAGGCACCTGCCGTTCAGAGTGAGAGAAAGGACAGAGTGACATAGAGAATGAGAGTGCAAAATCGTTTTGGCATTGTTGGTTTGTCATACTTTTTCATGGATGCTAGAGTGATGAAATGAACAAGAATGAAGGAAGCATAAAGAATGGAGGGAGGGAAGCGAAGAAGCAAGGACAAACAGAGGACAAAAGGAGGGCAAACTTTGTGAGGCAAATTGTTTCCACTCGTTTTCAATAACTTGAGAAGTGTTCAGTATAAACCGTACTGGGGAAGCCTCTTTGAAAGTTGACTTGAGGCTACTAATAATTTACATTTTATAAATACATTTAAATAAATAATTGTATATATCACTATAAAAAAAGATGTAAAATGCCACACAGCCATCTGTTCAGGGACTAAATGAATCTGTGAATTATTTAAAGGGTTAATAGGTTTTAGGGGTTATTGCAGCTGATTTTCCTAGAGAAGAACTGTCTTTTCTTTAGTTAAAACCTGCAGAATGGATCTATATTGGGAACTGGATCTAGCACCTTGGTGAAAAAAAGAGGCTAAGGTGCATAGTTTAACTTTTTGAGTGCATTTGTATTATTATTATTTATTTTATTACTTATTTATTTATTTTTGCTGAATTAGTGTAGCTTATTTTTTATTTATTTTTTTTTAAATCACAAATTAGTTCAAGCATATTTTGAGATTGCAATAAGCTTTTATAGCACCGGAAATAAAGATGGGCCAATCAAATGGATGAAAAGAGAGTCCAGGTGAACAGAAAGAGAGAGGCAGAGTTGACATTCCTCTTTTTAGGCAGCCATTTAAATGATCAGCAGCAAATAGAGGCGAATGTCATCTGACAGAAATAAAGTTCCTGTTAGCAGCGTGGCTGGAAAGTAATTTACAGATAGTCTGTCCCGGCCCATCTTTGTGGCGTGCAGATAAGGGTTCATTTCAGCAGGCGGATAGCAGCCACTCTCCCTCACTCGGCCCTATTCTGCGACACCTGTGATAACAGCTTGTGGAGCCTAATTGAAAATGGGACCTCAAAATGGATTTTCTCCTTTCCTCTTCCTGTCTCTCCCCCTCTCATAGTCGTTCATTCTGATGTTCTTTTCATTTTTTTCCGTCCTGTCCAATGCCGCCGCCCCCCCCGTTTTCTCTGTTTGGTGCAGGGCTGTTACACTAACAGGGAATTATTGAATGGATGTGCAGATGTGTGTGTGTGTGTGTGTGTGTGTGTGTGTGTGTGTGTGAGTGTGTGTGAGTGTGTGTGTGCGTATGGGGGGTAATTCCAGTATTCCCAGGTGGAAGGGTTTGGTAAATATGCTGCGGGCTCATTTCTCACGCCAGTGTCAGTTTGGTGACAGCCATATGACCCGTCTTATTAATGAAATCATTGATCATTTGATGGGACTCATAATCGACACTCTGTCCTGCTGTTCTCCACCTCCCTCATGCTCCAATTCATTTCCTTTTTCTCTAGTATACATCAGGGCAATCATTTGTACGATGTTCATTTTTTGATCTCAGCATTTTTGGTAGGACAAATAAAGCAGTGATATTAGGACAAATCTGGCTTAGGCTTCCTGTCAAGTCACCTTTATTTATATTGTGGAATTGGCTATAAAGGCTCATTTTGGTTTACTTCTTGCCTAACTTGTACATGAAAAGAAGGACATAATTCAATTAAAAGGAATTTATTATGAAATGTTTCTAAAATATTTATGTTCAGAGGTGGATTGACAGCAACAGCCATTTTAGAATGCTGTCTGATTTGGTCTTAGTGACTTAGGAGTGACCTTTGACTCCCCCTAACTTTTCACAGATTTAGGAGCTAATTTTAGCATTAAAATACTCTTAGAGCAACAATTTAAGAGTTCTTCTGTTAGGACTGACACATCCATTATTTTTAAGAGTTTATCCTAAATCAGCAAGTTAGGAGCTATATTTAGCCCTAAAGATGTTTTTTTGAATACGGCCCTAGTTCAATAACAGCGTGATGTTACGGCTTGGGGGGTTAATAAAGGCTTTCTGAAGGGGAGCGAAGCATTTGTGTAAAAAAAATATCCATATTTAAAACTTTAGAAACCATAATCTCTTGCTTCTAACTGTTGTATGTGCGTACATTAGAGTTTTCCCTAGCTTTCAGGGTTGTTGCAAGTTTGATGTCAGTGGTTACCAAGGTGTTGCTACGAAATTAACCCTCTGGGGTCTGAGGTGATTTTGGGGCCCTTGAGATGTTTTGACATGCCCTGATATTTGTGCTTATTTCAGCTACTTAAAACATACTATTGACCAACATGTAATTTTTTTTGTTTTCAGCACAAACTGTGCTACAATAATATGTGACCAAGATGGATATACATGTTTGCATCTTTTAGAAAAAAAAATATTATGCGTGGTTAGAAAGTTTTGGGGAAAAAAATGTAGCTGAAATAATGCCATAAAACCCACACTAAATAGTTCTGAATAAGATTTTTGAGTAATTAGTCTTGTAGGCTAGAATATTTACTTCATCAAATAATTCTGCTTACTCATTCACAGAAAACAATATATTGATTTAAATTTTTAAAGACATATTTTGTGATCGAAAGCCTATATGCGAGGGCGTGGCAATGGCCTTGAATATTAAGTAATTCTCCCCTGAGAGACAAAGGGCCCTCCCCTAATGGCCCCTAATGGCCCATCAGTGTGACTGTGACTTTGAGGCAGGTAAGACAGAATGTGAGGAGATTGAAAAATGTTTTTTTAAATTATTTGTATTTTATTTACAACACAGTATAATCAAAACATACATAATGAAGGTCAAAGACACAGAGATCTAACCACAGAGATGTGAATGGACTTTGAGTCATTCCTGCAACAGATTCTGTTCAACAAGTGAAACAAGTAAATCATACCTGATATTTACGTGTGTTATTTAAGTGTTTCTGCTTCTTTCCATGGATTCAAGAAGAAAAAAAAACATTCTGGTACTTGCCTAAAAAGACGGGTTTATGATATACGTAGTTAATAGATTACCCCAGGGCTTGGCAACCTATGGCATGCGTGCCAACATTGGCATGCAGAGGGATAATCACTGGCACGCAAGCAAAAGGGAAAACTGCATTCCGAAGTCGTCATTCCTCATAGTCACAAAGCTTGTTAGGAGCTATAAATACTATTAAAGCGTGAGAATTAACCTGTGCTACTTTACAGATGCGCGTAGCTCTGGCAAACTGTTTGCACGACCGCTGCGCATATGAGGCGCTTCAGATCAATGCTGCACCATGCATAGGTTAAGTCTGTTTTGCTTCAGTCATGTTTTATTAACCAGCGCTCTGTTTTTTAGGATGACAAAAAGCTTTTAAAGTTATATTTTCAGCCTGATTCAGCCAGCTTGCTTCAGCGGTCTAACTGCGCTTGTCAATGTCAAAATAATTAAGATGGCCAATCAAATCAAATTAGGTGGGATTTACTGTTCACAGAAGCAGAAAGCAAATTCCAGAAAGAGAGTGAGATAAGATGGAAATTTGCAAAATGCAAATCATTTAATATTAGTCAACTGTTTTATGACATAAATGTTAAATGACCAACAGCTATATCCAGTGATGCAAACTACTCAACTTTTTTCTCAGACATGGCCATTTTGAGAAAGAGAGAGAGAGAGAGAGAAAGAGAGAGAGAGAGAGAGAGAGAGAGAGAGAGAATATGACAGTTGCATGTGTGAATTACGGTCTCTCTATACAAACAATAAAGCTGAGCTGAGGTTAGTTACTTCAAAAACAGAGATTTTACCCCCTTGTTGCTGAGAAATATAATGAAGCGATTCAGAATCGAAGCTGTTTTATTAAAAAAGATTAAGGAAAACAGTCCAACACTGTGGTATAACGAGCACGCTCACGCCCTAAAGAGAGCAGCCCAGAAAATGGAGCGAAGCTGGAGGAAAACAAAACTAGAGGTATTTCATATTGCATGGCAGGAAAGTACTTTCTCACACAGAAAAGCATTAAAAACTGCTAGATCTGATTACTTTTCATCTTTTTTTTTTTTAGAAGAAAACAAACACAACCTGAGGTATTTATTCAATACAGTGGCTAAATTAAAAAAAAAAAAAAAAACACATCAACAGGCGTTGACATTTCCCAACAGCATAGCAGTAATGCCTTTATGAACTACTTTACTTCCAAGATCGATACTATTAGAGATAAAAATTGTAATCATGCAGGTGTCAGCTACAGTATCGCATCAGACAGTGCACTCTACTGTAGGAGAGAAAGAATTATATAAACTTGTTAAATCATCTAAACCGACAACATGTATGTTAGACCCTATTCCATCTAAGCTACTAAAAGAGGTGCTTCCAGAAGTCATAGATCCTCTTCTGACTATTATAAATTCATCACTGTAATTGTGATATGTCCCAAAAACACAATTTGACCCAAAAGAATTAGTTAAATACAGATCGATCTCGAATCTCCCTTTTCTGTCAAAGATACTAGAAAAGGTAGTATCCTCACAACTATGTTCCTTCTTAGAGAAAAATGGTATCTATGAGGTTTTCCAGTCAGGATTTAGACTGTATCATAGTACTGAGACTGCTCTCATTAGAGTTACAAATGACCTACTCTTATCATCCGATCATGGTTTTATCTATCTATTATATCTCTCTGTTATCTCTCTATTATATCTCTATTATGACACTATCAACCACAACATTCTTTTGAATAGACTAGAAAATTATTTTGGCATTAGTGGAAGTGCATTGGCATGATTCAAATCATACTTATCTGACCATCATCAGTTCATAGCATTAAATGAAAAGGTATCATACCGATCACAAGTGCAGTATGGAGTACCTCAAGGCTCAATACTAGGGCCATTGCTTTTCACTCTTTACATGCTACCCTTGGGAGATATCATCAGGAAACATGGCGTTATCTTGCACTGTTATGCTGATGATATGTTATGTTATGCTCTATGTTTCTTTGTAGCCTGATGAAACATACCAATTTGCAAAAATAACAGAATGCATAGTTGATATAAAAAAAACTGGATGACTAGTAATTTCCTACTGCTAAATTCTTCTAATAAAAGTCACGGGGCATATTATTGGCACAGTGGTTAACCAGGAAATTTAAAGATGGCACTTCATGCCCAAAAGGTTGCCGACCCCTGGATTACACCAACATTAGACTACTTTTAGCCTCAGCCTGGAGTAGGTTCACCCTCCGCCTATGTGCCACATGATACTGAATCAGAATTGTGGACATAAACTTGTCATGACCTATTATTTCATCAGTGGTTTGTGTGGAATGTCAAACTTGAATCCCAAGGTGATGGCATTCACTTAGAAGTGGACCTAGATGAGCAAGATGAGCACTGCAGCAAACTTTTCAAGACAAACCTTATGTTGTTCAGAGGAGTAATTACCCTCGCCTTACAGAGAAAAATCCACAATCAGTAAGCCAAATTACATCCATGCTTTTTCCACAACAGTAAAGCTCTATCCCCCATCTATGTTCATTCACTCCAAACCCCCCACCTCTAATTAATGAAGGAGAGCTTGCCATCTGGGAATGACTAACAACAATGAGAGAGAGAGAGAGAGAGACAGAGAGAGAGAGAGAGAGAGAGAGAGAGAGAGAGAGAACTCATAACAACAATTAACGATGCCCTGTTCCACAAAAAAAAAAAAAAGGACATTCTTTTTCTGACTTCCTGCCATATCACCAGAGGCTTTCATATGGAGTGGCACAAAAAATAAGATCACTAATCAACCAAGACAAACACCCACACACCATTTGTGCAACTTTTTGTGTGGAGAAGAAAAATGTTTGTTTCAACACTAATGCTAATACCATTTTAAGGTGTATGAGATTTTCAGTGAATCCAAGCAGTTAGTTTATAGTTTCTAGTAGGCCCCAGCTAGTCATTCTCTGGTCAAAGCTGGTATAGATGCACAGTCAACTAGACTACAAGGTGGTAGGCCTGGTTTTGACCTGGTAGACCCTCTTGGTCAAGCTGGTTAGAGTTGACTTCAAACCAGCGAAAACAACCCAGGCTTATTGAAAAAGAAAAAGTGCAACATTTCTGTAAAATAATATTATGATGCTGCTTGAAAAAATTGAGGCACTTTCAAAGTTAAACTGTGAATTGGCAGTTAGTAAATGTGCATTTAGTAATATCTGAAATGAATGTGAATGAATTTTATTTGAATGAATTTGCAAATAACAGAATTGCAAAAATAATGACTGTTTTCAAACAGGTTTCCCACACACTGCAACTGGTCAGCCAAACAGATATCCACACCCCCAACTTACATCACTGGTTCAGCTGTTGCTGTGTCAAGTTGATCGAGATTTTCAACAAAACAGAGCAATGTTGGATAGTGCTACAGATCCACAGCGTTCTTTAGTATAGTACTTTAGATAGAACTTTAATATCCAGAAGAAAGGTTTAAATGTTGAAGTTGTACCATTGGAGGTAGTGCTGGAGGCCACGGCCTTCTCGCTGATGTCTGCACGGTTGGGCGCACTCTTGGTGGCTACAATGGTCTCCACTCTCTTCTTCTTCTCTGCTGCAGAACTGGTCTGGGACTGGGTTTCCATGACAGCTGCGCATTCCTCAGTTCCTCATCAAGACAGGATACCTGAAGGGTCATGTAAGAAAGAGGTCAGTGGTTGGAGAAAAAAATACATAAATAAAAATAAACATCATTAACAAATAAAACACAATTAAAAACAACCATGTTGATCAGTCCATACACTAAACATGACTGTGTGTTTTTCCAACTTTGCAACTCCATACAGAAACCTAATTTTCTATTTAACAATATATCAAAACAACAATTACTTACTTTCTGAATATTTTAAGATGAAATAAAAACCACAAAGTTCCCTTAAATGTTAACAATACAGCTATAGTTATTAGAAATGTCTATCTTAAAATATATATATATATATATATATATATATATATATATATATATATATATATATATATTCTAAGTGACAGGAGTAGGTAACAAGATGAATATGGAGGTAGCTGTCTGGGCTTTACAACACAGCTATTCAAGTTTGGTGTGCTTGAATGGGATGTAACAATGCTGAATGAAGAGGGGGTGCAGACAAAAACAGTTAGCTTTGTTTGTTTAGGGATTTTTTCCCCACGACCACTTGAGTGTGTGTTGAGGCACGCATTGGTGCTGACACAATCTATTAAAAATCCTGGATTGCAAAAAATAATAATAATAAAATAAAATAAATAAATAAATTGGAATTCGGATTTTTTTTTTTTTTTTTCCCATATGTTAATGGACGATAAATAAAGGCTAACATAAATTAGTGTGGTCATGCAGCTCTTTTTAGGTAATAGATGTGCTGGAACTCAGCATTCTATCTTACAAAGGAGAAAATCTCCCAAAAGTCTTGTAATAAAATACAACACATCTGATAGTGAAGCAAAGGTAAAGAGAACAAAAAAGAGAGACAGACAGACACAGAGTCAGAGACTCCCTTGCCACATTTATCAAATTGCTTTTGACCTGTGAAAGGAGAAGACAAAAGGCAATATGCAGAGAGAAATTGGAACATACACATTCGTGTAGACAAACAGATATAGTGAGCCTGTGTCCACTCAAGCATGGCTGACATGTCTTTTGTTTGCTCTATGGGATAGTCTGCCTGTCATCTGCACCAATTAAGAGCAGGACCTTTTCACCCATAATCCCACTGATTTGGCCTGTGCCACCTAATCCCACAGTTGTTCCTGAATTCTCTACACTCTTTCGCCCATCTCCCCCTCAACAACACTTTTCTCCCACTTTTTCAATTCCTTTATTTAATTCTAATCTAACACACTGTAGGTGCAAAAACTGATTCCAGAAAAATGTGATTGGTCTTTCATAATTTGGTAGACAAAATGGAGAAGTCAAGAGAAGTATAACTCTAATAAAAATAAGACAATAGTTGACAATATTAGCTCATTTTAGAGCACAGTTTGATACTTTGTTTTAGAGCAGTTTAATACTAGATATTTAAAAAAAAAAAAAAAAAAAAAAAGTGTGAGCTTGCTACAAATCTGAGAAGCAGGAAACTAAAGCAAAAGTCTCAGTGTTACCTCCATTTAACTGAATAATACTTTGGAGAAATAATTGAGATAGGTACCTAATTTGTGAGTTATTTATTTATTTCATACTAAAATCTTGTAGATTTGCTTTCCTGTAAAAATCTGAGCACAGATTGAGACATAGTTGTGATCTCTTCTGAAGCTCTAAAGGAGATTTGTGCAATTACTAGACCATTATTTTTAAGAGAAAACTCTGCGGCACAGGACACCATAAGCAAAAGTCTAAGATTAAATGGAGAAAAAAGGAGATATCAAAGAGAGCTCATTTCTTTCCTACTCATTATGTGCTCAGTAGGCTGTTGTGTCATAAGTCTGTTCATAATTTAATACTTTAACTTTATTAAATACAGGTGTATTTCAGTGTCGGTCAATAGCACAATGTTAATTAAGTGCAGCATGAAATGAAGAGATGATAAGCTTATGGCCTTAGAGTATGCACCAGGATGTTAAAGCCTGCTATCTAAATGCCCTGAATTGAAGAAGCTCAAAAAAGAACGCATTAAAACCACTGTTTGGTGGCAGTTGTTTCCCAAAATAAATGTAAATTCTCATATTAATGCTTATTCCTTGCACTGACAGAGTCCCACACCCAATTAGCTGTGGGAAAGAGAAAGGGTGTTTCATTCTGTGTGCTGGTCTATAATCCTTTCTCACAAAAAGAGAAGCGATTAACCAGGTTTAAAATACCGCAATTCAGCCTTCTCCAAAGAAAAAAAAAAATCGTATTTTAAGCACATTAAGCAAATCAATTTAACATAAATTATACGCTCTGCTGACAAAAGCAAGGAGTTGAAAGTCAGCTGTGAATGGTACATCAAAGTCATGAAACTGAAATACACTTTGAATTATTAACAGGCTCAATCAAAATTTGAATTAGTTTACTTCAGGTGCTCCCATTAACCATGCCATCACGCAAATATACGTTGCCTTTGAAGGTTTTGCATGCTTGCGTAGTTCTCATAAACTAAAGTCAGCTTCTTTACGGTGGGGTTAAGGTTTAGGATTCAGTGTCGTTTCCGCCAGAGGGGGCACCAATGTGTGCCTCAACACCTCTTTTAATATTTTAACATAATGACATTGCATTTTAGCAAAAATTCTCCACATGTAGATTTAAGCAGCTGAATATTAGCATAAGAATGTATTCAAATATTATCAAAAAGAAGGCAATCAGAAATCCACATAATTGTGAATATAGGGCCAGATTTACTAAACAGGGCAAATTTGCGTTAGAGCGCAATTCCATAAAAGCGCAGATGGGAAGGGGAAAATTCTGCTTGTGATTTACTGACAACGTGCACATTAAAGAACATAGACACAGCCAGATAATTTCTATAATGACCAGCGCAATCTACCAAGAGCAGCGCAAATTACCGCCTGCTTTAAGACGTTTTTTTTTGTTTGTTTGTTTTTGTTTTTTATGGGAGTTAAATAATGGCGCAAATACCAGTGATTTGACGAGCGTAAACGTTAGTAAATCGCATTACGTGATTCATTTTAAAACTCTCTCACATAAATTTTGCGTCTGAAAGGGAAACTCCTACAAATGCATATTCAATAAGGTCAAGTGCAAAAATAACTGTCCACATCTTTTCAGCGCTAATTCTTCACTGCATGGCTTTAGTAAATCCTTACAGTACATCTTAATGCCAAAAGACGGTTTGCGCTGGCGCAAGCTGTTAGTAAATCTGCCCCATAATGTATACTGACATTATATTTTTAAAAATGAATGAGGGCATAAGCGAAATAACACAAGTGTTATTTAAGTGTTTTGTTGGTTACCACGATCGAAAAAAAAAAAAAAAAAAAAGTCCAGAAAACACTAAAGTGATCTGTTCAGTGTGGTAATAAAATCTAAATATCAGTAAAATACCAACATCTATTTCATGTGAAATATATATATATATATATATATATATATATATATATATATATATATATATAAATGATATAATTTTCCAAATTATAAAGCATAAATTGACATCATCTTAACGGCATCTCGTAAATTGAATTCAACTCTAAAAAACTTTTAAAAGGTAATGAGATTGTCATTAATGCCATTCTTTCATTCACAGAATTATAATGCAGGTTCTACTATATTCATATTTGTGTAACGACATTAATATGTGATTTTTTATGTATTTGTTTTCATTAATTTACTTAAAATGTTACTAAACAATAATTTAATATATGATTTGACTTGGGATAATTTAAGTGTATTTATATAGCATGTGTAAGTTTTATTGAAAAAAATAATTGGCTACTTTTGCATTTTTGAATGTGGAAAAATATTACAGTTGTATTATTTAAAGTGAAAAAAAACACATTACTGTTAAACTGGAAACAAATCAATAATCAAATCATTCATCAAACTGGAAACAAATCAATTTGCAATCAGTGTGTTTACATTAATACATTAATAGGTGGGGGTCACTCCTCTTTCTCTGTGCTCTGAGAAATTCCTTACTTTCCATTAGCCTATAAACCAGCTACAAGTAAATGTTCATACTGGTGGAAAATATCCACTGATATTGAGGCAGAGAAGGAATGTGTAAATGGAAAAATGGGTTGTTTCAAGGACGAACGAGCCAAACTCCCTTGTCCCAGCATTGCAGTCCATCGGTGAGTGTTGAGTACTGTGCACTAATAAGATTAGCTTTCCTCTCTCTCTCTCGTACAACCTTTTCCACTTAAGATGCTTTAGAAGTGCCAGGGAGGGACCGAGAATGACTTTCAATGGCGATTGAGCCCGCCACGTCTTACATTCCTGAGTAACAAATGCGCAACGATGTAATCTTAATGCTTACATGGTCCCTCTTTTGCGCTTGCTGCTCAGGAGATAAGAATGGAATAAAGAACACGCTACAATACCAAACCTCCAGTGAGCATAGGCTCCTTGGCTTATTAGCTGTCTTGTTTGTTTGTTTGTTCTGCCCCACGTTGGTTTGTAAGCTGAGAGAGAGAGTGTGTGTGGAGATACAGAGAACAAGAGACCCAAAAGACGTCGCAAATGAAGGAGAGGCTTTTTTCATCTTTTTTCTTCCCCTAGAGCAGAGAAGTTTCTGTTGTCTCACAAATGCTCCTGACAAGACTCATTTTCATGCTGTACCACAGAGCCCCTGTCTTATGGTTTGCATTCTATATTCTTTTAGACCAGGGATGAGCAGTTTTGGTCCTAGAGGGCCACTGTCCTTCATTTCTAATTAAACACACCTGCCTGTAATTGTCACATAATCCTAAAGACTTTGGCTAGATTTTTCAGGTGTGCATAGCCAGTGTAAAATATTAACTTAGTTCATATATATATATATATATATATATATATATATATATATATATATATATATATGTATATATATGTGTGTGTGTGTGTGTGTGTGTCTGTGTGTGTGTACACCTTAAAAAATCTAGCCAAAGTCTTTAGGTATACACACACACACACACACAGTTTGTGTGTGTGTGTGTGTGTGTGTGTGTGTGTGTGTGTGAAAAGACTATAATAGGCTGTTTGATGACAACTTTCATTGTGACAACTTACACCATATAGTGTGACAACTAATCCCAATAGCATCAACAGCTGTATTAATCTTAAAACTTTAAGGTAATATTAAGCATGTAATATTCAATGGAGTAAAAAGTGTGACTACTAGCACTGGTCACCTCTACACTATAAGTTTGGTGTGTCAAAACTCAAGAGTGCCACCTGCCATACCCAAATCTGTCAGCACACTGAGCATTTGTGAGTGTCGGGGAGGAGAGATCCCCGCTAATTCTGCATCCAGTGTTTGTGAGCACACACTGTTGGGAGTTGGGTGGTGTGTGAATGTGAAGTTCAGGAAGCTGAGGAGTAAAACAGAGGGTTTCCTTTGCTGATGCAAAGCATCCACTCTGTGCATCTTTCTCTTTTTCTCTCCATCTCATACACACACAATGCTTGCATTGACTGAGATCAAACATAGTTTTGGTGAGGTTGCTAAAAGTATTAAGGGGTTCTCGCGCTTGTCTCCCCAGGGATTCGGAGCTCACCTCAGTACCTGTTACATCTCAGTACCTCACAGTGACTCACAACAGGTACTGTTCACCTCTAAACACCAGCTCACTTACAACTACAGAGATCCACATACATCTAACCACTCTAATCTGGCTATACATCAACAGATGATCTTAGACTAAATGACATTTCAGAGGTTGGTCTTTCATAGCTCAAGAGACTTAATGGGGCTTTCACACTGCAAAAAAATAAAAAATAAAAAATAAATAAATATATAAAATAAATTTATTTATTTATATTTTTATTGATCTATTATTTATTTATTTATTTATTTTTGTTATTAATAAGTTTATTTATTTTTAACAACATTGGTATTCTTGTTTAAACAACAGTTATGCGTTAGCATTTTTTTACTCATTAAAAATTTTAATATTTATTTTTATTAAACAAAATGTATTCATCAGTGTTTGTTAAACTATTCTTTTAATGTTTTTACAATATTTTTTTTAACAAATTCTACAACAATTTATTTATAACAATTATTATTATTATTTATTCTATGTTTTTTTTTAAATAATTAATTATTATTTTTGAATCTTTTTAAATAAATTTTTGAGTTCATATTGAAATGTCTGACTTTTAGGTGCAGAATTTTGTTTCCTAGCAAATATTAAGTGTCTTCTGAAACCATGATAAAAATGCATGTGAGATTATTTGGCTCTTAAAGCCCGAGACACACTGCAAGATTTTCGGCTGTTACAGACGAAAGATTGGCATCATGAAACAATAGTGGTGATTTCTGTGATCGTGGCTCCTAATTGGTGGACCTTTGTCGTAAAGTGAGAGAGATTCAAAGATGGCTGTTGTCACGGTCTTGTGACCAAAGATCTTCTTCTTCTTTTGGCTTCTCCCGATTAGGGGTCACCACAGTGGATCATCCGTCTCCATTTTGCTCTGTCCTCTGCGTCTTCCTCTGTCACACCAACTACTCGCATGTCCTCCATCACCACATCCATGAACCTCCTTTTTGGTCTTCCTCTTCTCCTCCTGCCCGGTCGCTCCATCCTCAGCACTCTTCTCCCAACATACCCTGCATCCCTTCTCTGCACATTCCCAAACCATCTTAGTCTTGCCTCTCTCACTTTGTCTACAAACTGTTCTACCTGCGCTGTCCCTCTAATATGCTCATTTCTGATCCTGTCCATCCTCGTCACTCTCACAGCATTTTTAACTCTGCGACCTCCAGCTCCTTCTCCTGTCTTTTTGTCAGTGCCACCAACTCCAAGCCATACAACATAGCTGGTCGTACTACCGTCTTGTAAACTTTACCTTTCACTCTTGCAGGTACCCTTCTATCACAAATCACTCCTGATACTCTTCTCCACCCACTCCACCCTGCCTGCACTCTCTTCTTTACTTCTCTTCCACACTCTCCATTACTTTGGACAACTGACCCCAAGTATTTAAACTCATCCACCTTCACCACATCTGCTCCTTGTAACTGTACTGTTCTGCTTCCCTCTCTCCCATTTATGCACATGTACTCTGTCTTGCTCCTACTGACTTTCATTCCCCTTCTCTCCAGTGCATACCTCCACTTCTCCAAACTCACCTTCACCTGTTCCCTACTCTCAATACACATCACAATATCATCTGCAAACATCATAGTCCATGGAGGTTCCTCCCTAATCCCATCTGTCAACCTGTCCATCAGCATTGCAAACAAGAAAGGGCTAAGAGCAGATCCTTGATGCAATCCCACCTTCACCTTGAACCAGTCTGTCATTCCTACTGCACACCTCACCGCTGTCACACTGTCCTCATACATATCCTGCACCACCCTCACATACTTCTCTGCCACACCCGACTTCCTCATACAGTACCACAACTCTTCTGTCGGCACCCTGTCATAAGCTTTCTCTAAATCCACTAACACGCAATGCAACTCTTTCTGGCCTTCTCTATACTTCTCCAACAACACTCTCAAAGTAAACATTGCATCCGTGGTGCTCTTACCTGGCATGAACCCATGCTGCTGCTCACAGATCTTCACCTCTCCTCTCAATCTAGCTTCCACTATCCTTTCCCATAACTTCATTGTGTGGCTGATCAGCTTTATGCCCCTGTAATTACTGCAGCACTGCACATCTCCTTTGTTCTTATAGATCGGTACCAGTACACTTCTTCTTCACTCTTCAGGCATGCTCTCACTTTCCAAGATTTTATTAAACAACCTGGTTAAAAACTTCACTGCCATCTCTCCTAGGCATCTCCATGCCTCCACTGGTATCTCATCTGGAACAACCGCCTTACCACTCTTCATTCTTTTCATAGATGCCCTCACTTCATCCTCACTAATCGCCTGGACTTCCTGATTCACTATTTCCACATCACCCAACCTTCTCTCTCTTTCATTTTCTACATTCATCAGTTCCTCAAAATATCCATCCACCTTCTCAACACAATCTCCTCACTTGTCAGCACATTTCCAACTGCATCCTTTATCACCCTGACCTGTAGCACATCCTTCCCAGCTCTATCTCTCTGTCTAGCCAGTTGGTACAGGTCTTTTTCCCCTTCCTCAGTGTTTAACTTCTCATACAGCTTGTCATACCCTTTTTCCGTAGCCTTCGCCACCTCTTTCTTTCTTTGCTTTGCACCGCATCTCCTTGTACTTCTGACTACTTTCTTCATCTCTCTGACTATCCCAATTCTTCTTCGCTAACTTCTTCCTCCTTATGCTTTCCTGTACTTCCTCATTCCACCACCAAGCCTCTTTGTCTTCCTTTCTCTGTCCAGATGTCATACCAAGTACCTTTCTAGCTGTCTCCCTCACCACTTCTGCAGTGGTCGCCCAGTCGTTCGGTAACTCTTCACCACCACCGAGTACCTGTCTCACCTCCTCCCTGAAATTCAAGCAACAGTCTTCCTCTTTTAACTTCCACCATTTTAACCTTGGTTCAGTCCTCACTCTCTTCCTCCTCTTCACCCCTAAAGTCATCCAACAAACCACCATCCGATGCTGTCTAGCTACACAATCCCCTGCCACCACCTTACAGTCTTTGATCTCCTTCAGGTTGCATCTCCTGCATAGAACATAGTCCACCTGTGTGCACCTTCCTCCACTTTTATACGTCACCCTGTGCTCCTCCTTCTTCTTAAAATATGTATTTATTGCTGCCATTTCTATTCTTTTTGCAAAATCTACCACCATCTGCCCTTCCACATTCCTTTCCTTAACACCGTACCTACCCATCACCTCCTCATCACCTCTGTTCCCTTCTCCAACATGTCCATTGAAGTCCGCTCCAATCACTTTCTTCTTTGGGTACCCTCACCACCACTTCATCCAACTTACTCCAAAAATCTTCTTTCTCCTCCATGTCACACCCCACTTGCGGGGCATATGCACTGATGACATTTATCATCACCCCTTCAATTTCCAGCTTTACATTCATCATTCTGTCAGACACTCTCTTCACCTCCAATAAACTATTTGCATACTCTTCCTTCAGAATTACCCCTACGCCGTTTCTCTTTCCATCCACACCATGGTAAAACAGTTTGAATCCACCTCCGATGCTCCTGGCCTTACTCCCCTTACACTTTGTCTCTTGCACACACAGTATGTCTACTTTTCTCCGTTCCGTCATATCAGCCAGCTCTCTCCCTTTACCAGTCATAGTGCCAACATTCAACGTTCCAACTCTCACCTCCACACCCTTACCCTTCCTCTTTTCTCGATGTCTCTGGACATGCCTTCCTCCTCTCCTTCTCCTCTTTTGACCACCAGTAGCATAGTTTCCACCGGTACCCTGCTGGCTAGCAGTAGCTGTGGTGGTCGTTTTTAACCCGGGCCTCGACCGATCCGGTATGGAAATCGGGTTTATGATCCGCATGTTTAATTTGGCACAGGTTTTACGCCAGATGCCCTTCCTGACGCAATCCTCCCCATTTGTCCGGGCTTGGGACCGGCACTGAGAGTGTTCTGGCTTGTGCAACCCCAATGGCTGGGTTCTTGCGACCAAAGATAGCCTACGATAATTTTCTGAGTGTCAGAAATTCAGCATGATCATCGCACAGTGTGTTTGCTGCTATGACCCACCTTTACTGACCAGCCAATAAAAATGAAAAATGAAATCAACGCATGGCTCTAAAACATAAAACTGCTTACCTCAAGCTCTTATCCATTTTTCTTTTGCCGCTTCCAATTTTTTTCAGCAAACATAAAAACTACAACTGCCAAACTGTGATTCATCATGTTCTTTTTGTTTACCACTAGCGCATGCTGACATTTTATTCTTCTATAGAAACGTATGTCAGAGCATACAAGTAAATAGGTTTCATCATCGTACAGTCTACATGTATGTCGTACCCAAGTTTATTAGATCAATGTCGTACAGTGTAATTTGCAATGATTTTATTGGATTGCTAAAATCGTGCAATCCGTAGAAGGCTTAAGATCAGGAGAGCAGGATACAAAAGCAAGTATGCTGAAAAAATGTGTGTATAAAAGTCTTATTTTCAGAAATTGCTATTATATTTCAAGTAACATTGAATTAAACATTACATTTTGAAGTAGAAATTTTTAAATTGTATTTTCTTGTAAAACATAATCTAATAATCTTTGTTTCATGCACAATTTAATTTTTCTTTTTCTGTTTTTTTATATTTTTATTTATTTTTTTTTTTTTTATACAGTATATCCATTCCTATGGGACAGCTCTATGTTTCAGTTACTCCCCAAACCCAATTTCACCAGATACATGATTAATATGTTCATGCACAATACTAGCCTATCCAATCAGACAGTCAAGCAGAGAGGCCTTATTAGCCCTGTTGGTGTAGAATCAAGGAGCAAATTATCTGTCCCACAACTTCATGATTCATCAAGCCAGAGCTCAGTCCCTTAGCAGCTCCCCACTGCCAACAGCTCCCCTGGAGAAGCCATAATGTTTACTTAAAGACAGGCCGCTGTCCCCACAGGCATGCTCTATTAGTTCTTATTAATTCCTACACAGGCCCCAGAAGCCTTGCCATTTACAGCTTATTACAACCCAGAAATTAGACTAGATGAAGTCATCCTGCAGCACAGGGCTCTGCTGCTGAAAGAAAAAAGGAGGGACAGATGGATTGTAGGAGAGCAGATGAGAAAAAAGTCCAGTGAAGAGAAGAGAAGAGAATGCATTCATTTTAACATATCAAAGATAAACACAGAGCAGAAGAAAGCAAAAGTAGGATGACAAACCTTTGAAAACCAGACCAAATAAAGATATTAAAATTCTGGGATGATGGTATAAGAGGTTAGAGCTTAAAATGAGACTAAGTTTTTACGCTGAAATTAAATAAATGTTACACAAATGATATAATCATATATTCCAGCAGTTGGCTAATGTACTTACATATTTACATACTTGCGTATATCCATTTATCCATTTTTTTTTTGTTGTTGTTGTTGTTTTTTGTTGACTCTTTTAACAAGCGAGCCCAGTTTAATGACTTTGTATCCAGTACTGCATTGTAAAATTATGATTAAAATTCTGTAAAATTATAACCTTCAGAAAATTATATATGACCCTGCCAAATCCTGGCCAAATAACAGAGATGTCGATTCGCACGAGACTAATCACAGGACCTCTGTGACTGGCGAAATATGGTAGGTCATTTGTATGTATTGATATCTTACTTTTTGAAGTAAATTCTTTAAATGCCATCCTTCTGCTAAAAAATAGTTCCTAATGATGACAGTAAATGGCAAGAGAATGTTCCTAGGCGTATCATGCCTCATCTTATGGAGCTATAAAAACAGATAATAGGAACTGTTCTCATCCGCTGTGTCATTCATTCATTTATCAATCACCATACAGAAACACACTATCAAGCATGATGTAAACATGCTATGAAGCAGCTCTGTGTGAACACAGGCATCTGACCCTTGCGCAGAGAAAGCTACTTCAGACAGCGTGCCAGTAGGGCAGTGAGTTCTCATTCACGAACAAAAACACACAAAATTATGAATGTGTGTCAGGTCCGTGTCATGTGCATCAGGTTTTAAAGATACACCACTCCTTTTAAAGTGAAACCTGCCGCAGCCTGTGTCATTGATGTAAGTCAAAGAACAAAAGAAAAAGAGAAATCACTTACTGCTCTGCTCTCTGATTAACTTTTGTAGCTTGAATAAAGATGAATCTATATACAATTTATAGTTTATGCATATATAATTTATAGTTTATGTGAAGACTGTTTTAAGTTCGATATTTTTCAAAACCTATTAAATGTAAAAAATAATAATAATAATAATGGCTTTCAATTATACTGTAATGTTGAATGTTGGCTATAATTAATGGCTAAAATTGAAGGAAAATGCATTTAATAGAGACATCAGTAGCAGTATTAGTATGGTATTGGCCTTCAATAACATATGCCATTAAACACATTTAAAATATACCATCTTTATGCTGTTTCAATTAATTTGGAGATTCAATGTGAAATTATGACAATATATGAAATTATGAAAATTATGACAAAAATATGTGATTAATTAATTAAGATTAGATAGATAGATAGATAGATAGATAGATAGATAGATAGATAGATAGATAGATAGATAGATAGATAGATAGATAGATAGATAGATAGATAGATAGGTGTATCTCAAAAAAGTGGAATATTGTAAAAAAGTTATTTTTTTGTAACTTATTTCAAAAAGTGAAACTTTCATATATTCTAGATTCAATATAAGTAAATGTTTTTGTTTTCATTTTGATGATTAGAGCTTACAGCTCATGAAAGTCAAATATCCAGTATCTCAAAATATTAGAATATTTACTTTTGAGTTTCATTAAATGACCATCCCTATAGTATAAATTCTGGGTATCTCTTGTTCTTTGAAACCACAATAATGGGGAAGACTGCTGACTTGGCAATGGTCCAGAAGACAATCATTGACACCCTCCACAAAGAGGGTAATCACAGAAGATCATTACTGAAAGGGGTGGCTGTTCGCAGAGTGCTGTATCAAAGCATATTAAATGCAAAGTTGAATGGAAGGAAGAAATTGGGTAGGAAAAGGTGCACAAGCCACAAGGATGACCGCAAGCTTGAGAATACTGTCAAGCAAAGCCAATTCAAACACTTGGGAGAGCTTCACAAGGAGTGGACTGAAGCTGGAGTAAGTGCATCAAGAGTCACCACGCTCAGACGTCTTCAGGAAAAGGGATACCAAGCTACTTCTGAAACAGAAACAACGTCAGAAGCATCTTACCTGGGCTAAAGAGAAAAAGAGCTGGACTGTTGCTCAGTGGTCCAAAGTCCTCTTTTCAGATAAAAGTAAATTTTGCATTTCATTTGGAAATCAAGGTCAGAATCCAAGCTGCTTGTGTGAAGTCCAGTGTGAAGTTTCCGAAGTCAGTGATGATTTGGGGTGCCGTGACGTCTGCTGGTGTCCATTGTGTTTTATCAAGTCCAAAGTCAATGCAGCCGTCTACCAGGAGATTTTGGAGCACTTTATGCTTCCATCCGTTGACAAGCTTTATAGAGATGCTGATTTCCTTTTCCAGCAGGACTTTAGCACCTGCCCACAGTGCCAAAACCACTTCCAAGTGGTTTGCTGACCATGATATTACTGTGCTTGATTGGCCAACCAACATGCCTGACCTGAACCCCATATGGAATCTATGGGATATTTTCAAGAGAAAGATGAAAACAGTTGATCCAACAATACAGACGAGCTGAAGGCTCAATAGTGCCTCAGCAGTGCCACAGGCTGATCGCTTCAATGCCACACCTAACTGATGCTGTAATTTTTGTGCTAAAGGAGCCCCGATCAAATATTGAGTGCATAAATGAACATACTTTAAAGAACTTGAACTTTTCTGTTTTGCTAATACTTTTTTTGATTGATCGATTGATGGGAAATATTCTAATATTTTGAGATAGTGGATTTTTGACTTTCATGAGCTGTACGCTCTGATCATCAAAATTAAAAAAAAAAAAAAATATATATATATATATATATATATATATATATATATATATATATATATAGTCATGAATCTGGTCCATGGACTTTCATTTGTTCGCCACCAGAGGTCGCTCAGTCGTCATATTGACTCTCACACCACACAGACTGTCACACATTACCCAGGACTTCATTTCCCAGCAGCCATTTCCCTAATCACATGCTTATACCTGATACCCATCACATAATCACACACATTACTTAAGCCATGGACGTCCTCAGTCAGATCGCCGAGTATTGTACGCAAATATCCTAGTGATAGCTACCCTACGAAGCCCACTTAGTTGTCTTAGTCTTGCTTTGCCTGTTTTCCCGTGTTTTATTCTAGCCCGTGTTTCCTGGATTAACCCTTGCCTTGCCGTTTCGGACTCTGTTTGCACCTCGTTTGGATTATTGCTCGTGTACCTGGATTATTGCTCTGCCTTGCCCCATTGGATATTGTTCGCCGATCATTGACCCACGCTTGCCCTAGGATTACTCTTTGTCTTGTCCCTGCCATACCTGTTTGCCATTGTTTCGACCCTGCCTGTATTTATGACCATATCTTTAAATAAAAGCTTGCACATGGATCCGCACGACTCACGTCTCGTCAGCCCGTAACATATATATATATATATATATATATATATATATATATATATATATATATATATATATATATATATACACACATACAAGTGCATCTCAATAAATTAGAATGTCGTGGAAAAGTTAATTTATTTCAGTAATTCAACTCAAATTGTGAAACTCGTGTATTAAATAAATTCAATGCACACAGACTGAAGTAGTTTAAGTCTTTGGTTCTTTTAATTGTGATGATTTTGTCTCACATTTAACAAAAACCCACCAATTCACTATCTCAACAAATTAGAACATGCCAATCAGCTAATCAACTCAAAACACCTGCAAACGTTTCCTGAGCCTTCAAAATGGTCTCTCAGTTTGGTTCACTAGGCTACACAATCATGGGGAAGACTGCTGATCTGACAGTTGTCCAGAAGAAAATCATTGACACCCTTCACAAGGAGGGTAAGCCACAAACATTCATTGCCAAAGAAGCTGGCTGTTCACAGAGTGCTGTATCCAAGCATGTTAACAGAAAGTTGAGTGGAAGGAAAAAGTGTGGAAGAAAAAGAAGCACAACCAACCGAGAGAACCGCAGCCTTATGAGGATTGTCAAGCAAAATCGATTCAAAAATTTGTGTGAACTTCACAAGGAATGGACTGAGGCTGGGGTCAAGGCATCAAGAGCCACCACACACAGACGTGTCAAGGAATTTGGCTACAGTTGTCGTATTCCTCTTGTGCGTCTTACCTGGGCTAAGGAGAAGAAGAACTGGACTGTTGCCCAGTGGTCTAAAGTCTTCTTTTCAGATGAGAGCAAGTTTTGTATTTCATTTGGAAACCAAGGTCCTAGAGTCTGGAGAAGCTCATAGCCCAAGTTGCTGGAAGTCCAGTGTTAAGTTTCCACAGTCTGTGATGATTTAGGGTGCAATATCATCTGCTGGTGTTGGTCCATTGTGTTTTTTCAAAACCAAAGTCACTGCACCCGTTTACCAAGAAATTTTGGAGCACTTCATGCTTCCTTCTGCTTAAAGATGCTGATTTCATTTTCCAGCAGGATTTGGCACCTGCCCACACTGCCAAAAGCACCAAAAGTTGGTTAAATGACCATGGTGTTGGTGTGCTTGACTGGCCAACAAACTCACCAGACCTGAACCCCATAGAGAATCTATGGGGTATTGTCAAGAGGAAAATGAGAAACAAGAGACCAAAAAATGCAGATGAGCTGAAGGCAATCGTCAAAGAAACCTGGGCTTCCATACCACCTCAGCGGTGCCACAAACTGATCACCTCCATGCCACACCAAATTGAGGCAGTAATTAAAGCAAAAGGAGCCCCTACCAAGTATTGAGTACATATACAGTAAATGAACATACTTTCCAGAAGGCCAACAATTCACTAAAAATGTTTTTTTATTGGTCTTATGAAGTATTCTAATTTGTTGAGATAGTGAATTGGTAGGTTTTTGTTAAATGTGAGCCAAAATCATCACAATTAAAAGAACCAAAGACTTAAACTACTTCAGTCTGTGTGCACTGAATTTATTTAATACACGAGTTTCACAGTTTGAGTTGAATTACTGAAATCAACTTTTCCACGACATTCTAATTTATTGAGATGCACCTGTATGTATATATATATATATATATATATATATATATATATATATATATATACACACACACACACACACACACACACACACACACACACACAACTACATATGCTTTAATGAAACTTTAATTTAATATAAGGAAATATTAAACCACACAGTGGCATCTGTGAAAATTTCTGAGAGATGACACAAATGAATAACTGAATCATTTTGAATTCTTTGATTCTGAATTGATCTGTTTGATTCACATAAATGAATCAAAGTCTAACAGGGCTAATGTTATTGCCCTACCCTACACATAATACAGATGTTAGTAGCATAAAAGTATTAGAATGAAAGCATACATACAATATTTATTCTCAAGAACAAGTGAAAAGAACTGTATATTATCGATCAAGTTAATATTCTTCAGATTAACTTGATCGATAAAAACCTAAAAATCCACTCAAAAGCCTACATGTCCACATCCTTGAACCAATAAAGTACAGGAAAGTTTGTTTTGTAAGTGCTCCCATCTGCAGACGACTCATATCTACCATAAAAAACACAGGATTGCATATGTGCGTGCATGTAAAAGTTGTTTCACTTGTGCAATCTGCAAGAGGAGGAAAGCGTGTGTGCCTACATGTACTGAAGTGTGTGTGTGTACCTGTTTTTATATCCCGGTGGGGACTTAAATCTGAATTTAAGTCCCCACTCATGGGGACTCGTTTAACGGCGGGGACCTAAACTGAGGTCCCTACGGGTAAACAAGCTAATAAATCACACAGAATGAAGTTTTTTTTTAAATCTAAAAATGCAGAAAGTTTCCTGTAAGGGGTAGGTTTAGGTGTAGGGTTGGTGTAGGGCAATAGCACATAGTTTGTACTGTATAAAAAAAATTACGCCTATGAATGTCCCCACAAGGATAGCGAAACAAGTGTGTGTGTGTGTGTGTGTGTGAGTGAGTGAGTGAGTGAGTGAGTGTGTATTCCTCTGTAAATCAGAGTCAAATAAAGTTGTAGAATCTGCCAGATGTGGGACAAGCATACTGGGGAGGCAGGCAGAGGGGGGATTCTGGGAATTTCTAACAGATCTCCCCACACACACTCAGAAACATCTTCCATCTGCAGGTACACAGAAAGACATGCAAGGAGCAGCAAGGAGGCAGGAACTGTGTCTTACTTCAGCTGTCTTCTCCATATCAACACCTTATCATCATCATCTTTATTATTATCATTATCGTCATCATCCAAACCATCATATTAGTTCTCAAACACATATTCAAAATAATCAGAAACATACTGTATATACATTTATTCCAGTTGTAATGTAACTAAGTCATAGCCTTTGCATGTAACCAAAAAAGCCTGATGTTATAGTAGGATCTTCTTATTCTCCACAAGTAACACAAGTAAAATTCTTTACTTTTTAGTGCAAATAAAAAGCGAACACCAACATCTGAGCATTCACTTTTGGACATGTCTGAGTTATCATGCACATTGCAACCATCCATAAATCACTGATTACTAAATAAATCATAGACAGGTGTACAAAACCTCTATGCAATGATAGATACCCATTAATCCTGACTATCTCTTACACACATGCATACAAACCAATGTTTCCACACATACTTTGACACAATCAAGTTAGAGAAACACAGACACCCGCTCACACTCATTAACACATTAACCTAATCTTACACAAATAATTTCACTGATCTGCCTTGTTTGTGTGTGTGTATGTAAAATCAGGGATAGGTCTCAGGAAGTTAATTAGTTTACATGGTTTGTTGAGTGGGCAAGAGGCACTTTGCATTGATCTCCTTTCACTGCACAAGAAGACAAATCACTCCTACTTGACTTTCATCTCGACCTCTCACTCACTAATCATATAAACACACTCCCAATAACTGCGACATTAACATATGCCGCTTCCAGGGATGCCTAGTGTTTAACCAGCAGGCAAATTTTATCTGGCATTTGGGCCTTTGCTCCCTCCCCAGATGGATCTGCTGTCTAAAGGAATACAATATTTGATTTGTTTTATTGTCATAATATGTTTTTATTTTTAATAATACAATTTTTTTTTCAATTTTCTAAAATGTATATTTATTTGATTTAATTTTATATTATTTTATTTTTTATTTTATTATTTTAAAACAAATTGGTTTTAAACAGCTGCAGTTCTGGATCAAACGAAAAATGCTGTAAAGTAATGCACTTTTTCATAAATTAATCGACAGCACAATCTTGATGCTGACACACAGCGTACTGAACCCAAAATGTTTCTTTAAAAGAGGTGTAACTTGCAGAAGGATAATTGCAGTTATGCAACACATTTGAAACCAGGCGCACCAATAGCCATTAAAAATGCTTATTTAGGGTGTATGAACCACATCAAGCCTTCTCTGTTCATTTTGATTTACAAGATTTTTTTAGCAAAACCTTGCATGATTAACAAGGGGATGCAAATATGAATATGCTAGACATTATATAGTCTGTGAAGTGTCTATCCTCTCTGAAAGATGAGATGCTCCAAGCAGGAGAGGGAGATTTCAGCTGGATGAGTTTAAAGAGATTTCAGCTGGGTTCAGTAGAGTCATTCAGTCTAATAGGAGGAGACAAGTGCTTAAGACTGTTGCACAAAAAGCCAAACAACATAAATAATTCTAAAAGCCAAGTAGTACCCTTTGTATGTGGAAGAACCCCGGAATACAGTGCTGGCACACAAGCCGACACATGATGCAGGGCGCACACACACACACACACACACACTTTCTTTTTTAAGCCTTTGTGAGAGGACATATTCACATCTATTAAAAGTATGTCAGTAGGCCTGTGCCAGGTATCCCGTTGCCCATGTAAAACTAAAATTACTGTCATACCTAAATGCCAGCGCACACACTGAAATATAGTCCAATCTGAAACATTCACGTGAAAATCTGCAGTGTTCTGCTTGCATGCACTTTATATGCATGAAATAACTCACACAAGTGGGCAGATGTACATACACAGACACACATGCTTGAAATGCAGGGCGGTAGAAACCTGTCTTGTAAATCTCTTTGTGAAAGCAGCTTTGGGAGGTAGACGCAAGCTTACACACTGAGTTCTGAGAGGAAAAAAACACTCCAGCTCAACTCTTTCTCTCTTTAACTCTCTCTCTCCATGTTTCTCTACCCCCACTTCCTTTTCTGCCCCTTTCTGCAGTCTTTCAAACTTTCTCTCTTTTGACACTTTCCTTCCCCTCTTCTCAAGTTTCGTCTTTACTGTCTTCTTTGCATTTTTTTGCATATTTTTCTCCTCACGACTTTTTTCTCTGAAAAAAAAACAACAAAAAACTAACATCTCCTAGCATCCACATCACAAGTCTCCCGTGAAGAAAAGTATATGGTGAATATACACTAACCCTTACTCAAAATAAAGTTTTAAAATATTTTTTATTCAAATAGGTTATCATTACATTTATTAATAAATATTTTTTGTTTATTTAAAAACATATATGTATAATAAAAAGTAATATAAGGAATGTTTTATTATATTAGTTAATATAATTATTAAACATTGATAAAAAAAAAAAAAAATTACATTGTTTACCATGTCACAATGCAGTACGTCAACTTCCCAAAATTATTACATGTCAACTACCCACATACAAAAGACCACAATCCACAAACAAACATGCACTTTTGGACATTTTAGAATTATCATGCACAATAAGGTACATCAAATATGCTAACATTCCTTACCACTCATCCGTCCCACCCACTTTATGTTTCCCTCTCTTTCTGTTCCTCATATGGTGGACATCAGCCCAGTCAAGTTGACGTCTAAAGCACTCTATTGTCACAGTAACTAACTCACAGTATGCAAACCCAATTCCCCATTCATAAATCCGGTCAGTCCGGGTGCCTGGGGCCCCAAGTCTCTTTCTCCCTGAGCAGTGAGTAATGTCCTGCCTCTTCTCAGACAATGACTTCGGCAAGTAGCCGCCAAACTGCGGGGCAGCATGAGAGGGGGAGCACTCTCAAGCACCTTTGACAAATGGAACCTTTCGCTCTATACCGCGGCTGCTGGAAGAGCCTTTACAACGGCACATGGCACGCTCACTGAGAGCAGCTAGCAACCTAAAGTGGACTGTGTGTATGTGTGTACCTGTGGTTGTAAGTGTGACTGAATAATAAATTCCTTAGAAAAGTCTAACCTTGTCCTCCTACAAGAAAAACGTGTATTTCCCAAGCATGCTGAGCCCTCTTGATAAAAACAGCTTTCTCGAGTGATATGGCTTTTCTGCTGCTCATGCTTGCCTCTATTAGGGGAGTGCAGTATGAGCAAAATCTTATTATGGTATTACTTATACACACACCATAAAACACACACACACACACACACACACACACAATTCTTCTTCTTCTTCTTCTTCTTCTTCTTCTTCTTATTATTATTATTATTATTATTATAATAACTGGACAATCCAGTGATTAAAATATAAACAAATAAACAAATAGATGGTGATAAATAGACACATTTCAGACAATTAAAAAAAAAAAAAACTACTTGATTATTTGCAGTTGAAGGACACAAACTAAATATTATTCGTAGTAATATTCAAAACAAAACTACTATTAAAAAATTAATAATACTAACTCTAAATTCTGACTGGCTGAGCCACATTCAAGGTCACTGTAAAATAGCCAATGTATGTGCAACTGCACATCACTTGCATTATATTAACACAACAATATCCAATGTTGCTTGGCAACCGTAAACAACTAAACGCAAAAAAAAAAGACAAACAACTGAACTTGTTTGGGAACATGTTATGCACTGTATTGTCATATTACATAGTTTTTTTTAGGTATTTGTTTGTTTGTTTGTTTGTTTTTTTCACTCTCACATGTAAATAAAGTAGCCACAGTATAAACGGAATAACAAAATCTCGTCTGATTGACACTTCTGCAGTCCCTCAGTACATTGTCATATCGCCCAACCCTATCTTCTGTTCCACCTCCTCTCTTGCCCCTCAGAGAGATTTTGTGTCATTTTGGGAATCTGAGGTGACACACTATCGTTATAAACAACAGAGGACTCCAAAGACTCCCTTCTCTACCTCCCTTCTCCTCCCCTCCACTCCAAAATCTCCTTGAGGGAACTAGTCTGTAAAACTTTTACCTCCTCGCCCTCCCTTTATCTTTGCTTGGAAGGAGCTGGTCTTTGTTCAGCGGGAGAGGGACCCCTCCAATAGCCCCTGCCTTCCCTTCAAAGCTCCCTGTGGAGTATTGTTAAAACAAAGCCCCCCCTTACACACCTCTCCCCTCTCTCTCTCCTTCTCACTTCATCTATACCCGGGTGCTTAAAACCAGCACACTTTGCATGAGAAAAAGCGATTAGTCTTTAGATGCTGTGATGACAATGGGGTAGTCTTTCAGGCATGCTTGAAATTTGTTCATACAGTTGAGTCTCCTCTTTTGTTTTTGTAAATTGGGACATTATTTTGTCTCAGGGTCCGGGGAGGCAAGGGTTTTGACATTTACTTTTAAAGTACTCAGAGGGGACAGAGAAGAGTGCAAAACACATGGGGAAGAACAGGCAAACAGGAGAGGAGTTATACTTGGGGATTTAGAGAGAACACATTCCCCGGCAATTTTTACATAAGGATCTGATATTCAGCTATTCCCCTGACCTTGTTTCCCTGACCTTGGGGTTAAAGGTTAAGTCCCTAAAAAGTGGATGATTAAAATACTTAAGGAAAATGGTTTATCTTTTATTGTTTTGCCTTTAATCTTTTATGTATTTATTTTTTATTATGTGTTATTTAATTGTATTTATTTACCAAATGTTGTCTTATCTATATACTCTAGTTTAAACTTTATACTATATAATTAAGTTATATAGTTTAAATGGTATAAAATTAACTTATTGTATTACATTGTATATTTATTCATTTATTATTTATTTGTTTGTATGTTTGTTTATGAAATGCTTAAAATCTTAACTATATCCATCAGCATAATCTAAAATACTGACAGAATGAAAGTTCAGTTTTATAGAATGTTAGAGAACTTAAATTCTTCATACTCTTGACTTTCTCCTGGTTCTAATAGATGCCCGACACTCTAGTGACCAGCAGCGCAGATAACTAGAGACATCAATCACATGGCAGGAGCAGGTTATCTGTCTCCTCTATGTGTGTGCCCCTCTATTTGCAGCATTTTCACATTTGTTTGAAAACAAATGTGAAAAAATTTGTTTCATCAAAACCAACATACCTGTACAACATAAATTTGTTTCATCAAAACCAACATACCTGTACAATTATAACAACACACATCCACTCCATCACAAGTTCTTAACACACCCTGCCATCAATGTACTTAGTTCTCTTGTTGCCACACTTCACACAGGTTTACAGATGGATTTTACAACCAGGACAGTGAATAGAAGAGGCAAACCAAGTAGCTCTTGCCAGTGTGCTATTTGCAGCCACCTACTTGATAAAAAATAAAAATAAAAAAATAAAATAAACACCTTAGTATTAACAATGACAAACATGCATCTATGTGAGTAGCACCCTGCCTGAAAAGACCATTGTGAATTTCTGTGGTAGTTCATACTGGTTTATGCTGGTTAGCAGGCATACTGGTTTAGAGTTAGAGGACTATCATGACATTTTATGAAGTTAATGTCTTGTCTATAATTTATTGAAAGCTTCTATTTTTCTGGTGAAATAACATTTTTTCTACCTCTAATGCTTCTTTAATATATATATATAAAAAAATAAATAAATAAATAAATAAATTTAAAAAAAGGTAAATGGCCAGGCTAATTGGCAGGTCAGTTTTGAGTTTCCAGCAGCTAGCCCCACCAGTGAAAACAAACTGTCACTCTCATACAAACCTGCTCATTTCCTGTGACTGCCTGCAGGCTGTATGTGAATGAACTGGTTTACTCACAAGTTAGCGCTGTGGAGTACAACCAATGGAAGGGGCAAACAAAAGTCAAACTTAATAGCAAAAAAACTGAGAAGGAACAACACAACATGAATTTATAAAAAAACAAATAAATAAAAATGTAATGTGATGTGAACTACACTCAGCTAGGGCACCTGTGTGAACTTAAGGGAAAATAACTTCATGGTGATAAAAAAAAAAACAGCTGGGACCCGTTTATTAAAAAATAATTACAGAAATGGCTCTGAAAAATAAGTTACTTCTGAGAAAAGTCCTGTTGAGATATTTTTTTTTTTTATATTAAACAATAAAATCCATACATTTTCTTCATCCAAGTGTGGCATAATTGTCCGAACATGTCCATATATTGGGGCCACTGTATATATATAAAGAAAGAAAAATAGAAATTGTGAAGATAAAATGTAAAAGGTGATAAAGCAAAAAGAAAGAGAGAAAGGGCAACAGAAAGAAGAGAAGGAAGGGGTCGCCCTGACATAGAGGCAGATCTGAGGCATGCCCTGAAGGGATGACTGGGCCTAGGGATTAGAAGGGGGTGAAAGAAAAGGAGAGAGAGAGATTGAGAGCAAGCCCCCCTACAAAGCTAAAGACCTCCTCCGCTGAGACACAAACATAGACGAACACTTTTGACGACACTCAACTTCTCATCTGACGTGGCCCACAGCTTGAGAGCACCACTTCTTTTTCTCAATTACTCACTTTCAGTTGTTTCCCTTTCCTCTTTCTCACTCTTTGTGTCCTTTTCATTTGATGTCGAACATATCAAAGTTGAGGATTGTCAAAGTGAGAGGTTTCAGTTGGAAGTCCTGGCTTGTTGACAGAAGTGAGTGGAGGTAAAGAACCACAGCACCACACAACAAAGGTTTCCAGGTAATTTTTCGATCAGGGGCTGCTTGTTAGGGTCAAAAATGCTAAACATGGCCAAATACATTGGATATTTAAAAAAAATAATAATAAAAAAAAACTGCAAAATAACAGTCTGACAACACATCTGGGAGTTTGATTCTTGATTAAATACCATATGCGCAAAAAGCCTAGTAGTTATCTTCATGCCACTACAGATCTATCATAACAAATCACTCTACTCTAAAAGCTACTGGCCTAACCAAGCTTCTGAGACATCAGACTCGCAAAAACATTCTTGACCACCGCACCACCACATGATGAAAATCTCTCTTCCAGGATCGCAACCTGCTATCGGCCTTACAGAGACAGACAAATTTCTCATCCATTTGTTCTTTAATGGTTTGGAAAATGAGTACAGTGCTATTCAAACCCACATTAGCATCTCAGTGCCCCCGTTAGTCATCTTATTCCCACATGCATTTAAAGACAGGTAAAACTTCTTTAGGATGCTAAAACACCCTGAGGGTGAAGGGTACGGACATTCCTTTCCAATGGCAGGCCTAATCTGGGAGTGTATGCACATACAGTGGGTGGAAGGAGGGGGTGGGATGACATTGAGGATAATCGCATGTCATCTCTGCTTGTTAATATTAGCTGGTGACATAGCATGCTCAGTGTGGCGGGAGAGAAAAGGGGAGGCTGGCAAACGTGACCTGCTAAACTTTAATTCTGTTCTGTAATGAAGTCTTGCATATATGAAGTGTGATAAATTCCTGTTTGATGAGTGACTCTGAACTGAAAGTAAATGATATTAAACGGGTTTTTCTTATTTTATTTTATTTTATTTTTTTCTCCCTAGTCCACTCATGAGTGACGGTGGACATTTCATGATGCAGCGAGTGTTTTTTAACAAAATTACACCTGTTTAAACAAAGCATTGCAAATGAGCGTTTCATTCAGGCACATTTATGGAATCATTTTTTGATGATGTTATAAACATAATACAAATTTGATAAAGTCTGTATTACATGCTAAGCAAAAATAACCATAAGCATTTAAATTCAGGTTACTTGCAAAGCTCAATTTAGAGAATCTAGTATATCTCTTACTTTTTAAACAATTTTTCAAAACCAAAAATGTTCAAATTTGTTCCCAAAAGGCAAGGTAGAAACGAGAGATAAACGCAGACTCAAAACCACATGCTGTTTTTTTTTTTTTTTTTCTAATCACACTGAGGTCTGTCTTATGAGAAAATACCTTTTCATCACAGAGCTCAAATTTAAGAGCTCAAACAATTGTTTATTTCATAACATTAAGGCACTAAAACGCATAAATCTCTGTTATGAGCGTTAAATTTTAGAGATTAAAATACATATATATTCCTTTTATTCTGTGTTGACACATAGCATGCACATTCATAAGTCACCGAATAAAAACCGACATATTACAAAGAATATAATATAACAAATTATTAATTGTATTTAATTGTATGAGAAAATTTGACACACCTGACATTTAGCATGTAATGTGCGCTGAATTAAGCCCTGTGTTCGTTGCTATAATACAGATTTTAATATAGACAATTTACTGGAAAACGATTCTTGTAAAATGCATGCAAAAAAAAAAAAAAAGCAAATGCAATAAAGAAAAGAGAGAGAGATAGAGAGAAAAGGAAAGCAAACCTCAAACATACAATATTACAGACAACCAGCAGGCTTCGTTTACTTTTATTGAGCTTATAATGAATGCGTCTTATTATAATCAATTAAGATTAAAATGTGTAACATCACAAGCTGCTCTACAATATATATATATATGTATATATATATATATATATATATATATATATATATATATATATATATATATATATATATGCCTGACATATACGTTCATTACTGTTAATCAGTACAAACTGGTTCAGTACAAAAAATAAATAAATAAATAACTTAAAAAACAAAAACAAAAAAAAAAGCCCTTCATTTAAAACCATTTAATTAAAATGTGAATTTTGAATTTAAATGTGAGATTCCAGGTCGTCAGTTAATCGTGTCAGGAGGGGTTTGGCGGGACACGGTTGTTCTTAAGCCTAGTGCCGAGCTACAAACTGTGAGATTTTCTGGGTTTCGGTGTGTTAAAAGTTTGGAAAAGTTTAAGACAAATAGCTTATCTACACAAGTGCTCTGACACAATAATTTTACACCACATTCAAAATGTAAATGACGATCATTTACACTAATAAATCTGTTAATAAGCATTAGACTATTGTAATAAAAACAGAGGCAGATGCAATTATTTATCTTAGGCTATTAATCTAGCGTTTTTCCCTCCTAGAGAGCCGACAAAGGACAAATTTGTAATAATTACACACTGTTAAAATCGTAAAATGTTTGTTACCATCGATTAAATTGTCACAATAATTTCTACTCGATGTTAACAGTTTTCTTAAGCAGTGATTGAATTCAATGTGTGTGAAGAAGTGCAATGAATTTACAGTATTTCTGCAGGCTGTAACTTTGATTTTACTTGCAAAATTAATGCTGCAAATAAACGTCAGTTTGCAATTTTCTGTTAATTATATGTACAATTTCTCTGCCTCAATATATAAAATATTTTTCATATTACCATCGCGCATAATTAGGCTATTTAGTTTTTATCTAACATCTTTTTTTATCTAACACCCCCCCCCCCCCGCCCCCCAAATGAATGAATGAATGAATGAATGAATTTATTTATTTATTTATTTATTTATTTATTTAAAAAAAAAAAAAAAAAAAGATACGACAAACATCCTGTCGTTTTACTTTCTATGCGTAGGATTTCATAGATTTCTTAAAAAATTTTTAAATAATGGTATAATGGTGAGGGAAAACACTGCAATATGATGAGGGACCCCCAATTTTACTGCTGGACTATTTCCAAGGGGGAAAAAAACATAAACATTTGGAAACATTTAAACTGTCGAAGACACTGCATTGAAACCAGCTGCATTGTGATGAGTCTTGTTATTTACAGATAATTATCAGTGTAACAAGCATAAAACATTGGGACACTTTCAAAACATTTTAACAGACCAAGAGGGGCCGCGAGTTTGACAACGACAGCCCAAAGTTTGCAAAACGGCTCTACTGAACTTTCTGTGAAGCAGAAAACTCAGCCCAACGCTGACAATAAACGCGTTCAATGCGTTTGTCCTGTTGATTTAATGTCTTTTTTTTTCTTCTTCTATTTTTTTTTTTTTTTTTTTTTTTTTTTTTTTTACCAAACTGGCTGGAGTATCGCATTTCACGTTTTACACGACTCTTCCCCCTCTTTTTCTGTTTGCAAAACTTTCATGGAACTAAAAAGGCTCGGAAAAACTGCACATTTCTTGCACTTACTCGTTCTGTTGCGAAACTTTTCTGTCCTCTCCTCACAGACTTTCTTCTCGCTCGCGTGCAGATGCTAGTTGCAGACACTCTTAGATTCTTCACTTTAAACTCCAAAACTGCTCTGCGGACTTTTCACTCGACTTCTTCTTCTTCTTCTTTTTGTGTCCTACGTGCGCTTGGCAGAGGCAGCCTAGCACTGAACTAGCGCCCGGTCTTTGCCTACATACCTAAAGCCTAAACACAAAAGTAAAGCGACTCGTGAAACTCCTAAATGTTTATCACGGTAAAGACTGTAATGCAGTTTCTCGGGTAAAGAAGATTTGAAGTCTGGAGCTCCAGCTGCCCTTTCCCTGTGCCTGACTCCTCCCTTTCGGAGAGCAGATACACTACCTCCCCTCTTTTTCCTTCTGCCCCCCTTCCCTCCCTCTCTCCTTGCCTTATCCCAGCGTTCCTTCCTGAGACGGTGCATTCACGTTTGATGAGGAAAAACGAAATGGTCACTTTACAAAAGGCTACAGTGTGTGTTTATGTTAATACGTAAGTAACTTGTAACTTATGTTTTTTTTTTTTTTTTTTTTTTTTTTTTGACTGACTGACTGACTGACTGACAGCGTAATGAAAAGTGATACCAAGCAAACATTCAAAAGGACTTTCAGGAGCTTTGGACACAGCAGCTACTTAAAAAGACGAGTTTAACATTTGTAACTTAAATGCTTAAATGTTACATTGTCTAAAAATTACACTAGAAACTAAGAAAAAAAAAAACTTGTTTTAGAAGTTTCTTACACATAACTTGCCAGCATATACAGTACATTGACCCTAATTAAGTTTTACCAAGCAAACATGCCATAATAACAGTCTTTGGGTGCATCACTTTGGGTTGATCATTAATATGAGCAAATTCAATCTCTAAAGTTTCTCAGTGCATTATTTAATAATTTAAATATGTTAATGAACTTTGGGAAAACAAGAACTTTGGGAGAAGAAAACACTAAAAACTACTAACTAAAAATGGGTAGAAGGTTTGTTTAAAAGGGTTCTGAAACTAGCAAGCACAAATTCAAATAAATAAATGAATAAATCGTATCCACTGATTAGGGGAAAAAAACTTTATGACAATATAACAACTAAAATATACAATGTAGTTGTATATACTGCAATATACAACTAAAAAATTTAATATAACACAATTTTTATAACACAAAGCAATTAATATTAGCTGCATGTAATTTATCGGGCAAAAGAAAAGCTTCTGATTCTGATTATGAATGATTATAAAAACAATATATTATATTTTTATTAATAAGAGTGTAAAACTGAGATATAATAATAGTATAAAAAGGTGGGTATAAAGACACGTGTTGTCAAACAGAGTGTTTCAGTAGGCTATTTGCTTAACATTCATCATGTACATCATGTATGCATCTTTGAAACAGGCATTCCTTTTCATTTCAATATTTTATAAATATTTTAGTGCATTATTACCTTTAACAACGCAGCTTTTATAAGTTTATTTTTTCATCCATATTTGTTTTCTGACTAATCAGAATGTAATATGTAATGCGTCTATGTTTAAGTAAATATCACTCTCTCTAACTCCAATCTAATTCTCATTGCATTATTTCAGTAGCACAGCCATCTATCCTGGAATGAGAAATAAAATGACAAGCTTATACTGTAAAGAACTCTGTCTGTTGGGAATACACTTCAAAGTGAGACCTTAACATAAAGCATCGAAAGAAGAACTGTGCCTCCTGTAGGGTTATTCCTAATCAATATACATAATCAATATACAGGGAAATTAGGATGTTAAAAAAGACCTTCTGGGCTCACAATCAATCAGTGGGGCAGTAACTGATTTTTTCACAGTTGAAAATCACTCTCTAATCTCTTAAGCATGATCTGACTGCGCTTGTGGCCGACAAGTGAAGTCAAGTAGAGTTCATTTTATGCCATACATGCAGTGTCTGTCTGAAAGAAAAACCCAATGAGATAATGGTTGTGTGTTATGTTGGTGGTCAAAATTCATTTACCATAAAACATGCGGTTCTCATATGTATTCACAGCAATTTAAGCCTGTTAGAGTAAAACAAAAAGGGCTTGCTATGATATATGCATAGATATATCATGCTGAAATTTAGTGTACCTGTGTCGTGGGTTTTTTCTGTGACAATAATCCAAAGTATATATGTTTATTTATATATAACAGTTGTGAATATGAGAAGAGATGGGGGAAATGCAAAGTTCTGTACACTCTTAGAAAAAAAAGGTTCTTTGGGATTCTATATAGAACCCTAGGGTTCTTTACTCAACTCCAAAGAACCCTTTATGCCAAAAAGGTTCTATATAAGGAGAAAGAACCCTTTTTGGCACAAAAGGGTTCTTTGGGCTAAACCATGCTTTATGTGTGTTCACACATTAGGCTATTTAAAATTATTATACTACATTATATTTGTGTTTTTATTTCAGTTTTACTTTGATACACCTTTATTCAAAAGAAAATAAACTTAGAATTTATGTCTGCACTGAATCAATCTATTAATTTATACAAACAAACTGATCAGGTATACAAGTGTACTAGCAGTGTATAGCAATCTGGACAGTTTTATCTATTTATTAAAATGTACACGCTATAGTCTGCTGTTTAATCAGCACACTAACATGATTGCAAGTTTTTTAGTTATAATGTCATGCAAGAATAGATGCCATACAGCTCTTTTATTGACTAGCAACATGCTCATGGAGTTTCAGTGTTTCATTTAGATTCTAAAAGGCTATTCTTATAACTCATCCCTCCAAACAGATGCATAAAATGATCTTTGACATAAACGGCAAACAACTTGAACGTGTATCTATGCGCTGATAAGTTCTGTCCCGTCTGCACAGCGCCGCATTTCAGTCGCGCGCCTCTCGCGAGAGTGATCACTTAAAGCCCGCCGCGAGCGCCGCTATTTAAACTTCAACGGTTAACTGTGCGCTGATTGAGCTCAGCGCTCGGGAGAGCGACGATTACATTGGTAAGTGAGAAAATTAATTCATTTTAGCTTATTTTAATTACTTTTACCTAAACCCTTGTCATTTTTAGTTAGCCTAATGCTACACGTTTATTTCAAGAAGCTGAAAGAAGAAAGGTGGTTTATCGTTTTGTCCAGGCCTGCGCAATTCTCCGCCGGGAGGTTTGTCATTTTTAACATGAATCTCTAAAGTATCTTGATAAAAACTGTTGTGAATTGCTCAATAATGCTGGCGAGAGTTCATGTTATAGCCTAATATATTTTTTTATTTTAATTTTATTTATTTTTTTATTATTTATTTTTTTATTTTATTTTATTTATTTATTTATTTATTAATGTATTTATTTGTTTGTTTGTTTGTTTGTTTGTTTGTTTTATTTATTTATTTTATTTTTTATTATTTATTTATTTATTTATTTATTTATTTTTTGCCCTGTAGATTGTATTGGACCTATACTTATAGGAAAAAATTAAACAAAGTTTCGGTCAAATCACCGTCAGACTGCCGTTATAAACATGAATTCAAACCAAGAAGAACAAAGAGAGAAGCTGATGGAGATGTTTCCATTTTTTCTATGGATAACTGTGAGTATTTGGTGCTTGCAGTTATAGTAGGCTATAGTAAAATAGAATTATTTGTTTTGCTGAAGTAATTGTATATTATTCTAAACACACTGTAACGTTATTTGGTTTTTGTAGATGTTCATCTATCTCAGAGAGCACTTTTAAAGTTTTACCACCACCTTATCAGAGTGCTGAAAAGTGGAAGTCAGAGGAAACATGACCAACCTGCTGCAAAACAATTACACAAAAGGTACATTATTTCTTTTTTACGGTGGCCGAGAGAGCTCAACACGCTGCAACTTCAGAAAACACATGCAAATAGAAAAAGCACCAGCAAATCAAGAAAACATCTTCATCAGTTTGACAGCAGGTGCTGCAAATGCTCACAACGCAAACAAACGAAGAATCGCGCTGCAAATGCTCACAACACAACCAAATAAAGAATTTTATTTGCAGCGCGTTTCTTTGTTTGGTTGTGCTGTGAGTATTTGCCGTGCGTTTCTTTGTTTGGTTGTGTTGTGAGCATTTGTAGCGCGTGTGTTGTCAAATTGATGAAGTTGTTTTCTTAATTTGCAGGTGTTTTTTATTTTTATTTTATTTTATTTTTTTTATTTGCAGCGCGTTGAGCTCTCTCCACCACCATACTTTTTCCTCACAGTACCAACTTTGGGAAACTCATCAATCATTCATCACCAATAACACAGAGATGCCAGAAGTATCTGTTTGCTGTCTACTTTTTGTTCAGTATGGAGCATCCAAAAGCCATCACTCAGTTAATTTCAATCAGCACTATTTAGTGCTTGCCAGTGCTGAAATTGTCATGGGTCCTTTTTTTTTTCTTTTTTTTAAATGCTTAATTTACTTAATTTATTTTATTTTATTTCGAACCATTAAAAAAATATAAGAGGAAAACATAATAAATATACAAATGAATAACAATAAACAAAACAAAAAAATAATAATAAATAAAAAATACAAAACTTTTAACATATATTAAACCCGTTCGAAATAAAAAAGGGTAGGTAGAAGCCCTAGGCTTATCAGATCCTACCCTCAGTAAGTACCAATACCAAATCACAATCAGCCATAATTAATCAGACATACCATTATGAATAATAAAGAAATACTACTCCAAATTACATCCTACTTTATCTATCTGTTAAGACAAAGAAGTCAAACAGAAACAAAATCAAGCAGCATTAACAACAATGTTGAAATTCTCACTCTCACCCCCCACTTCTGTATTTATCAAAAATAAATATTTTATACCTTATTTTAAATTGCAACATATTAACACTTTCTTTGTTATATTCGTTTAATCTATTCCACAATATCACCCCACAAATCGAAACACAAATACTTTTGAGTGCATTTTGTTGTCTCATATTTAAAGCCCCTCTCAAATTATAACACCCCTGTCTATCTGTGAATAATTGTTGTATATTTCCAGGCAGCTGTTTATTTTTTGCTTTATAAACTATTTGTGTAGTTTTAAATTCTACCAGATCATTAAATTTTAAAGTGTGTAATTTTAAAAACAATAAATTGGTATGCTCATAATATCCTACTTTATTTACTATCCTAATTGCTCTTTTTTGTATTGTACTGAGTATTTGTAGGGTGGTCCTGTTGGTGTTACCCCATACTTCAAAACAATTATTTAAATATGGCAATACAAGTAAACTATACAGAATATAGTGCTTTCTTATCCAATACATGCCTTGCTTTCCCCATTACTCCAATACTCCTTGCTACTTTTGCTCTCACATGTTTAATATGGGGTTTCCAGCAGATTTTGTAATCAAGAATCACCCCTAGAAATTTATTTTCATATACTCTTTCTATTTCAACATTGTTAATCATTACTTTTACTTGTGTATCAGTTTTGTGATTTCCAAACAGCATAAATTTATATTTAGATTTATCTAAATGTATCGATAATTTATTCATGTCAAACCACATTTTTATCTTATTCATTTCTGCTGTGACCACCTCCAAAAGCTGCTGCAAATTTTCCCCAGCACAAAAAGTATTACTATCATCAGCAAAAAAAATCACAAATTTTAAGAGATTTGTCACCCTACAGATGTCATTTATATACAATATAAATAAATTTGGACCCAAAATCGACCCCTGTGGAACTCCACATGTAATATCCAAACACTCTGATCTATAGTCCCCAATTTGTACGAACTGAAGTCTGTTACTTATGTAACTTTTCATCCAATCAAGTACTACCCCTCTGATACCATAATTTTCCAGTTTATTGATTAATAAACGGTGATCATTTGTATCAAATGCTTTTTTTCAAATCTATAAATACTCCCACTGCATATTTCTTAATATCTATAGTATTTGTAATGTTTTCAATTAACTCCATTAATGCCATGGATGTCGATCTGTTCGACCTAAATCCATACTGGCTATCAACTAACAATTCATGCTTTTCCATAAAATTTTCCAGTCTATTAACAGACAATTTTTCCAATATTTTAGAGAACTGAGAGTAAAGACAATGGTCTATAATTAGTAAATAGTTTTCTTTCTCCTGCTTTGTGTAATGGAATGACTTTGGCAGTTTTCATTTTACTTGGAAATACACCTGTTTTAAAAGACAAATTACAAAAATAAGTTAACGGTTTAACAATTGCCCCAATGATTTCCTTGATTAAAACCATATCAGTGTTGTTCCAGTCTATGGACTTTTTATTCTTCCATTTGCTAACAATTTCAGTAATCTCCTTTTCGTCAGTTGGTTTCAAATACATTGAATTTGGATTATTATCTAAAAAATCCATAGCCTTCACCTCTCCTATTTGTATCTGTGGACTTTTGATTTCCTCTGCTAGTCTTGGTCCGACACTTACGAAAAAGTTATTAAACCCATTAACCACATCATTCATGTTGCTTACAGTCCCCTCATTACCTATGAAATACTGAGGATATTCTACGTTCCTTGATCCATTCCTGATAATATTATTTAACACATTCCATATTCCCTTTATATAATTTTTATTATCATTTAATATTTTATCACAATAATCTTTCTTACTTATCCTCAAAATACTAGTCAGTTTATTTTTATATCTTTTATACTTATTATCAGCTTCAATAGTTCTGTGCTTTATAAATTCTTTATACAAGGTGCTTATCTGAATGTAAATGCTTATCTGAAATGCTTATCAAAATGCTTATCTGAATGTAAAATTAATATTTAATGCTTATAAATTTAAAAACAATATATAGTTAGTCTTTTAGCTCCCTTTTCAGAAACATGTGGTTCACCATCTTTCATGGGTTACAGAATTGGGGAAAGTTGCAGCATACAAAAAAGTCAGACTACTTGGTTTATAGGTTTACAGGAGAATGTGGAGTAATTCTCCTGTTTACTTTACATTTATTTACTCCGGTTTACTTTACATTTATTTAAGGTAAAGGGTAATGACCTAGTGGTGAGATGCAAAATAAGAGTGTCATTAATATACTATTTGATGATAAACTTTTCACATTCTAATTTTACTTATGTATTTGTTTTTTTTTATTATTATTATTCTTTTTGCAAGTTAACTTTTAGTTTATTTATTTGTGCAAGTTAACATTCAATAGGTTTTTTTTTTTTTTTTTTTTTTTGTGGATTCTAGCAATCAACATATATTTGTGACTGACATGTTGGATGGGTGAGGAAGGTCGAGGAGGTTGAAAAAACAATATTTCTAAAATGGAGAGTATTATTTTAGAGAGGTAAAATTAATAAAAAGTATGAATAAATAAAGAAACATGGATTTATGTTAATCCCTGTAACTGTTGCACTATGAATTGCTGTGTTATATATTGCTTGTCATTGTAAATGCTAATAAAAGTGCCTTAAATGTTTATGGTTATTTCAGTTTTTCTAGTGATAAAGTAGCTATATGAGCTGTTTAAGACTTAAAATGTAATTAAAATAAAACAAAAATTAAATCCAAAGAATGATCCCATGATGGGAACCCCTAAAGGATTCTATATAGAAGCTTTTTCCTGGCTACAAAGAACCCTAAAAAGAACCCTAAAAAGAACCCTTGATTGAACCCTTTAAAAGGGTTCTATATGGAACCTTTTAGGGGTTCCATATATGAAGCGCCTGATAGAATCTTTTAAGGTTCTATATAGAACCTTTCTTCTAAGAGTGTAATATAAACCAAATCCATGCACAAATTCAAAGAAAACCAATATATCTCAAAACAACCAGTTGACCAATGTACCCAGCTGCAGATTTATAGTTACCAAAAAGGGGGGTAAATGTAGAAAAAAAAACAACCCAAGCAAAACCCTCTGACCAAGATCATCCATTACACATAACATTTAACATTTATATATGTCAACTACAAAAGCCACATTCATGTGTGTTCATTTATGTATTTGTGTACATAAAGGGATTCTGTGCATTCGTAATTCATTGGAACAGACATATTATGAATAATGTTTTCTGTTCCAAAGTGCTTTTTATTTGACTACATTCCAGTTCACGTATTTAAAAACAGATGGCTGAAATGTCTGAAAGTTCTGGACATGGCTAACACATGATACACCTTTCTATTTTGTTAACCGGCTATCACTGGCTGCTGAAGTGGATAGAGAAACTGATATAGACATGTAGGCAGTCAGTCAGTTTTCTTTGTGAATCTCTCTGAGAGAGATGGATGAGAAAGAGAGGGTCCACAGAGGAGAGGAGGAACGAGAGGAGGGGTAAGTCAGAGCAGGGATTGGGGGTGGTTAGCTGCTCCCGAAAGTATTCCATCAAAGAGGAGCCGGATCCCGGGGATTGAAATTTTGCCTGGAGGCAAGTAACCGTTGGTCTCCCAAGAACATATTCCAAAGTCGGCCTCAAAGAGCCAAAGCACACATCAAAAGCAGCAGTGGTGCCAAAGCGGTTCTTGAGGAGAAAGAAAGGGGTACAGGTCCCTCCTTGGCCCCCTTTGAGCCCCTGATCTCACCCAGTTAAACAAGAATTCATGACTACTGACTCATGTTGACACTGTGCACACCCTGAGACCTATGTACACACAATAATAGTAATTTTACCATGCAGTCTATGTGAAAAACACATGATTATTCACTTTTGAAGATTGTGCACACTTTCATGTATAAATCTGGAGAACAAAGCAGCTTATTAAACAATCAAGGGTCAATGACATAATTGTCCATGATAAAGGAAAAATCTTTTAAAAATCTAACCTTTCGAAACACATGTACCAAGCTCTTATAAATATATGCCAAGTTCTTATAAACATTTTGCATTCATGTTGGCTTAGAAAGAAAAGTTCCAAAAAACTTCATAACGGTCTGCTGAAGTCTGCTCTATGATATAATTTTTGGTATTTTTGTTTTTTGGAATGTTTCAGCATGCAAAAATAGGTAATGTAATCTAATTTGATTTCAACATCTCATACAAACTGCTACAACTACAATGACACCAGCCTGTTTTGACCCTGTTTACCTTAATATTTCTACAGCCATACACTACTAGTTGAGCTACAACAATGCAACAATTTGCTGTTGAAAAAAAATAACTTTTCCTATATGCACACACTTTACAGGCTCTAATGCAAACTTAGTATAGACATAATCTGTGTTAATTCAAGCTGAAAAAGAAAACTGCAACATCATTTGATATTTACCACATAAGATTGGCTGTGTTTAAGAACAAAGGAAAAAGTGGTTAAGCTTATGTACTATACAAATATTACAGAAATCTCAATCCATGATTCTTTCCTGTGCTTATAAAGACTTCACATCACTTGACGGTTTTTCAGCTTTCACCAGTCCTGTCATTCATGAATTGGTAGTCAGCAATTTAACTCATATTGTTGCTTGTTTGCTTTGGGTTTTATTTTTTATTTATTTATTTATTTATTTATTTATTTTGTTGTTGTTGTTGAAAAGACTCAAGTGGGGATTACCAGATGGTTCACAGACTGAGATTTCTCATCTTGAAGTGTTCAGTCTTGAGCCCAGTAAACACTCCACAAAGGAGAGATTATTGAGAACTAATCCACTGTATGCTCAAAGGCTAGAGGAGAAGGCTTTGCTCTTGTACCTAAAACAGCCAGCACAAGCGGAGAAGATGCATTCTTTTGGTGCAGTTGGTGGAGATTTTTTTTTTTTTTTTTGCATCTCCTTTTCTACACTTCTCACAATATTGGGATCTCTCTGTCTCACTGCTGGAGGTTTCTGGTGTCTGTGAGTATAATCTAATAGTGTGTTGGACTAATAACGGGTGCACACTCTGCCCCTCACCCTGCCCTAAAAGCAGAAAGGGATATTTGTGAGATTATTTTGAGGCTGTCAAAAATAATAAACGCAAAACTGTATCCACTTCAGCTAGTTAAGTAATTTTCTAACTGATAGTATCCCGAGGGGGATTCCATGGCAGTTCTGAAATGACAGCATAATGAAAGTGGTATGCGAGTTGTGTCTTATCGACAGGGATTAGAGGGGAGAAATGAAAAAGGAGGGGTTGCTGAGCCCTGTGTGGCATGAATTTGATTATCTAATGGACGGCAGTGGAAAAGCGTGCTAATTTTGTTAAAGTGTGAGACCTTTATACGCCCCTGGTTCCACTCAGCTTCTCCTTTTATTCTCAGACTCATTTTATTTTTCTTTTGTGTCATCGCTTTCTCGTTACATTGATGCAATAGCCCACAGAGGTCATTAATATCTCTGTGTATGAACACAGTGCATGCAAGCGTGCACAATTGAATCCCTTTTTGTCATTTCTTCTTCTGTACTAACATAAGTATTTTGACTATACTGTCCTATAGAAGAAAAAAAAAAAAACACTCAAGGCAGTTATCAATATTCTGAATTTATATAAGTGGATTTCATGCCTGGACTTTTTTCTTTGTTGCCACAAGAATGTGGGTCACTTCTACCACCAGCTCAAATCAAACTTTATGAGCCACAACTGGAAATCTTATTTCACACTCGTACTGATAGGAAGTATTTGAATATTGAATCAAAGAGTACTAATTTCATTCTCACTAGCGTCTTCTGCCACATTATAAGAGAATATATAATTAGGAACATAAAGATTATTAATTTCTAATATTTATTAACTTTCTAATTATTCATTTAATGTGGGATTGGACATTATGGAAAGTTCTTATAAAACATTATGCAAAGTTCTTACAATAAATTACTAAAAAACTACTTTTCAAATGACAACAACTTTGTTCTTTTATATAAGGATGCAACAATATGATAATTCTGATAATGGTAAGCCAATAATTAATTTACATGTTATGAGCAATAAATGGCCAATATTAAAATTCTATACTTTGTTGTCTTAAAAAAAAAAAAAAAAAAAAAAAATCAGTTTTAAATGCTGCAAAGTTTAGGCATCACAATATGAAAACTTTTGAGATTTGCTAAATTTTTAATATTCACTGACATGGCACTGTTGTGCATGCTTACTTCTATAATCTTAGACACACAACAATCACTGCACCTGGTTTGTCCCATTTTGCACACATAAAAGTAGAAAAAGCACAAAGCGAAGAAAGAATCATAGACATCTGATAGGTCCTTTTCATTCGTGTTTGTTCAGTTTATTTTCAAAAGTTTACTATGTGTGGGTTGATTTATTGGGTAGGGGGTGTCCTCTATTTGATCACAATAGCCAGTACTACATTGTGTTGATCAGCTGAGTGATTAGGTTCAATAACAGACACCCGCTCTGATGCTGTGATTCTTGATGAATCACGTCTCACACTGTAGTCTGCAAGTCCACTACAGCAACTCCTCTCGTTGAAAGGCGAACTAACGTCCCTCTGGAGCAGCTATCAATTGGAGAATTGCTATCAATATTTCATAAAACTGCTGCCTGCATGGTCAACATCAAAGACATAGCTCCTGTTTAAAGCAAACCTAGGCTTTTTGTCTTGGATCCTAAACTATAGTGTTTGAAGGGGCTGTGCTTGTCATTAAAAAATAAAAAATAAAATAAATAAATAAATAAATTGCTCAGACTAAGCAGAGGTGGAAAAAACTTCTAAACATCAGTCTATCTTTTGGACAGAGGAAAGGGTGGTCTCAGAGGAGGGGTCATGACCTCTCAAGTACAAATTCCTCTGTTACACACCAGTGTATACAGGTAACAGATTCATTTATGGTAATAAAACAATCATATAAATGAATATTTTTTGGTTCATCATCATGATCACAATCAATCATGGCTCAGGAGATAGGATAGGGATAGTTCACCCAGAAATTTATTTCTCACCCTCCTTTTTTTTTTTTTTTTTCCCCCTATGGTCTTTTTTTAGAAAATAATCAGGAGACCTGTGAAAAAAACTCTCAGTGTGTTTGACAATTAATCTATCTAAATTCATTTTGTCAATAAGAAACAATCAAGATTTTAAGGAGATCTAATTTGGCATTTTTTTCCCAATGCATGCACATCTTAAAATCATAAGGAATATATAGATTTTTCTTCTTCAAAGATTCCAACTGCTGTTTTGACAAAAATATAGGCCAGCATAAAAGGTTATGTTGTATTTTGCAAAACAAAAGATTTTCAAAAGACCCTTTATAAAAACCGGATCACAGCAATGAAGAACAAATTTTAAAAAATTAAGATATTCAGGGAGAATATCAGACTTTTTACAGCATGACAAAAAGACTCTTCAAGAGTAAAGTTTGAAGTGTTTGTAAGGAAGAATGAGTTCTCTTCCTTCCTATTCGAGCTATCATACAATAGTTTGGAGTGGCTACCCCACAATCTATTGTTGTTTGTGGTCTCCAGTGTTCTGGACAACAGAGGAATCTCACAGTTGTCTTCACATCTGCCTCTGTGTCTGTGTGTCTGTGTCTGTGTCTGTGTCTCTATGTGTGTGTGTGTGCGTGTGTGTGTGCGTGTGCGTGTGCGTGTTACTCGGAGGAGAACAGTGACAAATGACACCCATCGTCCAGTACACTTATCACAGTGCAGGTAACACATACACACAGGCGGCAGCATGACTGAGATGAAATGGGAATGTGAGAGAAAGATTCTATAAATGGAGGGGATGAGTAGATGAGGGATGATAAGGACAGCACTGCGGTTTGGAATGACAGATCCTGAGATGGCTTGGCACCCAGGAAAACCAGTTGAGAGCTTATGAAGAGGTGTTGGGGAACATAATATCATTCCATCCTGAGAATCAAGAAAAAAAGAGAAAGCAATGACAGATAAATTCAGGGTATAAGGTGAACGGCCTTCATATTTAACCTCAGTTAACCTGTTCATCACTCAAAACCATTATTTTGGTTTATTTGGGGGGGGGGGGGGGGGGGGGGGGGGGGGTTACTCACATGACATGAGAGTGAGTAAAACTACATAATTCTATACTTTTGGCTGAACCATTCCTTTTGCCACACATACGAAATTAAACAAACATACAAATCCCACACATAAACAACAGTGCATGCCCACACACGTACTCTGGGGAGTTTTGTAATGAATGGGGTGCTCTGAGACACAGGTGCTGCTCCACTTTTGGAATACACTCTCGTTTCATAGCTTTTGGGCTGCCCTCTGCGCCACTTCCCTCTCTTGTGTAATTGACCTGATACAGAGAGAAAAGAACAAGACAGTTGGAGGCAGAGAAATATGCTTTGAGCATAAAAACTAAAGTCTTATTAGCCCCTACACCTGTACTCTTGGTTGTGGTCTTTTGTTTTGCACTGGTTTTCCATTTTTCTAATGTTCAGCACGGACTCAAACACAACCTAAATACTGTATACACCACCAGGTGGAGCTATGTGACTCAAATGTGCTGTGATTAAATAGTACTGATACACAGCACATACTGTTTTAGGAGTAAGCCATCTATGGGAGAACAATCTGAATTGCGCCATCCTCTCTAAAGTATTCATTCATTCATTCATTCATTCATTTATTCATTCATTTATTTATTTATTTTTGTGGATTGTTGACAACCTACATTTTTAAAAACAATATGATTATTTCATATAAATTCTACTTCATATAAATGCTACAACAATTCTATAATACTTAAAAGTCAGGCCATTTGTATATTAAATTATTATTCAAAACTTTTGAATCATTTTAATTGCCATAAAACAAGAAAATGAATGCTTAATGCTACAAAGAAAAAACAAGAAAATTAATGCTTAATGCTACAAAGAAAGAAAGAAAGAAAGAAAGAAAGAAAGAAAGAAAGAAAGAAATAAAGAAAGAAAGAAAGAACAATAATAAATTACGAGGTGAGATTTTAAGCCATTCTAGATAAAGTTTAAGCAGGGTAACCCAAGTGTTCTCCAGTTTTACTACCACCTACAGACATCACACACATTATATAAGCATATGAGGCCTGACATTGCTTGTGCTCTTCTCAGTGCAGGCATATAAGAACGAGCAACATGGTTAAACAGGACCACATGAAGGACTTATGCGGTTCCATCAGAGCCAGGGAACTTGCGAACCGTGCGTCATTTGAATTTTCATCTCAGCTTACTGAAAACAAAGCAGTTGCAGGCAATTGAAAAAACGTGCCATTTGCACAAAATGGTTTCATAAAAACTCCAATTTTATTTCAGAATTGTAGCTCTTGTAAGTTAAATGTATTTGTTCTTCAAAGAATGTTACCTAATACTGGACAAAGGAGTATTCAGTTTTTTAGCAGACATACAGTAGGTCTTTTATGCTATATCATAGACTAATTGCATGAAACATTGTTTGAACAGTAGAAGTATGCCAATCAAAGCTCAAAATCTAAAAACTTAAATATCTGCCTTTAAAACGATGCAATGCAACCTTTTAAAAACTGAACATAGTAATCTAATGCAAGCATTACTAATTTTAAGAAGGGTTACAAGTGGGATATAGCGAGATGCTCTTGAGGGTGAACTTGACCTTCTGTGGACTTCTGTGTCCTGGTCAAAACGTCTCCTCAAAAGTCATTGTTTGCAGGGTTTCAGAAGAAAAATAGCCCTTCAAAATGGATTGAAAACTCTCATTCAATTCAAGTTCTATTTTGTTATGCAGTTTAAATGAATTGTACACTGATAAAATAAAGCCCTAAACTTTCTAACTATAAATATTTGTTTTATCTTAAAATGTCATTAGCGTAGCTAATGTACTCAATATAACTATTAGTTACAAACTATCTCAAAAAACTAGCGTCTGCAAAATGACAATGTAAATGTAAAAAAAAAAAAAAAAAAAACCTTACTAACGTGTTCTATACTAGCACGTTAATTTTAAGCAGCAAGAAACTGCTCCAACCGATTCTGTGTGTGAGCAAACTGTTGGAATAGTTCGAACTAATTCACAAACTGATTCAGACACTTTTACTAACTCCTTTGAACGATTAATGGAAAGGGACAGAGTCAAAGGAGTGATTAATTCACAAATTAGGTATTGCTTGATCTGATTCTAAACAAGAGACAGAAAATGTGACACATGGTTTATGAAACATTGTTAAAGTTTTGCTCTTGTCCTAGTGAAAAATAGCACCCAAGAAAGTTGCTTATTCTCCCACTCCAAACTCCTACTGTAGACTATATTGTTATAGTTCAATAAAATAGCTCTTTTCAAGCAATCACAGTGGTATGCTAGTAGACTAAGTTGTTGGCTTGCTCAATAGGAAAAGAAAGGGAAATGTTTAATGTTTGTGATATGCAATTAAAAAAAAAATTATAATTCACATATTTTCATTATTAAGAATGAATGAATACCTGGGCCACTGGAAATGCTTTATTGGGGAAGAGAAATATGATTTTGTGGGCTTTTTGTTTCTGAATGACAAAGTTCTCCAAGGCCAGGTTTACACCTGGATCTCTTTTATCCACTTTCAACCACTTTCTTGATTTCTTTGAGAGGAAGTTCTATGGGCGGGTGGTCAGTTAACATTTCTGGTGTACAGAATTCTCACTTTTTTACTTTTACACATCTTGATTCTATTACTTTGTAAAGAATTTAAGTATTTTACTAATACTTTCTAACTTTCTGAGTTGAGTGTGTGATGGGTCACTTCAGAAGGGATGTGCTCCACAAAAAAAAAAAAAAAGGTTTCTAGAAAGGTTCCCATATTTCAGTCATTTACTACATATTGTCTGTACAGTGTTAGCACAGAAGCAGATATAGCATTAGCACACATACAGAACGTTGTTGACATGATTGACAGTTTCCTGTCATGAGAAGAAAGTCAAGCAGAGAGACAAAGTGAGTGAGAGAAAGAGTGGAGTGTGAGAGAGAGAGAGCAGATGGCTAGATGTTAGTGCTGAAGCTGTGGTCTCACCTTAAGGCTGCAGGTACAGTCTCTCTAAACCTCAATAACATCATACTTGTTTGTCTCGTGCTCTGGAAAAAGAACCTTATCAACACCACAAAGAAAAACACACAACCAAATTTTCAATAAATTACTATGAATGTACTGAATTAATATATATATACTCAATCAATCAAACAGAATGTTTTTGTTTGTTTGTTTGTTTGTTTGTTTTTTTTTGAGTGTAAAAATGCAGAAAGTTTTCTGTAAGGGTTAGGTTTAGGTGTAGGGTTGGTATAGGGTGATAGAATATACGGTTTGTACTGTATAAAATTCATTATGCCTATAGAGAGTCTCCACAAGGATAGCAAACCAAACGTGTGTGTGTATATACTGTGTACGCACTGTAAGTCTTGTAACACCATCATATAATGTATCTTGTTGTGAAGACAAAAACAACCGATCTGCAATTCTGAAATGATTTATAAATATTTAAACTAAATATTTGTGTCTAATGTTGTCAGCTTTTTCCTGCAACTGCATAACTCTGCACTACTGTTGTGACAGTTGATATGTCATTGCAGTTGACTCTGCATGCATGGTCTGTAACATAACATCTAACTTTGCTGTGTCACTGTTAACATACCATTACTACCATTACTACAAGTGCATGCCAACAAGACCTTTTTTCATTATTCAACATTTTCTTAATCCACACCAGCCATAACAGTCATAGTGAAAACATTGCAGTGCAGAGAAGCCACATTCACAATCTTTTCTCTTACCACAGAAAATACGTTACACACTGCTAAAAACACCATGTGGCTTCTGCTGGGGTTTAAACAAAAACAAGACCTGGGGGTAATCAATGATAATTTGTTTATGAGTAATATTATTATTAACAAGATCTATTTCCAGAATCTGTATAGAAAATATCAAGTTTGTTTTCAAAATGCTTAAGCAGCATTGAATAAATTGTTGTTGACCTCAGAAAAGTTAGCAGACCTCTTTTATAATACCTCTATGGTGTTTATTTATTTATTTATTTATTTATTTATTTTATTTTTTTGTAATTTTGTAGCTTGACAGATATGGTCACCATTCACTTAGCTATTTTGAAGAAAGTGGCCAGAATATTCATAAATATTCAAGAATGTCATATAGTTTGGAAGGATATGAGGTAAAGTAAATTCTTTTCAGACATCAAACACATTTGTTTTACAATTTTTACTTTCCTGCTGGTGAATCCTGATTTATCCCAATAAATTATTTTTAGAAACAAGCAAAAGGTTTAGCTTTCTTACAGAGTCTATCAGCAGATGTATCTGCACCATTCCCTTCTGCAGATTTATTTAATTTTTTTTTTTTTTTTTTTTTTTTTTTTTTGCGGTTGTGCCTTGTGGTACACCATCTATGTTTGTACAGGCATAAATTAACCAATGCCAGTGCCCTGCAGTGCTCTACTGAGCACATCAGATCTGTATTATAACTTCTGTACTGTCCTATTTGGGAATATTAATGGTCTTTCTTTAATTTTTGGCAACTTGGATACTTTTTATCATGCACGCCTTCATCAATTACATCTGCTACTAAATATAAATGATTACACTATTATCTTAACAGAGACTTAAATAATAATGTAGACAATTTTGATTGTCTAACAGCTCTTTCATAACCAACCACAAGCTGTAATTTTGTACAGAACTGTAATTTGTTTCTAAAGGTCAATGGGGCCAAAAGTGAATAAACCCATGAAAACAAAAATATAGATTTTATGAAAAGAAAATCAGAACTCATGTCATTTTCGCTTTATTTATAATACAAAATTAAATCCATTACACTTGACAAATTCTCCAAATTCTCAAAATCTATTTACACTTTACAATATTTCTGCAATGTTTTCTAGAAAAGTATGAAAATCATAATAGTATACTTATAGTATACATTATACTGCTCTAACTGGAATCACCCTTGCCAAAATGGTGGTTAAATACTCAAGAACAGAATCTATGTACAAAATCTATGTCTCCACAATCTACCATGTACTGCCAAAGAATTATTTAGGAATAATACTATCATAAAGCACATTTCAAAAACCATGCTCAAAAATGTTTGCAGTTTTAAGGACCTATAACTCCTATAAAAATGACAGTTTTTTAAAAGGTTGTCAATACTGTAGGCTGGTCTATAAAGAAAAAACAGGGGTGGTGTCAGTGTCAGACATAACAGAGGGCCTCTTGGGAACTTGCTGGAGTTTGCTTTTGTCGACCAGTCCCAGGCCACAGGACACGCGCTGAAGCAGGCTGAAGAGATCCTTCCGAAAGCGAACGCCGATAAATACATACAGGATGGGATTCAGACAACAGTGTGTGTAGGCAAGACACTTCACAATTTGCCCAGCCATGTCTAAGCTTTGCATGACTTCACAGTTCGTTATTGTGGCGTTGTTGGCTTGGCCTGCTTCTATAATCAGATGTCCGTTGAATGGCAACTGTGAGAGTACAAATGCGGCCACAACTGCAAAGATGACCTTTAAAGCCTTGTGTTTTTCAAAGCTTCGAGCCTGCATGAGTTTACGAATAATGACTGAGTAACACAACACAATGACAAGCAATGGGAGTAGGAAGCCGACACTGATCTGTAAAGCCAATACCAGGACTTTGGTACGATTGTTGTCTGTGATCGAATACACCATGACACAGGAAGTGCTCTGGGGGTCAATGTTTTTCACTTTAGCGAAGAGAAATTCCGGTAGAGCTAAGAGGCAAGAGGTGAGCCACACAAAAACGCAAGTTATCTTACTATATAGCATTCGTTTGTTTTTGTAGTTGTGAGCTTCGGTTACATGAACAATGGCAACATATCGGTCCACACTAATGCAGGTGAGTAACAGCATGCTAGCGAAGAAGTTGATCTTGTAGACCGCAGAAACTCCTTTGCAAATGGCCTGGCTGAATACCCAGCCCTGAGCGGCATTTGTTGCCCAGAAGGGCAATGTGCCTAGGAAGAGAAGATCAGCCACTGCCAAGTTCAGCAGGTACACATCAGTCATGGTCTTGAGGCGGTTTCGCACAGTTGTGAAGATACAGACAACCAGTAGGTTGCCCAAAGCCCCCACAACAAAGATGATCCAGTAAAGAGGGGGCTCGAAGGTCTTACTGAACTGTCGCACCAACTCTTTGTTACATAATCCACCCAGGTCTGACACATAGTCATCAGTATCAGTTGTCTGAAATGGAAAAATTTGATATATTCAGGCACTTTGAATTCTGTGCAATGACCATTTCATTTTATTTATAATTGTACTTCTTGAAAGCCAAATGTACCAATCATCTAAGGCAGTGGTTCTCAATTCCATCCTTGCGTAGCACAGCTCTGCACATGTTGTATGTATCACTTCAGACGCTTGTTCTATTCGACTGCAAGTGCCCTGTGAAGTGGACAAATTATATTTAAATTGTATTTATTTTCAGAGGTATATTATGTCACACTTCACCCTTCTCTAGTAAGTTTTAACTGTGTGTGAAGATGCTGCAGACCATGTCAATCGGAACAGTTCATGCATGGAGCTCTCTTCTAACGAGCTGGTTATCTGAATCAGGTGTGTTAATTAAGAGAGACATGCAAAATATGCAGAGCAGTGGTATGCGTGGAATGGAATTGAGAACCACTAATCCAGTGCTTCCCAAACCTGTCCTGGAGGACCCCTAGCCCTGCACATTTTGTATGGACAGGTTTGGGAAGCACTGCACTAATCTAAAGGAACATTATTTCTTCTGGAGCACAAAAGGAGAGGTTTTGAGAAACATACTAGTCTCTGTTTTGGATTTGGACTGTCAAGCTCCAATATAAAAAAATAAATAAATAAATAAAAATCACAGAAAAATATAAAATCAGTTCATATGACTTTTGCACTATATTCTGTAAATCTTTTGTGCAAGTCTTCTCAAGATACATGATAAATTTGTGTGATGAACAAAATTTAAGTTGTTATTTATAATCTTCCCCTACATTATTTAATTTGCAGTTCCAGTTAAAACATGTCTCGTCACAGCTGGTCACCTTCCATTTACATCACATTGTTATTGCCATCAAAACTGATGTGTCATGTCTAAACTCCCCATACATACAGTTATATGGCTTCATAAGATGAAGTTCCAAACGTAGGTTCAGGAGAAGCCTAAACATTCAGTCCTGTCAATCATCACTATGAGCGTATATAAAGAGCAGTCATTGCGCTATTCCAGCGACAATTCTTCTGCCATTCCTCCACCTTCCCTTCTCCTCCTCTATGTCCTTCATTTCTCCTTTACATTGTGCAATCATGGTTGGGATCTAACTTGGAGCTCAAGCCAAGCCTCGGATTCAAGCCTCTTTCAAGGACAGCAAGCCAAGTTCGTTTACCATTATCTAGCAGGACTGAATGGGCAGGTGAACTTCTGAAATTGCAATATTGAGCATGAGTCGTGTGGACAGCTTCATACTTTGTATTATTTTCCGTTATTTTGGCACTTGGCAGGCTTCTGTAATTTTCATTATATGGTAAAGAGTGGCCTGTACATTCTTCAAATTATCTTCTATCATGTTCAAAAGAAGAAAGTAAGTCATAAGTGTTTGGAATTACATTAGGTTGAGTAAATAATTTTTGTGTTAAATATTAGTTTAAATCCTCTTACTAGCATTTCATTTAAGTTCTGCATACCATGTCAGTTTCATGATGTTAGTAATGTATTTTCATTGAAATTAGGTTATCACTTGTCAAAATGCTGACTATGAAATTTAGAAGTTTGTTTCCCACTGTCTTTTCAGACAATCTTCTACTCAACTGACAACCACTTCCTGTCTACAGTGGTACAACAGTCTCTCGCCATTTTGGAGCTGTAATCCAGTTGATCAGTAAAGCGTGACTCTGTATGACATCATGCCCCAGCGAGCTACGACAATCTAAATTTATGAAACATGTTCCACAGCTTAGCTCAGGTGCAGGTGTCTCTAGTGGAGAAACCACACAAGTACACCGCATCCACATCCTCTTTCAACCCTTTCTAAAGTGTGCACAAACAGATAGACTGTCACCCCCTCCCCCCAGGGGTCTTCATACTCAGACCCCCTTAGGAGCATGTCAAACGCTAAATGCTGTTCCATTCTGACATACAAACATGACAGATAAAGGATATGTGACGCACACAGTGGAAAATCTTTTGTGTTGTTTAAAACAACAATTTGGAAACAGTCAAATCTGTCTGTGTGATCTTAATCCAAGAGGTGCATGAGGTAGTAAGATGTGAAGATAAATAGTTTTACTTGACCGACACAATAAATTTTCATAAAAACACATCTAATGTCTAAACAAGCATACAGCACTAACAGGAACAGATCTTAACGACTGCTAACTGATAAGATTTGCTGTGGGCAGCATTTTAATGTTGACTTGAACAGTTGTGTTATGAAAAAAGCTTGATGACATATTTTAGAACTTTTAAGTTTACTAATGCAAACTGTAACTACATAGACAGTATACTGTATGTCATTTAGCTTTAACTTAGATTCATAATATGCAAAACAAAAGACTTTTAAACCAGAGTTTTGGACTCCACAAAATATAATATCATATATATATATATATATATATATATATATATATATATATATACACATACATACATACATACATACATACATAATACTCACCAAGTCTGTCAAATCTGTGAAATTAAAAGCGTCACTTTCATCTATTAAGAGACAAAACGTGTGATTAGTACAAATATCATATGGAAGAGTGCAGCGACATGAAACAGTCTCTTCAAAGCCCTTCAGAAAAAAATATAATATTCTTGTTGGAAGCCAGAAATCATTCAGGTAAACACAGATTGAGTCCTTTTTGATACTTAAATTATTCAATTGATTTAAATCATGTGATCAAATACTGAACATATAGGACCAAAGCAGTTAACAGTTAATAAAAAGTCTCACATAAAGGCCTAACACTAACATACCTATCAATCTATTACTCCAGTCTTTTAAAAGGTTGTTTATTGTTTACAGTTATATTAAATGTAATTTTCATGATTTGTGATACTTACAGTCTGAGGTTGTAAAGACATCCATGTTCTGTCTCTCAGAAGAGTCACAACAGATAATCAAGAGTTTAACAACAGTTCAGTGATGAATAAGCTTCCCCCGTTGACTTTACTAGTTTATAAGACCACAAAGTCACGTGTCTGAGAATAGTAACGTCAGCCCCTTCATACGACAGTTCTGCATCAGTTCTACATTTTGGGTGGAGACTCTAGATATCCACTGACCTGCTCTGAACTGTATCCATCCTCTCTAATATGATTGAAGCTACTTTACGGAGATGTGGGTTATTATGACTCAAAAGATGAAACCTTCTGGCTTGCTGCTGCTTTCACCATGCACTGAAAGAAAAATTTCGGTGTTTATTGAATTGTAAAATGAAGGTGCCAACTTGCATGACATTTCTGAATTGAATTCATCCACCTAATTATTCAAATATGTTTTGACTAAAATAAAATCATTACCTATTCAGATTAAGTGATTTTAAGATTATTTCTAAGTATATTTTACTGTTTTGAGTTAGTCAACATTTATGTGGAGCAAAATGCTTGTTTTATACTGTTGACAACATGGCATAAACATGCATGACATACACACATAAACAAACAAACTAACACTCATGAAATACAAGACTTGGTACATTAAACACAACAAGGGTAACAATTGGATAAACAACAGGCTAAATGATAATTTAAACAGAGGAACAAGCCCCTCTTGATTTCACAAGAAAGTACATTACTACGTTAGAACAAAATCATTGACAACCATGTAAATAAAACTGGAAAACACTGTAACCATAGTAATGCTTGAAAAAGAGCAAATGGTATTGAACCACAAACATATTTTTTGTAGATCTGTTGAAAAAAAAAAAAAAAGTGTAATTTCACCTATGATGCTTGTATGTTCAATATGATTTCATAAAGGAATACTAGCAGGACCTTGAGAGAAGGAAGAGAAAACAACAAAATCAAAAATAACAAGAAAGAGGAAAGTGAAACAGATGAGGATGAGGATGGTGTGGCTAACTTTTCACTATCATTAAATACCAGAATTTACCTCATTGTGTGTTTTGATTTTCCAGTGGTGGTCATGTTGTCACATTATGGCAGTAAGTGGACACATTGGGAAACTGTGATGAAATGACGTATATAATGGACACAGAGATGGGAAAACAATGAGATGTTTGCCCACAAAACTTTTGTGTTCTCTCAAAAAAATGATTGCATTCCCCCGAAAAACTTGAATTCGCTTGCAAAACTTTTGCCTTCTCTCACAAAAGTGTCTGAAAGTAAAGTGTTTAAAAACAACATACAAAACCAGTACAGTGTTATTGGAATTTTACTCAGAATCTTATGATTATGTAGATACTGACTCCATGTGACAACTTGTCTATAGCACCATTATAATATTAATCAGATACAGTATTATTTAGATACATCAAATTTGGAAAAAAAAAAAAAACAATTAGGCTTTCCGGCCCTCTAGGCCATGTTCACTTCCACTTTTCCTTTCTTCTCTGAACTTTGAGTTCTTTCTTAGCTCCTTTTACATGTTTACCCCTCACAAATAGCTGGCTCATTCCTGTCATGGGACACAGGACTTTTAAAGCAAAAGCTGAATGAAAGATCTTTAATCAACTCAGTTTTACTTTTACCAGTTAATTTAGATGTTTGCACATGAAGTATGTTTTTGGTTAACGAAACATTTTTACGACATGTAATTTAAATTTGTGGGAACAACTTCCTTAGTTAACAGGTGTTCATATGTGGTCTTGGGCTGTCACTTTTCTTGAGAAACAGATATAGCGCAAAGTCTACTTGGTGTGAAAGTCATACATTTGAAAACATCCTCCATGCCATACACAAGGGGGTTTCAGTACCAAAACCTGATTTGACAGTTTCATTACTCAGGTAACAAGCGATGTTTTTTTTTTTTTCTGCGAAGGAACCTGAGATGATACTATGTAGTTGAGGTGTCTTGCTCACAGGTTTGTCATTTTTCTTTCTCAGTTTAGACCACAGTAACACAGAACGAAACGGTCGTCTCCGGGACCAGGCAGTGCAGTGTCTGGGAAAGTGTTCTCACAGGATGTGACACATACAGAGCTAATAGCAGTGTGTGAGACAAAAGGAATCACCTGTGATCAACTGTAATAACAAATGCCCTGAGAAAATGTAAAAAAAATATAAATAAATAAAATTAAAAGATATTATTTTCTCTGGTCCACAACATTCACTCTGTTTGTAATGCCTAAACAAACAGAAATATATAGTATGTATAAAATCATAACTGAATATTTGTGTAGGCTAGCAGGCTAATGAGCTAGTTGAATACTAAGCTAATATGCTAAATGTTATATTTGAACATTTATACAGAGTATAGGATAAGCTAGCAGGCTAACTGGCTGGTAGAGTACTGAGATTCTGAGTGATATAGCTAAGCTAGTTAATGCTAAACTAGTATGCTGAAGGTTATAATCATTTATAAGGCACAGGCTAAGCTAGCAGATTAATCGGCTTGTGGAATGCTCAGGATGCTGAGTGGTACAGAACATTTGTTGGGTATAGGTTAAAGGGATAGTTCACCCAAAAATGAAAATTACCCCATGATTTACTCACCCACAGGCCATCCTAGGTGTAAGAATAATATTCATATTTAAAACTTTATAAACTGTAATATCTAGCTTCCGCTAACTGACGTACTCAGGTTCACGAGAGAGTGGTGTATGCGTATCCAGTGTATGACGTAGACGTAGCATAAGCTCCAGTGAGAAGTGATGAACATGGAAGCACAACATAGAGAGCAAAACAAACAAACAAACAAAAAACCTTAATTCACTTCAGAATGCCTCTATTAATGCCCTGGAGCAGTGTGAAGTACTTTTTATGATGGATTTATGCACTTTTGCTTCAAAATCCAGACCACTATTCACTTTTATTATAAAGCTTGGAAGAGCGAGGACATTTTTTAATATCACTTTGATTGTGTTCGTCTGCAAGAAGAAAGTCATATACACCAAGGACTAGAGCCCTGCACGGGCCTCAAATTTAGGCCCTACCTCGGCCCTGGCCCGAGACGCTCAGGCCCTAGCCCGGCCCGTGTCCGACAGCTTATCAGAATTACCGGCCCGAGTCCGACCCAAGCCCGTCTTTTTTCCCCCTTCTTCCAAATCAGCTTATACAACTGTTTTAACTTAATTAAGATAGTTAAGTTTTGTATATAACGGCAAAATTATTATATTTTGTTTAGTTTTTTTTTTTTTTTATTAAGTTAATTTAGAAAAACGTTTGGAGCATTTTTGTTCATTAAATATAAGTTTTTGTTTTTTAAAGTAGCGACCAAGCAGCCAGCGGCATACAGTGAGCTGATCATAGCCTATGTTTGATCAATTTAGCCTTCTCAAATCATCACGACTTGCCTAAAATAAAATCTATAGATATACTAAAACAGTTCAAGCATATAACAATGTTTAAACGTTAAACCTGCATTTTATTATTATTAGGCTAGCTATATGATTATTACTATAATGATTATGTGCTCTAGCCTATCTCCAAGTTTGTGCGGAGAGTGGAAGCTAAAGCGCTCTCTGCAGGACATGGAGGCACCAGGGCGATCCCTTTTTTCAGTGGAAACAACTTAAAATAGCCCACGCCGTCATTTTTTTTTTTTTTTTCTGATAAAGGTAAGATACATTATTAGGAATTGTAAAGGGTCTACTTTTATTTGTGTGCACTCACAATATCAACAAAACGTTGTGCTTTTATAAAACAAAGAAAACACACATGATGCGCTTTCTGCCGTCTCGTCTTGAACAGGAGCGCTTCAAAAAAATTAACCGAAGCTGAGCGAATACATGCCTCACAGACATGATAAATATATCTAAGCTTTAAATTATCACTTAACGAAATAAAAAAAAAAATCGAAAAGGAAAACTCTTTTATTATAATCTTAATCATAATCAATAAAGATGCATCTGGTGTCTAATGAGGAGACGGCGAGTCAGGATCAGCAACTTCATCCTTGCGACACGGACTCAGAAAACATTAGTTTATTAGTAAATAATTCAAATATCTCCTTACTATTTCCCGCGGACACATTCATGGTTATGTTTGCTGGGGCATGGTGGCAAGCTTTAGCCTATTGCGTGCATTTGAACGCAGAACTCTTCAGCTGCGCTGAAGTCACTTGCGCTCACTGCTGCCGCGGGACACTAAACACCGCTGAGCCGCTCTCAGTCGCGACAGCACGGTGTCCTGTTGTTTCCACTAGCGTGGCAATTTTTTTTCATCACTAATTGATGGATGTCTAAAATATAAAAATAAGGAGAAACCTAAAACTGGCCCGAGGCCCGTCCCGTGTCTGAACTATGATGTGAAAATTGGACCGAAGCCCGGCCCTAGGGGCGTAAAAAAGTCGGGGCCCGTCGGGTCCGGGCCGAAAAGCAGGGCTCTACCTAGGAGTAAATCACGGGATAATTTTCATTTTTGGGTGAACTATCTCTTTAAGGTGCTCAGCTAGGCTGAGATAGTTACACTCAATGAGGTTACAGAGTTTAAACCTGTTCCTGTGAGAAAACTCCTTCTGAAACTGGTCTGTAGTCGTTACACCACATTTTATTCTGTACTTATCTTGAAAGCTGAGTCGAATTGCATGCTTCCAATGACTCATCTAATTACTAGACCTGGTATGAGAACACAAAACAGTTTGGCACAGGGCATAACCACAAACTGACTAAGGCAAAACAACAACGGCCTCCAACAACAGTTTTAAGACCTGAGCTATGAAACTGAATATTTATTAACCACTGGTCTCTTGCTTCTATTAGTCTCCTTTGAGGAGACTAATAGAAGCAAATGCACAGCATTTGAAATAACGTACCACCTACACTAACACTAACAAATAGTGTTAACAAAATCAAACGTGATATTAAAGTGATTTTGCTAAAGCAGCCATGCCTTTTTAGAGAGCTTTTACAAGTCTTTAACCTCTTTTTATCGTGGCTCATGTTTCACAGAACTTGTACCCAAGCACTTCACATCGCAAGTACAATACTGTACCAGGTAAGCTGCCGAGCAAGTTTACTACATCAGAAAAGTCATATATATGGAGCTGGTTATGTGATGCAAATAAAGAAATATTAGTTTACAAATTATGCATTATGGTAAAAGTGTTTTGGGTCATAACATAGTATTGTGCAAGAAACCCCGTAAAAATAAGTCTTGCAGGATGGCCATCACTTGTCTGCCCTTGTAATCATAATTTGTGTAAACAAAAATAAAGGTTGTTGGTGTTTTACTACCACTAGTGTTTATTTCAGCAGAATACTGCAGTGAACTGTATATTCAGGTATGTTTTTGGAGTTTTGCAAAAATGTATGCAGAGGCATGTTTTTCCAATGAGCCTATGTTGTTGTTTTTTTTTTTTTACTGGATTTGCCATTTGAGAGCTTTGTAGTTAATTAAATAAATGCAATTATTATTTAAAAGTGCACTTTTAATAACATGTTTGTTTCACAGACATCTTCCTAAACAATCTTTACGGTAGCCTCTCTGCTGCCCTCATTAGCACTGGAGCATCCACGCATTTATGTAATGTTACTGAGGGTTGTGCAACCATAACTTGATGTACTATGAAAAACTTTCAGAATCAGAGGTTTATTTATTTATTTATTAAGTTAATTTTTTATAGTAATTTTATCCCTTAATCGTTCGTTGTAAAATTACACGTGGCCGACAGGAATTATATGTGACATTTCTTTAGCAGACCAGCTATAGTAGTGACTCTCCGTAGTCAACATGTGCTTTTGTAAGTTAACCATGTCATTCTTTAGCAAAGTACTGCTTGGTACCCAACCACAGAATTTAGTTTCACAATTTAGAAAATGTATTTAGTTAATTCCTAAAATTCTTAGTTAAAATTTAGAGGAAAGATAAATACATTAAAATTCACTACTGGCCAAAAAACCAAATAAGTAACTGAAATTTTATAGTACCACACTATACAACAAAACACTTTGTAACTGCATTAGTCATGAAAGCATCCCTAATCACAAGACAGACACTGTATCTACAACTAAAACGACAATGTTTTTGGACACTCAAAATTCCCCTGGAGTTCTAGGGGGCTTTTGGTGCAGTACAGGGAAATCTACTACACAAAAGCAATAACAATGGTCTGTATTTGTGAACACATTAGAAATAACCCAAGGTTTTTAGTTGTCAGTTTGTTTTCTGGAATTTGCCCACTTCAAAATCTGCTGCCACTCAGGAAATGAAATTGAGTAGCACAGCAGCAATAAACCACTTCCTGTTTCTTGTTTGTGTTTTGTACTGAGATTTATTTCTCAAACTGCTATAATGATGATAAGGCATATGCTTGGACATTTTAACTTGGTAATGAGCAATACAATTAGCATGTTAAGTTTGAAACAAACATGAGGTAAATCTATTTACATAGCTTTCTCAGATGTGCATGTTTCCCATTTAAAAGTCAAATTTTTGACAAGTACCCAACTAATACGACAGTATCTTGTTGCATGCAAGACATAGTCAGTGCCTTAACAGCATCAAGCAGCAGATGAAGTTGTCGTATGTAACCAGGTGGGAAAGAAAGTAATAATAATAATAATAATAATAATAATAATAGCCTGCGGCCATGCCTACCTGCCTCCAGAGGGCATGCTCACGCATCTGCGTATGGCAGTGGCAATAAAGAAGGTTTTTTGTTGTTGTTGTTGTTTTTTTTTTGTAACTGTTTGATTAGGGTTCCCTGAGCATGCCTGAGCTGAAGTGCATGGATTGGGAAATAACACGGTTGTTTTCTTAAAGAAAGAAGGAAACCCTCATTCTGGTGTTAACCTGGGCTGCGTTTCCCAAAAGCATCGTAAGCCTAAGTTGATCGTAGCTCCATTGGTTTAAATGGGTCTACGATGTACTTAAGCTTACGATGCTTTTGGGAAACGCAGCTCAGGTTGCTGAGCAGTTGGAGCAGTCAATGATCACATGGATTTGGTATTTCTCAGAGTGTAAGAGATTAACGTGGAGGAATCGGTGCAGGCCGCGGTGGTGCAGATTGAGCTTGAGTGCTTGTTTAATGTAATCAAGTGTTTTTTTGTAAATGCAGTGCAATGTTGTGATATTGATAAGAAAGTAAACCAAACTTCTTTCTCCTTTAATAAAATAATATTAGAGGAGAGAGTAAAGACATATGAGTGTGCATGTGAGGTGACATCTGCGTAAGTTTCCAGGGCGGTGCAGCGCGTCAGAGTGAGTGATATTTATTTTGTTCTTTTGGTAAATGTTTATGTACACTCAAATAAAATGGATTTACTTGGATTTCTTTAATCAACAGTTGTAAGTGGCTTATAAGAATGTCTTTAACAATATTTCTGTATTGTTCTTTATTCAGAAGCGACATAAGCCAATACCATTGTTTATCTTGGGTTGAAGTACTCACACCAAGCCTTCTGTGTCCTTTGTTTTATTTTTGCAAATAGTTTGACAATCTTTATAAAGTTCTATAAGGGAAATTGATGCAAATTGGCCCAAATTTATTTTCCTAAGAGGGAGAATTACTTGAAGCTGATCGGAACAAACCAAAATAGATACTTTCTACATTTGTGGAATGTTTCCTTTTTTGTTCTTTCAGCTGTATAAATTTCAGTTAAACATCTTCCCACAACTGGAAACGTCTCGGTTACATAGGTTAACCCTCGTTCCCTGAAGGAGGGAACGGAGACATAAGTCGGACTGACCGACGAATAGGAATCTCGCTAGAGAGGCCAATCTGCTTCGAGTGTAACTAAAACGAGCCAATGCATATTGGCATGCAATCATATGCAGCAGCTGCTCACCTCGCAGCGTGGGTATATAATGAGCAGCAGGTGCATTGCATCTTCAGGTTTTCGCTGAGGAGCCGAACAGGTAAGGCGGCAGCATCAGCAGGGTCCAGTGACTGTGGCGACGGGACGTACGTCTCCGTTCCCTCCTTCAGGGAACGAGGGTTACCTATGTAACCGAGACATTCCCATTCAGTCGGTCACGTTCGACGTACGTCGGACTCACCGACGAATAGGAATTCCTACCATAGCGCCACAGGGGCTGCCCCCTTCCAGCGCTCTGTAGCAAGCCTCCTGTACCCCCTTGCTTAAGGACGGTGGGACAGGGCAAACACAGAGAGTGTTAATCACTGCTGTTCCCCAAAACCCATTCAGTGAGACTATTGGATAACACTGGGAAAGCGTACCCTTTCACTGGAAAGGAACGCTGCGGAAGCCACATCCTTCCCCGAAGGAGTTATGTGGAAAGTACATATGGACTAACCCCATAGGGCTGTACTACATATGGAAGTACTGGGGTGACTCTAACCTGACGAGAGGTGGGTTCTCCCAGAGGGAAAGACACGGGCTTCATTTAGGAGCAACCCCTGGAATAACACCTATGGGATCCCCGTAGGGTCACACATAAGGAACCCAGCCTAAATCCGGTTCTCAAGGATACAACGGAGTAAAGGCCTGGCGCCAGACGCTCCACCACGTCTTGTTGCAGAAGGGTGATCGGAGGACTCAACAGGGTCTGCCTTGTAGGGACTCTCTGGAGCAATAGGCTCATGTAAGCACAGCAAGCCGACACTAAGCCGGGACCTCTCCGTTCCTCTGACCTGAGGTGAGAACATGGGAGGAGACCGGCTCGACATGAAGGCTATAGAATCTAGCGAACGTGTTAGGTGTCGCCCAGCCCGCAGCTCTACAAATATCTGTCAGCGAGGCACCACAAGCCAGCACCCAGGAGGATGCCACGCCTCTCGTAGAATGGGCATGCAACCTGAGCGGGCAGGGCACGCCTTGTGCTTGGTAAGCCAAGGCGATGGCGTCCACTATCCAGTGGGCCATCCTCTGCTTGGAGACAGCCTTTCCCTTCTGCTGGCCTCCGTAACAGACAAAGAGCTGGTCTGAGGTCCTGAGGCTTTGAGTTCTGTTTATTTACAGTCGCAAGGGGCGAACCGGTCAGAGCAAAGCCAGGGCTGGGTCTGCCTCCTCCGGGGGCAGCGCTCGCAGGCTCACTACCTGGTAACTGAAGGGAGTGGTAGGAACCTTGGGCACATAGCTAGGTCGGGGTCTCAGTACCACGTGGCCGTCATCCGGTCCGAACTCTAGGCACGATTCGTCGACTGAAAATGCCTGCAGGTCCCCAACCCTCTTGATGGAGGCCAATGCAACCAGCAACAAAGTCTTCATAGACAGAATCTTTAAGTCTGCTGACTGCAAAGGCTCAAAGGGAGGAATCTGGAGTGCCCGACGCACCACAGCAAGGTCCCAAGAGGGTATGGAGGGGGTCGAGGAGGATTTAACCTTCTCGCCCCCCTAAGGAACCTGACGACCAGGTCGTGCTTACCAGCAGACTTACCATCGATGTGGTCGTGGCATGCGGCAATAGCGGCAGCATGAACTTTGAGGGTGGAGGGAGACAGCCTACGCTCCAACCCTTGCTGCAAGAAGGAAAGCACGACACCAATCGGACATCTTCGGGGGTCTTCTCGGTGAGAAGAACACCATTCGACGAACAGGTTCCACTTCAAGCCGTAAGCACGTCTTGTAGACGGTGCACGTGCCGAAGTGATGGTGTTAAGTACCTCAGGAGGTAAGTCACATAGAACCTCCGCGTCCCGTCCAGGGACCAGACATGGAGTTTTCAGAGGTCTGGACGCGGGTGCCAAAGGGTGCCCCGTCTCTGAGAAAGAAGATCCTTCCTCAGAGGAATTCATCAGGGAGGGGCTGTCGCGAGGAGCGTGAGTTCCGGGAACCAGGTCCGGTTGGGCCAATAGGGCGCAACTAGCAGGACCTGCTCCTCGTCCTCCCTGACTTTGCACAAGGTCTGTGCAAGTAGGCTCACTGGGGGAAACACATATTTGTGAAGGCCCCAGGGAAAGCTACGCGCCAGTGCATCTGTACCGAGTGAACAACTGGCAGTGAGAGGTTTCTGGCGAGGCAAACAGGTCTACCTGAGCTTCGCCGAGCTCTCCCCAAATTAGCTGGACCACCTGGGGGTGGATTGCCACTCGGTACGTGCCACGTTGCCACATCCATCTCAGGACTCAGCCGAGAACCCAGTGCTGAAGCGGTCTGATATGAAGCAAACCGAGCGGGGTTACTGCCGCTGCAGCTGCCATATGCCCCAGGAGCCTCTGAAAAAGTTTCAGTGGGACCACTATCCTGCCCCTGAATGTATTCAGGCAGTTCAACACCGACTGAGCACGTTCATCTGTGAGGCGTGCTGACTGTTCGACTGAATCCAACTCCATACCGAGAAAAGAGATCCTCTGCACTGGGGCGAGTTTGCTCTTTTCCCAGGTCCAAGATCGGTCGTAACCCACCACTTTTCTTGGGTACAATGAAGTAAGGGCTGTAAAACGGCTCTATCGCGTCCTTCGCCAGTAGGACTATGATCTCTGCATGCAAGACATGGGCATCGACAGCTTCCACTGAAGTGAAGTGGACACCTCTGAACTTGGGGGGACGCCGGGCGAACTGAATCGCATAGCCGAGCCTGATGGTCCAAATGAGCCAGTGTGATGGACTGGGGAGCGCTAAACAGGCTCGCAGAGACCGCACAAGAGGGACCAAGGGGACCGTAGGCATACCCGCAGTGGGGCAGCGAGGAGTAACGCAGAGGATGCGGCTCGGGGGGCTCTCTCTGCGAGGCGGCCCGTAGCGGGGTCTGAGTGTGCTGTGCAACACTTACCTGGTTCCACGATCGGACAGGGGGTGCAGGAGAGGCTTTGGTGACCTTCTCAAACTGCGCGCTGCTGTCCGCTGGCGATAGAAGAGGTGGATGAGAATGGAGAGGTTCTGCCCCTTCCGCTACTCTCCGAGCCCTCTTCGGACCCGGAGATGAAAGAAACTGCTCTTTTATAGAAAATTTGGGTACCGCTGGCTAATGGGCCAGCGGCGGAACAGAAATAAAAGAGAACAAAGGAATTACCACCCGGCCCTCCTCCGGGGAAAGGAGCGGTGCAGTCACCATCTCCTGAAGAGCAGTCCCCATCATCTCCGGGTCGCCTGTCCTAGGGCCTCTTGCTCTTGGCTTTGCTGCCCCTCTTGGCGGGGGCCTGGACAGGCTGGGGACCCCGCTTACGACCGGCTCAACGGCGCCGCTTGGGTGGAGGCTGCTGCTGCGGCGCGGAAGCGGAGGCAGCCGCAGGGGGTCGCCCTCGGCGACGAGCAGGCTGAGGTGCTGCCGGCGGCGGAGTGGATGCAACAGCGGACCGCCGTGGCAGGATGTGACTGATCGCCTCAGACTGCTTCTGTACAGCCGAGAACTGCTGGGTGAAGTTCTCGACCGCGACGCTGAAGAGGCCGGTCTGGGACACGGGGGAATTAAGGAACCTGACCTTGTCGGTATCCCTCATGTCAACCAGACACAGCCAGAGATGGCGTTCCTGGACCACCAAAGTGGACATTGCACGACCCACTGACCGCGCCGTAACCTTCGTCGCCCAAAGTGCGAGGTCCGTTGCAGCACGAAGTTCCTGAAGAACTTGCGGATCATGATCACCCTCGTGCAGGCCCCTCAGTGTCTTGGCCTGATGGACCTGCAACAACGCCATAGCGTGTAAGGCGGAAGCGGCTTCCCCACAGGCCCGGTAAGCCCTGCCGGTAAGATCCGACGAGTGCTTACAGGCAAGGGAAGGGAGAGACGGCTCCCCCCGCGTGGTGGAGTTAGGGCACAGTTGCATAGCAATGACCTGTTCCACAGATGGGATGCGCGTATAACCCTTAGCCACACCGCCATCAAGGGTGGTGAGGGAGGAGGGCCCACCGACACGGTTTCGGACAGTAAAAGGTGCCTTCCACGTACCAGTGAGCTCTTCATGCACCTCCAGGAAGAAAGGAACCGGGGTGGGTGGCTGAGAACCAGCTCGTGCCACCCCGAGAAATCAATCGTCCAGCCTGGAGGGCTTGGGACACGGTGGAGGATTTCACATGAGCCCGACCCTGTTGGCGGCCCGGGAAAGCATAGCCATCATTTCCAGATCCGTATCGGGCACAGCTACCGTACCCGAAGGGGGCAACTGCGCTGACGCGTCATCTCCAGAAAAGTCTGACTCACCCTCCGATGCAGCTATCAACATCCGGTCATCGGGAGGAGTGCGGAAGGATACGGATGGTGCACACCTTTGAGGTGGCCCACCGCGCTCCCCCGGCAGCTCTACTGGCTGCGAGTGCAGGAGGAGTGAGGGTTCCTAGGGGGTTGGTTCCCCGAAGGAAGCGCACTCACTGTAATCCTCAGATCACCAGTGCCACCGCTCGCAGCCGCCCTCCGAGGAGGATCGGAACGAGGCAGCGGCACTGGGACTCCGCCCCTTTGCGGAAACAGCGCTCGTGACCATCTCTCGGTGCCAGGTAACGACCGCATCCAGAAACACACAAATAGAATGTCATCTTTAAAAAGATGCAAGCTCTACTCTTTTAGGAACTTTGCTCTTTTAATCAGTGCTGAAGCACGCAAGGGAACGGCCACGGCAACACAAACAGGGATTGTGCAGCCTGTCGTGTGCTCTCTCTCTCGTAGATGACGCTCTCTTACCAGCTGTAAAAACAGCTTTTACACGCTCTTTAAAATGCACCGTTTACCAGCCGTGAGAATGGCCTTTGCAGCTCTTTCTGCTCAAAAAAGGCAGAAAAAGAGAAGAAAAGGAAAAACGGAGAGAATTCGACCCCGCTGCCGTGCTGTACGCCCGCACTTTACACACAAAAGAGATCGTCCTGCAGAGACTCTTTTAGACCACTTCCAGCAGAGAACAACTGTTCGGCTCTGAAGCGAAAAGCTGAAGAGGCAACGCACCTGCTGCTCATTATATACCCTCGCTGCGAGGTGAGCAGCTTCTGCATATGATTGCATGCCAATGTGCATTGGCTCGTTTTAGTTACACTCGAAGCAGATTGGCCTCTCTAGCGAGATTCCTATTCGTCGGTCAGTCCGACGTACGTCGAACGTGACCGACTGAATGGGAACCTTGGGTATTAATGCCTTGCCTTCCGAATACATGATCGAAAATAAAGAACACCTTGTTTAGATGCCTGTGTTTGAGTGTACACATTGACACGGCCACATCTTTTGGTACCAGGAGTGGGGTAGTTCCTTATGCTGGTTTCCTCTTGTGGGGAGGGTTTTCCCCCCTTTCCTCAGTCAAATACACTATTAGTCGAAGGGGGGGACAGAGAGCCAGTCCAAGCTCTGAAAGGCCCAAAATGGCTAAGGTTAGGCCCAGATATACCCGGGATGGTCAGCCAATTTGCTTGAGGTGTGTCTGTGAGACACATAGCCCGCCAGTGCATGGCACAACTCAATCAGGAAGGCCAGGTGTCGGCCTCTGCAGAAACAATGGCACCAGGAAACAAGGTCCCTCCATTGCGCAGAGTCAATTCACCTTTATTTATATAGCGCTTTTAACAATACAGATTGTGTCAAAGCAGCTTTACAGTATTAAATTGGAAAAATAATGTGTAATAATGCAAGAGACAACAGCAAACACTCAATTTTCAGTTAAAGTCAGTTCATCATTGATTCAGTGATGTCATCGTTCAGCTAAGTTCAAATAGTATCTGTGCTTTCAAGTTGACTATATCGCTGGAAATTAAGTGTCCCCAACTAAGCAAGCCAGAGGCGACAGCGGCAAAGAACTAAAACTCCATTGGTGACAGAAATGGAGAACAAAAACCTTGGGAGAAACCAGGCTCAGTCGGGGGGCCAGTTCTCCTCTGGCCAGACGAAACCAGCAGTTCAACTCCAGGCTGCAGCAAAGTCAGATTGAGCAGAGGACTCATCTGGTTCCCGGGTCTTGTGCTGATGGCCATTTAGGTGACGAGATCTTTGGAGGGGATCTGTTTCTGGGGTGCATCTAGTTGTCCTGGTCGCCGCTGATATTCTGGGCTGTAGAGGTCATCTCTAGGTGCTGATCCACCATCTGATCTGGATACGGACTGGATCCGGCTGACTGCAGTGACCATCTGATCTGGATACAGACTGGATCTGAGTGGCTGCGATGACTTCGGAATAAGAATGAAACAGACTAATATTAGCGTAGATGCCATTCATCTTACGATGTAACAAGTACATCAGGTGTTATGGGAAGTGTTCCCGGTTCCGGATGACCTAATTAACGCAGTCTAAAAATCCTTTAACGGATTTGAATTATGGAAATGTGATAGTGTGTTATATGTAAGTCAGGTTAAAGAGATGGGTCTTTAATCTAGATTTAAACTGATTCAGTGTGTCTGCCTCCAGAACACTGTTAGGGTAGATTGTTCCAGAGTTAGGGTGCTAAATGGGAAAAGGATCTGCCTCCCACAGTTGATTTTGATATTCAAGTCAAGTCAAGTCAAGTCACCTTTATGTATATAGCGCTTTTAACAATATAGATTGTGTCAAAGCACTTAACAGTATCAAATTGGAGGATAGAGTGTCAGTAATGTATAATAAGATTAAACACTCAATTTTCAGTTAAAGGCATTTCATTAATGAATTCAGAGATGTCATTGTCTAGCTCAGTTTAGTTTAAATAGTATATATGAAATCAAATTGATGATAATCGTTAGAAATTAAGTGTCCCCAACTGAGCAAGCCAGAAGCGACAGCGGCAAGGAACCAAAACTCCCTCTGTGACAGAATGGAGAAAAAAACCTTGGGAGAAACCAGGCTCAGTCAGAGGGCCAGTTCTCCTCTGGTCAGGATATTATTGTTTATTTATTTTTTTACTTATAGTTTTAATTAAATTTTAAATGTATTATATTTCTATTTTTATATTGTTGCAATTTCTAACAATAATAGAATTATGTAGTTAGGTATTTTATTATATTTTTAGTTATTTTGTTTTATTTTTATTTTATTGTATTTAAGTCGAGGTCTTCACTGGGGATATGTCGTCGGGGCTCATCCAGGTGTCCGGCCTCCGCCGACGATCAGGGTTGCAGACATCATCTCCCGGCGCTGATCCACCATCTGATCCGGACACGGACTGAGAAACAGACAAATATTAGCGTAGATGCCATTCTTCTTACGATGTAACGAGTACATCGTGTGTTATGAGGAGTGTTCCCGGTTCCGGCTGATCTAATTAATGCAGCTTAACAATCCTTTAATGGATTTTAATAATAGAAGTGTATTAGTGTGTTATGTGTAAGCCAGGTTAAAGAAATGTGTCTTTAATCTAGATTTAAACTGACAGTGTGTGTCTACCTCCCGAACAGTGTTAGGTAGATTGTTCCAGAGTTTGGGTGCTAAATAGGAAAAGGATCTGCCGCCCGCAGTCGATTTTGATATTCTAGGTATTATCAAATGGCCAGAGTTTTGAGAACGCAGCGGACGTGGAGGACTATAATGTGATAAGAGCTCGCTCAAGTACTGAGGAGCTAAGCCATTCAGGGCTTTATAAGTAATTAACAAGATTTTAAAATCTATCCGATAGGGAGCCAGTGCAGTGTTGACAGAACCGGGCTAATATGGTCATACTTCCTGGTTCTAGTAAGGACTCTAGCTGCTGCATTTTGGACCAACTGTAGTTTATTGATCAAGCGTGCAGAACAACCACCCAGTAAAGCATTACAATAGTCTAACTTTGAGGTCATAAACACATGAATTAGCATTTCTGCATTTGACATTGAGAGCATAGGTCGCAATTTAGATATGTTTTTGAGATGGAAAAACGTGCCTTTCATGTTACTAGAAACATGCCTTTCAAATGAAAGATTGCTATCAAACAGCACACCTAGGTTCCTAACTGATGAAGAAGAATTGACAGAGCAGCCGTCAAGTGTTAGATAGTGTTCTAGGTTATTACATGTGGGTTTTTAGGTCCGATAATTAACACCTGTTTTTTCAGAATTTAGCAGCAAGAAATTACTCGTCATCCAGTTTTTTATGTCGACTATGCATTCCGTTAGTTTCTCAATTTGGTGTGTTTCACCGGGCCATGAAGAAATATAGAGCTGAGTATCATCAGCATAACAGTGAAAGCTAACACCATGTCTCCTGATAATATCTCCCAAGAGTAACATGTAAAGCGTGAAAAGTAACGGCCCTAGTACTGAGCCTTGAGGTACTCCATACTGCACTTGTGATCGATATGATACCTCTTCATTTACTGCTACGACCTGATGGCAGTCAGATAAGTACAATTTGAACCATGCTAGGGCACTTCCACTAATGCCAACAAAGTTTTCTAGTCTATTCAAAAGAATGTTGTGGTCGATAGTGTCGAACGCAGCGCTAAGATCCAGTAGAACTAATAAAGAGATACAACCACGATCAGATGATAGAAGCAGGTCATTTGTAACTCTAATGAGAGCAGTCTCAGTACTATGATACGGTCTAAATCCTGACTGGAATTCCTCACAGATACCATTTTTCTCTAAGAAGGAATATAATTGTGAGGATACTACCTTTTCTAGTATCTTTGACGGAAAAGGGAGATTTGAGATCGGTCTGTAATTAACTAGATCTTTGGGGTCAAGTTGTGGTTTTTTAATGAGAGGCTTAATAACAGCCAATTTGAAGGTTTTGGGGACATATCCTAATGACAATGATGAATTAATAATAGCCAAAAGAGGATCTATGACTTCTGGAAGCAGCTCTTTTAGTAGTTTAGATGGAATAGGGTCTAACATACATGTTGTTGGTTTAGAAGATTTAACAAGTTTATACAATTCTTCCTCTCCTATAATAGAGAATGAGTGGAATTGTTCCTCAGAGGATCTATAGTGCACTATCTGGTGCGATACTGTAGCTGATGGCTGCATGGTTACAATTTTATCTCTGATAGTATCGATCTTGGAAGTAAAATAGTTCATAAAGTTATTACAGCTGTGCTCTTGGGAAATGCCAACACCTGTTGTTGCTTTATTTTTCATTAATTTAGTGACTGTATTGAATAAATACCGGGGGTTATGTTTGTTTTCTTCTAGAAGAGACGAAAAGTAATCAGATCTAGCTGTTTTTAATGCTTTTCTGTAGGATAGGGTACTTTCCCGCCAAGTTATACGAAATACCTCTAGTTTTGTTTTCCTCCAGCTGTGCTCCATTTTCCGGGCTGCTCTCTTTAGGGTACGAGTTGTGCTCATTATACCACGGATTCAGACTGTTTTCTTTGATCTTCTTTAAGCGTAAAGGAGCAACTGTATCTAAAAAGTGCTAGAAAAGAGAGAGTCCATAGTTTCTGTTACATCATCAAGTTTTTCTACACTGTTGGATATGCTGAGGAATTGAGATAAATCAGGAAGATTACTTACAAAGCAGTCTTTTGTGGTAGAAGTGATGGCTCTACCATACTTGTAACAAGGAGTAGAATTTACAGTTTTGGCTATATGGAGTTTACACAAGACTAGATAATGATCTGAGATATCATCGCTTTGCTGCAGAATTTCAACACCACTAACATCAATTCCATGTGACAGTATTAAATCTAGAGTATGATTTCGACAATGAGTAGGTCCTGAAACGTTGTCTAACCCCAACAGAGTTCAGAATATCTATGAATGCTGATCCTAATGCATCTTTTTCATTATCGACATGAATATTAAAATCACCAACAATTAAGACTTTATCTGCAGCCAGTACTAACTCAGATAGAAAATCAGAAAATTCTTTAATAAAGTCTGTGTGGTGCCCTGGTGGCCTGTACACAGTAGCCAGTACAAACAAGGGATTTATTAACACGTGTTTCTCTAGATAATGTTATACGCAGCACCATAACTTCAAACGAGTTATACTTAAAGCCTGCCCTCTGAGAAATACTGAGAATATTGCTATAAATTGTAGCAACACCTCCGCCTTTACCTTTTGGACGTGGCTCATTTTTATAGCAGCAATCTTGGGGGGTAGACTCGTTTAAAGTAATGTATTCATCTGGTTTTAGCCATGTTTCTGTCAAACAGAGCAAATCTAAGTTATGATCATTGATCAAATCATTTACAAATTGTACTTTTGTAGAAAGGGACCTGATTTTCAGTAAGCCGAGTTTTATCAGTTGTTTCTCTGTATTGTAAACATTTTTTATTTGTTGAACATCAATTAAATTGTTACTATTACTTTGGTTTGGACGTTTTCTGTATTTTCTAGTACGGGGAACAGACACAGTCTCTATAGTGTGATATCTAGGTGAAGGAGTCTCTATGTGCTGAGAATTAACTGATTTCTGTGGCGTTAGGTGGCTAGCAGACAGTCGGTTTAGTCAGTCTGTCTGCTTCCTGACCTGGGCCCTAGTTAGTCAAGTACGAACTCTAAGACTATGTGCCATATTTCTAGAGAGAAGAGCAGCACCACCCCAGGAGGGATGAACACCATCTCTTTTCAACAGGTCAGGTCTGCCCCAAAAATTCTTCCAATTGTCTATAAACCCTATGTTATTCTGCGGGCACCACTTAGACATCCAGCCATTGAGTGACGACAGTCTGCTATGAATCTCATTGCCACGGTAAGCAGGGAGTGGAGCAGAGCATATTACAGTGTCTGACATCATACTTGCAAGTTCACACACCTCTTTAACATTATTTTTAGTGATCTCCGACTGGCGAAGTTGAACATCATTAGCGCCGACGTGGATAACAATCTTACTGAATTTACGTTTAGCATTAGCCTGCACTTTTAAATTTGCCAAGATGTCAGGTGCTCTGGCTCCCGGTAAACATTGGACTATGGTGGCTGGTGTCTCTATTTTCACGTTCCATACAATAGAATCGCCAATAACTACAGCACTTACATCAGGTTTCTCGGTGGGTGCATCACTGAGTGAGGAGAACCTGTTTGATGTTTTGATCGGAACAGAAGAGCGGTGTTTTGACCCGCGACTATGCCGCCTCACAGTCACCCAGTTGCCCTGCTGCACGGGCTCTAATGCCAGAACCGAACAATGTACAGGAGTCCCTGAGCTAGTCGCATCCAAAGCAGTATCTACAACCCTCACATTCTTACTATCCTCAACTAAAGTTTGGATCCGTGTCTCTAGTTCTAAAATATTCTCTGTCAGCCTATCTATTTCCCTGCATTTATCACATGTGAATCCCTCGCTGCTGACAGAGACAGATAAACTGAACATGTGGCAGGCGGTGCAAACAACAATAGCAGGAGAAGAATCCATTACTCACCGTGATTGATGAATGATACCAACTTAACTTACCACTGTTGTTTGATGAACTCGTGAAAAACAGAGTGAGAGAGAAATGAAAACGGAGCAGAAAAAAAGAAAACAATAATAGGCGCGAATAGAAAATGCAAATGGAACCACGAGTGACAAGCTAACCGGCTAACGAGTGCTAACGCGCTGCACTCGCGGTTTTAAAAGCGAACGATCAAATTAGTTAGATTAGTTTGATAGATAATACCAGAAATATGGTGGGAATTAAGTTATATATTATCACTTTAAACAACAGAGAGTGAAAGTAAGGTAAAGATTCAATAAAAAAGCGGAGCTACAATCGCAAACCTCTCAGCAGCACAACAGACAGGAACAGACTGAAGCAATCCATCAAATAGGATCAGTTTGGAGGTATTATTAAATGGCCAGAGTTTTTAGATTGCAGCAGATGTGAAGGACTATAATGCGATAAGAGCTCACGCAAGTACTGAGCTAAACCATTCAGGGCTTTATAAGTAATTAGCAAGATTTTGAAATGTTTAATAGGGAGCCACAGCAGTGTTGACAGAACTGGGCTAATATAGTCATATTTCTTGGCTCTAGTAAGAACTCGCTGCTGCATTTTGGACCAGCTGGAGTTTATTAAGCGTGCAGAGCAACCACCCAATAAAGCATTACAATAATCTAACCTTGAGATCATGAACGCATGAATTAACGTTTCTGCGTTTGACATTGAGAGCATAGGTCGTAATTTAGATATATTTTTGAGATGGAAAAATGTTTGATGTCCAAGGCTTGAAGCACCTTATTAAGTTTAGTTTTATGAATTACTCTTGCACTTAAAAGAAAATAATTTCTACAATCTTTAAAAATATTAAATGCAAGAATGCAGGTTTTCAGTTATTAAATATTTCGACATCTAATAAATCTCCAATCTGAAGTGACATTAAATAGGTTTTGTGGGTTCAGTTTAAAGCCTTTGAACTAATACAGATACACACCACTGCTCATACAAACCTATACATACAGACCCATGAATATCCATGTGCACTCATATTATAAATCAGGAGACCACTGGGTTACTTAAAGGCAGACAGTGGCTTTGAGAGTTTCACTATAAACATTTACTACAAACATCAAGGAGTTTACCAATGGCTCCTCGTTTTAACCATACTAAAATATTTTAAGGCTGGTGCTATATCATGCTGTGCAGGCTATACTAAGAGTGCCACATTCAAAGTGAAACCACAGGCAAACTTTGGGGAACTGATGAAAAACACCTTGCACCTCTACTGCTGTATAATCAGGATCACCGTATTATAGAATTACCCTTCACAATGCAATATAAAAAACCTTCTGAAACATAACAGCCATCATGCTTTCACAAAGTTTTGTTTCTTTGAGTCAAAAGAACATTTGCTTGATCATATAAAAAGGCAGATTTAAAGTGTTGGTCATATCAGGAAGTAACTAAATATCTTTCATCCTTAATTAATATTGCATATTCAAAACAATGTGAACATTCTCTCATCTCACAGTGAATTTCCTCTTTCATTTTTAGAGACTATGCCTGTGTAAGCAAATGATGCCAACTACATAATGCAATGACATTAGATAGATCTGATGAAAAATAATATTTCAGACCACCAATGCTGTAAAAACAGACTTTATGAGCTCATGTGAACGATTGCATTTAACACTATTACATCGCTAGAATATTACATTCACACAATAAAAGACCCCAACCACAGGTAGAGTCATATCACCTCTACACCGCTGTCCCAGTGATGCTTTCTGATTGAAGGGGAAAGGACATAGGTCTTACAAAAATATACTGTGGATAGCATATAAATATACAATGAATGTGCTATATAGGAAACATTTTAAAGAACTGGTGTCTCTACTGATGTAAAGACTGCATTCAGTTTCTAATTGGCCTGTATTGTTAAAATGTATATACGTTTCAGCTTTTCAAAATGACCTCTAAGTTAACAAAATCTTTAAAAAATGTCAAAGTAATAGGAAGAGTAAAGGTCAACATAAATTATGTTGAGTGGAGCTCTATTGTAACGTCAGTAAAAATCAGAATAAACATTTTTAACAAAAGTACAGTCATTCAGTATCTAATTAGTCAGGCAAATAAAACAAGATTAACATTAAAGGAATAGTTTAGCCAAAAATGAACATTTGCTGAATATTTACTCACCCTCAGGCAATCCAAGATATGTTTGTTCCTTCATCAGAACAAATCTGGAGGAATTTAGCTTCACTTGCTGACCAATTGATCCTCTGCAGTGAATGTGTGGCGTCAGAATTAGAGTCTAAACAGTTGATAAAAGCATCACAATAATCCACAAGTAATCCACACGACTCCAGTTCATGAGTTAACATCTTGACTGGAGTCATTTGGATTACTTGTGGATTATTGTGATGTTTTTATCAGCTGTTTGAGCTATTATTCTGATGACACCCATTCACTGCAAAGGATCAACTGCTGAGCAAGTGATGTAATGCTAAATTTATCCTACATCTTGGGGGTGAGTAGATTTTCATCAACTTCAACTTTTTTTGATGCCTGTATATGCATTACACATAAGGCTGTTCTAAATTATAAAATTCTATACACACAAATTTTTGTATAGGTTATATACATGTTGCTACAGCTAAAGCTCCTAGTAGATTAACGAGATTAATGTATGCATACAAACATATAACAGAAAGAATTAATTATTATTATAATGCACAGATATGTAGTTCTGTGAAGCAATGTTTGACAACAGTGTTGAGCTATATTCTTCCAGGAAAGAAGGGAGCAACGCTATGGGCAATACGTTTCCTATTAAGCAAAGTGAACCCACAAAATATATGAGGGTACTTGCAAAAACCTACTCTCAGGTAACCAGCTGTAAATTCAGAAGAATACAGAGAGGTGATGAATAACTAAATAATTGTAGCGTGAATGTCCAACTAGTATTTCTAATCCACTGTAAACCACTAAACCGTACAACAAGTTCAACATGTAGTTGATTCATCAGATCCAGTAGTGATAATCTCTGTTGACCTCTTCTTATTTTTGTGGGTTAAAATTCACTCATCTGATTCATACCTGAGGAGGGAATATAATGCAACAAATACATAAATATATTTAATTTAAACCCAAGGCAGCTGCTCACAACATTTCAGTGATAGTCATAATAGTGAAACTGTACCTTTGTAATCTCTTTCTCAGATCTTTAATCTGTTCATTCTTTTTAGTGAGAATCTCCTTCATGTTGCGGTAAGCAGCCGTCTGCTGAAATTTCTTCTCCAGTTCCTTAATGGGTAAATAAACATGATATGATTCATTGAACACATCAACCTTCACTTATTTATTCATAAACAGATAAATTTATAAACAATAAATATACTATATTGCCAAAAGTATTGGGTCACCCCCTTCTAATGAACAGGTTTGACTACTTTAGTAATTTCCATGAGAACAAATCTTAATGTTTAAGCATATAATGATATTCTAGGGAGTTGTGTGCTTCTAATTTTATAGCAACAGCTTGGATAGGACCCTATTCTATTCTAACATGACAATGCCTCTGTGTATAAGGCAAGGTTCAAAAAGAAATGATTGATTTAGTCAGTGTGGAAGGACTTGACTGGTCTGCAGAAAGCCAAGTCCTAATCCAAGCTGAACACCTCTGGTGTGACTTTAAATGCAGACCTTGAGCAAAAAACTCTTTACCAAACACCAATGACTTGTACATACACTATATGGACAAATGTATTGGGACACCCCCTTCTTTAGAACAGAAAAAGGCACTTCCAAAACTGTAGCAACAAAGATGGAAACATCATGCATGTATTTAAAAATTGTATTTCCATCTCTGTTGCAACAGTTTTGGAAATGTCTAAAATGACTGTACCCATATGTACAAGTCATTGGTGTTTGGTAAAGAGTTTTTGGCTCAAGATCTGCATTTAAAGTCACACCAGAGGTGTTCAGCTTGGATTAGGACTTGGCTTTCTGCAGACCAGTCAAGTTCTTCCAAACTGACTAAATCAATCATTTCTTTTTTAACCTTGCCTTATACACAGAGGCATTGTCATGTTAGAATAGAAAAGGGTCCTGTCCAAATTGTTGCTTTAAAATTAGAAGCATGCAATTCCCTAGAATATCATTAAATGCTTACACATTAAGATTTGTACTCATGGAAATTACTAAAGTAGTCAAACCTGTTCATTAGAAGGGGGTGACCCAATACTTTTGGCAATATAGTGTATGAACAATAATAATTACTGTTAATAATAATTGATTAATCAAGTAAATAAATGACTTGAAATAATGAATCCAATAGGTCTGTAAACGAGATTTCAACAGTGTTTTCAATAGGTTAAAGTTGACTTTCATATATGGAAATAAACTGAATATGTATTCGTTTTTGCAATGTGATTTCAGTGTGAACAGTCAGAAATTCAGATTAGTGTTTGATGCGCTACAGTGCTGAATATAAGTATACCTTCTCAGCAAGAGAAAGTTGCTCCTGGACTCGAAGCAGGTCATGTTTAGCAGATACCAGGCAGTCCTGCAGGTCTTTCTGAGAAGCAACATTGGCATTCAGGGTCTTTTCAAAGTCAGCCTGCATCGCTGCAACTGTGCCTTCCAGATTTGTGATCTCCTGAGCATGTACTGCAGACTACCAAATAAAATGCCTGTAAATATTTTGTCATTATACTGCTGTGTGTAAAATCTACAAAAAAAAAAAAAACTTTACAGGCATATATTATACTGTACACTTGGCAATAAAATTAAAACAGCACAAAGTTTCCATGAAGCCAAACAGAAAGTTATAAAGGAAGAGGTGAGAAAAACAAAAACAAATCATAAACAAAACATAAGTCATATTACCAACAAACTGAATAACACTCTATGAGTACTCTATGAGGGTACTTACAAGACTCAAACACAATCTAAATCAAAATGCAAACAAAAACAAATGTCTACTATCATGAATCTAAAGGCTAAAATTGCCAGTTTGGCTCAGTCAGTGATATACTGTATTTAAAGCCTGAAGTATACTTCAGCGGTCCGTGTTCCGCATAACACAATTTTCATCATCAGAAGTGTCTGCGGACATCTGCACACACTGTCCACATCCCAGTCAGCAAACAAATTTGGCCCAGATTTGGCATGCATCTGGCACAGCTGGCATGCATCCAGCACTGGCATACAGCACGTGGGCCAAACATGGCCCGGGTTTAGCAGAGATGGTACCGGGTTTAAGACGGCACACAAGACATGGGCCAGATGTCAAATGTAGTATTTGGCCCAGATGTCAAATATAGATACGTGGGCCACATAAGTATTGCCGATCTTGACCCACATTTAAAATCCATTTCAAATATTTTTGAGTAAAATGCCAATGTTTTCCCATATAGAAAGGTATATTCACATATATGTGAAACACTGTTAAATATATTTTTAAAATATATTTTTAAAATGCATAACATAATGCTCATGTTGTGTGTTATTATGTGTTTACTTATATGCAAAATTATATTCATGCATCATATGATATTATATAATATATGATATTATATAGTATATTATAGAATAGTATATTCTGTTGTTTTATATATATATATGTATGTATATATATATATATGTATATATATATATATATATATATATATATATATATATATTCATCTGCCATTCATCCGGCACTGGCATACAACATGTGGGCCAAACATGTCCCGGGTTTGGCAGAGGTGGTACCGGGTTTAAGACGGCACACAAGACATGGGCCAGATGTCAAATGTAGATATGTGGGCCACATAAGTATTGCTGATCTTGACCCATATTTAAAATCCATTTCAAATATTTTTTACTAAAATCCCAATGTTTTCCCATACAGAAAGGTAATATATTCACATATATGGAAACACTGTTAAATATATTAAAATACATTTTGAAAATATATTTTTAAAATGCATAACATAAAGCTCATATTGTGTGTTTAATTGTTTACATGTGAAATTATATTCATGCCTCATATGATATTATATGATATGATATTATATGTTATATTATATTATAGAATAGTATATCCTGTTGTTTTATTTACAACTGACTTCAAACAATGTTTTGCATTCACTGCTTTCATATTCTCATTCAATTTACAGTTTGATGTAGGCCTACTAAACAATACGTGATGAAGTTTCAGGACATTTTATTTGACTTAAGTACAATTTATGTAAATGCATAACTCTGATGTGTTTTAGGCCATGTTGGCCAATCAGAAGCCGGGAAAAGTTTCCAGTAGGCGGAGATAACAGCGCAGGCTCCGACATCACAAGCCAAAAACTCTGGTTTTGCTGTCTACACGATAACACTGCAATCGGAGTTTTTGAAAATCTTCACTCTGGCAGGAGTTTTCAAAATGTTCGGTTTCAGTGACCTGGTGCAGCGTTTGCGTGAGGACGAACGGCCAAACCACACAGAAAAAGCTGCTGTTTTGAAAATAACCGCGTTCGTGTGGACAGGGCCAATGGGCGCGCGCGTTGAGCATTCAAATCGCATTTAAACTGGAGCAAGGAGGTTACCATGGTAACGACGTCAACTCACTCAGCTGACAAGTAGGGAGAGGCTGTCTCTGCTGTTTTCACTGCTTTCAGGTAAGTTTAGTCCTAAAGTTACACAAATAATACATACAACCGTTCCTGACACTTTCTTACATGTAATTGACACGTTTCTGTTGAATCTTTACTTTACAGGAGTGGTTTAGTGTCTTCAAAAAAGACCGTTAGCATCACAACCGTTAACTATAGAGGCTAACAATTAGAGGTAAGCTAACTTATAGATTTGAGCTCTTATTAATGAACGTTTGAGCTTTTAAGCACCTTTTATGTGTAGATGAGCGGCTTTTTTGTAAATGTTTTGCTGATACTTTGTCAATAGATAAATGGAAGTCACTATAACCTAATTAATTTAACCTAAAAGTCTGCATTGTGGGGTCAATCGGTGACGTCACTTACATGAACTTATGGGCTGAAACTATTTCAAACACATTTTAAACTTTCATTGCAAACAAATATTGATAAATTGTACTGTGATTTCAGGAGCGTCAGAAAAAAATACCTAAAACGGGAAATTACAAGAAAATTTGTAATGGGAGCTGCTGACAGAGATACAGGAAACACAGGTGATCTGAGAAATCTTATTAAATAACTTTATATGAATTTTTCACAATATATTTAAACTATATCATCATGCATCTGTAAAACCTAAAAATATGAATTCTGGTATCTTAAGATTTTTTGTATGTTTTGTATATTATTATTATTATTATTATTATTATTATTATTATTGCATTTCACCTCTGCTGTAGTTTGTTTATTTCTAATAATCCTGACATTGTATACTACATTTTGTTGGCTATGTGACACATTGTTCCTATTCTTCCATGCTGATGGCTGTGCTGCAGAGCTGGAGCGGAGAGGATCTCCTGTCGAAGAACATCTCCAAATCGCCATGAACCATTTGACTAGAAAGTAAAACCTCAAACATTCAAAAGTTTATCAAATGTTCAAAAAAATATATCAAATAAATATCAAATATTTCCCAGACAGCAAGCAGTGTCCGCCCAGGGTGAGCGTGATTTCACCAAGTACAACATGTTCCTGGATCAACATCCTTGTTGATCCTGGAACGTCATTCCAATCAACCAATCAGAATTGAGGGATAACTTTTCAGGAAATATCTGTTTTAGGCTTATGATCAGGATTAGGTGCTTCTACACCCTTGTTAATCAACTATCATTTCACACTGATTTTAGGAATAAATTATGGGTAGGGTTAGGTTTAGGGGTAGGGATTGGGTTAAGTCTATATTTTTGGACAGTAATGTTGATCCAGGATCAACAAAAGATGTTGATCCAGGAACATGTCTTACTTGGCAAAATCACGGCGACCGTCGGCCCAGATCCAGCCCACATCTGGCCCGCCTGGATTTCATGCGGGCCAGATGTGGGCCGGATCTGGAACAACACTATGTTGCTGTCTGGGTTCCTGTATGTCCTACAAGGCCATCTTGTTTAACTCTGCTCTGAGGGCACTTCATACACAACAACCTACAGAGGGGTCAATCATAATTCAAAAAAAGACACAGATGATAATAAAAAAGTTCTTTGAAATTAAAATTAATAACGGTAAGACAGAGTACTGTGAACGCACCTCACTTCAAACTGTAACGGTCTGTATTTATATTATTTTCTAAACTTTAAATGTAGTGAAGTTTTTGTTCAAGCAGACTTTGTTGCTTGTGGAAACCTCACGCAAGCCTGAAAGATACTTAAAACTTAAAATATTATTTGCACTCTTGAAGACTGTTCACCAAAGACTAAATTTCAGTCCAGCAGAATTTTCTGCACATTGTGAATGTAAGAGCCTCACACTACATTGTTTGTTTGAATTGTATTTCAGGGCAGTTTGTGAAGACAGATATCCTGGACAGAAGTCAGTTCAAGATCCAGCCTACACACCAGACTTCTCACTCACAAGGATTGCTGTCTACTACTCTTCAGACTTAGGTTAATGCAGATATTATTCAGGGACATGAACACTTGAATACTGCAAAAATAGAGAAACTACCTTATTTAAGAATTTTGTGTTAATTGCGTGAACATTAAACAAATATATATTTCTTTTACTGTTTTTTGTTTTGTTTTCCAAAGCACCTAAAAGCCAATTCACACTGCCATACTCCAACAGGGTGAACACACTGACCAAGCAAAACAAATAAGCATGTTTTTTTTAATAGTTTTTTTATAGTTTTTGTTAAAGTATGATCTGACCGTAATGCTGTATGTTAAGGTGTGAGATTCATTCAACTTGGTTTGCTGACTAAACATGATTAAATATTTGTTCAGAATATTGTCGTTGTTGTGACTATTCATTTGGGAGGGGTGTGTATCAAGTGGCTTGGTTATGGTTTTGTTGAGGCTGACATGTGGAACCCATCTGGTCCAGCATATAGGACCAGAATAGGGCCAGCTATGGTCATACAGGTATGGTCATACAGGACCTCAGATCCCACATAGCAATTTTTCTCTGGCCCAGCTCCGGCCCACATAGCAATTTTTCTCTGGCCCAGCTCCGGCCCACATAATCGGCTTTTGCTTGGCCCACATACCGCAATGACTTACGGTCCTAGTGTGGACCAGGTCTGGATTCCAGACAAGGGCCACACACCCAAGTCTCAGCCAAGTTAATTACCCATAACTGGCCCTGAATTGAACTGTTCTGATTAAAGAAAACATTCTTGGCAAATGCTTTCGCTTTCGTCCGTCTTGCGCCGGTCCAAGAATTTCACCTCTAGCGGCGCAATACGAATGCCCCCGGCCGTCCCTCTTAATCATGGCACCGGGTTCCAGAAACCCACAAAATAGAACCGGAGTCCTATTCCATTATTCCCAGCTGTGGTATTCAGAGGCGACGGGCGGCCTGCTTTGAACACTCTAATTTTTTCAAAGTAAACGCTCCAGGCCCCTGTCCGGACAACCAGCCAAGGGCATCCGGGGGGCGCCGGTAGTCAGGGTCTGGGACAGGCAGTGGTCGCCTCGCGGCGGACCGCCAGCCCACTCCCGAGATCCAACTACGAGCTTTTTAACTGCAGCAACTTTAATATACGCTATTGGAGCTGGAATTACCGCGGCTGCTGGCACCAGACTTGCCCTCCAATGGGTCCTCGCCCATGTGTTTAGGATGCGCCCATTCCATTTACAGGGCCTCGTAAGAGGCCTGTATTGGTATTTTTCGTCACTACCTCTCCGTGTCGGAAGTGGGTAATTTGCGTGCCTGCTGCCTTCCTTGGATGTGGTAGCCGTTTCTCAGGCTCCCTCTCCGGAATCGAACCCTGATTCCCCGTCACCCGTGGTCACCATGGTAGGCGCCTGAACTGCCATCGAAAGTTGATAGGGCAGACACTCGAATGAATCGTCGCCGCCGCGGAGGGCGCGCGATCGGCCCGAGGTTACCCAGAGTCACCAAAGTGTGCCGGGGGTGCGAGGCCGGGGGGCCCCGACTGCACCGGGCGGGTTTTGGATCTGATAAATGCACGCGTCCCTAGCTTTCCTCCCCCACAGAGGGGGGTGGGCGGCCGGTCGGCGCTCGTTAGCATGTATTAGCTCTAGGATTACCACAGGTATCCAAGTATCGTGTGGAGCGATCAAAGAGACCATAACTGATTTAATGAGCCATTCGCAGTTTCACTGTACCGGCCGTCTGTACTTACACCTGCATGGCTTAATCTTTGAGACAAGCATATGTTACTGGCAGGATCAACCAGGTAACCACTGCCCTCCGGCCTTCGGTTGGGGGGCGCGAGCAGGAACGCACCACAGCGCGCATGGTTTCCTACACACGGGTCTCAGGCCGCGAGGGAGGGGGGGGCCCCGGAGAGCCCCCCTCGCTGCCCACGCCGGTCTGGCCGCTCATAGGGCGACGTGTGGCGGCCTCTCGGCCGGTGAGACAGGCGGTCGGGGTAAGGGCGGAGCAGGAACTCGCCGCGGCGCGCGTGTTGTCCTACACACGGGTCTCGCTTTGCGAGGGAGGGGGGGGCCCCGGAGAGCCCCCCTCGCGTCCCAAGCCGGCATGGCCGCTCATAGGGCGACGCGCGGCAGCCTCTCCGCCTTACCGCCTTTCCCCACGTAGGGCGCACCTTGCCAGAGCAAGCACACACCACGGCACGCATGGTATCCTACGGCGGGTCTCAGGCCGCGAGGGAGGGGGGGGCCCCGGAGAGCCCCCCTCGCTA